>VXBD01012219.1:792-24703 GCA_013399975.1 Indicator maculatus
AAAAAAGGGAAAAAAAAAAAAAAAAAAAAGCCACAGGACAGCAGCTGCAGGAGAGCTGCCTGAAGGTCAAGTTCCTGTGGCCTTTGGCCAGATCCACATTCATTCGTGAGCCACAAATCCATCTGACACCAGTAAGAGCAACCCTTCTGAGCAACACTGGAGCACAAGCATGCATCCTGTCTGCTCAGTGGTCGTCTTTCAACTGAGAATTACTTTTTTCCCCCATGGAAATGCAACAGTAGATAGTAATTCTTCCCCATGAGAGTGGTGAGAGCCTGGAATGGGTTGTCCAGGGAGGTGGTTGAGGCCCCATCCCTGGAGGTGTTTGCAGCCAGGTTGGATGAGGCTCTGGCCAGCCTGATGTAGTGTGAGTTGTCCCTGGCCATGGCAGGGGGTTGGAACTAGATGATCCTTGTGGTCTCTTCCAACTCTGACTGATTCTATGATTCTATGATTAAATAGCACTCACATGAAAGTGTAAGTTTCTACACACAGTGTTTTAGAGACACAGAGGCAGGCAGCTTAAAATCATGGACCTGCTATGCTTTTTATTAAAAGAAAGTTATTATTGCAAATAACAATAATCTGAGAGATATTAAAGGGGGGGAAGGACATGTCTCAGGTTTTGCAGATTAAACATTTCATTCTGTTTTCTGCAGAGTTTCCAGTTTGCATCTCCCTGTGGTAGAGGAGAAAAACAGGTTTGAAAGAATGGCAAAGGTGAGCCCTCATCAAGATGAACAAAGGGAAGAGGCAGACACTTTCCAAGCTCATTTCTCAGATTTTCATTTTAAGTTAACTGTACCCTTAAGAGGGGAAAGAAAAAAGTCCATTTGTTCCTGCACTCATGCTGCTCAACAGCTATAAAGCAGCCAGAACAAATATGTAACCTGACCTGCTAGCTTGTGTGCATAAAATAAACCCCAAAGTTATATAGTCCCAAGTCAAGCCAAGACATTGTCCTGAGTGTGGGTATTACTGCTCTGGTAAGGAGAAACCGAGACTTTTGATAACTGGGAATATTGCTAATGTAATAAAAGTTCATGGAAGTTGCAGCCAGAGAGTTTAGACACACAGTAATTAGAGGATCACAGGATGTTAGGGCTTGGAAGGGACCTCTGGAGATCTTTGGGTCTAACCCCCCTGCCAGAGCAGGACCAGAGAATCCAGCACAGGTCTCACAGGAATGCATGCAGATGGGGCTTGAAAGTCTCCAGAGAAGGAGACTCCACAACCTCCCTGGGCAGCCTGTGCCAGTGCTCTGTGACCCTCACAGTGAAGATGTTCTTCCTCATGTTGAGGTCAAATTTCTTGTGCTGCAGTGTATACCCATTGCCCCTTGTCCTATCTAAGGGTGCAATAGAGAAGATCCTGTCCCTTCTTGACACCCAGACCTCAGATATTTATAAACATTTATTAGACCCCCTCTCAGTCTTCTCTTCTCCAGACTAAACAGCCCCAGGGCTCTCAGCCTTTCCTCATAAGGCAGTGCTCCAGTCCCTTAATCACCCTTGTAGCCCTCCATTGGACTATCTCAAGATAAGCCCTGTCCCTCTTGAACTGGGAAACCCAGAACTGGATGCAATATTCCAGGTAGGCCTTCACCAGGGCAAAATAGAGGGGGAGGAGAACCTCCCTGGCTCTGCTGGACACATTTCTCTGAATGCACCCCAGGATCCCATTGGTGTTCTTAGCCAGAAGGGCACATTGCTGACCCATGCAGAACTTGTCTGCAGGACTCCTAGATCCTTCTCCACAGGGCTGCTCTCCAGCAGATCACCTCCTAACCTGTACTGCTGCAGTTTATTCTTCCTTCCCAGATGCAGGACTCTGCACTTACCCTTGTTGAACCTCATTAGGTTTCTTCTCTGCCCAGCTCTCAGTCTGTCCACATGTTGCTGATTGGCTGCACAGCTTTCAGGTGTCTCAGCCAAGCCTCCCAGTTTGGTGTCATCAGCAAACTTGCTGATCAGACACTCTGTCTCCACACCAGTGTCACTGATAAAGATGTTGAACAGGACTGGACCCAGCACTGATCCCTGGGAACCTCCATTAGTTACAGCTCTCCAGCTGGACTTGGCACCATTGATCACTACTCTTTGCAATCTATGGTGTAACCAGTTTCTAATCCATCTCACTGTCTGTTCTTCTGTCCTACACTTCCTGAACTTGCTCACAAGGATGTTTTGGGAGACAGTGTCAAAAGCTTTGCTAAGGTCAAGGTAGACTACACCCAGTTCTTCTCCCTGCATCTGCCCATTCAGTTGCAACATCATACAACGCTATCAGATTAGCCAAGAAGGATTTCCTCTTGGTAAATCCATGTTGACCACTCCTGATAACCTTCTTCTTTTCCATGTACATAGAGATGACCTCCAGAATGAGCTGCTCCATCGTTTCTCCAGGGAAGGAGGTGAGGCTGACTGGTCTATAGCTTCCTGGAGCCTCTTTCTTGCCCTTATTGAAGATTGGAGTGACACTGGCTTTCCTCCAGTCCTCAGGCACCTCTCCTGTTTGCCATGATTTTGCAAGAGTGATGGAGAGTGGTAGAGTGACAACACCAGGCAGCTCTCTCAACACTCCTGGGTGCATCTCATCAGGCCCCATGGACTTGAGTATATTCAGTTTGTGTAACTGATCCTAACCCAGCCTTCATTGACTAGTGGAGAGACTTCCCTCCTCCAGGCTTTCTCTCCTTCATCCATGAAATTATGATCTCATCCAAGAAAGAAGTGCCAAGATTCATTCAACTAATCTCAGAGGCTTTTTTTCACAGTTATTAAAAAGACAGATAGGAGAAAAATGCTCTTCTCTTTCCTTTCTCCTCCCACTGTGAAAGAGAGTGATTGCCATTACTTTCTGAGATGATCTGCTGTAATTACTTTCATTGGCAAAAAGATAAGACAGTTTAGGGTTTAAAAATTAAATAAAAAGCCTGATTCACTGGTGTTGACTGCTTGCAGCATTATCACAGGGAATTTGTGCACACAAAAAAAAATCAAAGATAGGGGAGCCATCCAATGAGACCTGGACAGGCTGAGAGCTGAGTGCAGGCAAACCTCAGGAAGTTTAATAAGGACAAGTGCAGGGTCCTGCATTTGGGGAGAAATAACAACAGGCACCAGGACAGGTTAGAGGCTGCCCTGCTGGAAAGCAGCTCCACAGAGAAAGACCTTGGAGTGCTGGTGGACAGCAAGTTCTCCATGGCACAAAAATGTGCTCTTGTGGCCAAGAGAGCCAATGGGATCCTGGGATGCATCAAGAAAGGTGTCCNAGGAGAAACTTCTTTCCAGTGAGGGTGACAGAGCACTGGAACAGGCTGCCCAGGGGGGTTGTGGAGTCTCCTTCTCTGGAGACTTTCCAAACCCACCTGGATGCATTCCTGTGCAGACTCCTCTAAGTGATCCTGCTCTGGCAGGGGGGTTGGACCTGATCATCTCTTGAGGTCCCTTCCAGCCTCTGAGATACTGTGGGACTGTGAAGCCCTGGCAGCTGGTGCCAGGGAGATAGGTACAAAATCCCATCCATTTGCAGTCCAACCTCACCTGACTTATCAATGCTTATTAATGTATTGAGGGTGGATGTCAAGAGGATGAGACCAAACTCTTTTCTGTGGTGTCCAGTGATAACAAGAATGGGCAACAGGGACAAACTATCTTTCCTGTGATGTTGCTGAAACACTGGAACAGACCATCCAGAGGCTGTGGATTCTCTTTCTGTGGAGACCTTCAAACAGCATCTGGACATGTTATTATGAAATCTGATTAAGGTATACCTGCATTAGCAAGGGGTTTGGACTAGGTGATCTTCAGGGGTCCCTTCCAACCCCTACCACTCTGTGGTTTCAACAGAATCACCTGGAAAATTTCAGGACTTCAAATCAACTGTAATTTAATTTTTTCCTTTTATTTATTTTTTTCCCTCTAGGTTGATCTGAAAATCACTCTGTGAAAAGGACTCATGTGATTAGACCTGCAGAAGTTGAACATGTGTGTGGGTGCTCCAAAGTATTCAGAGTGGCTGTGGGCTGGAATTACAAGTGTGGGTGAAGTTTTTGCTGCAGAGAAAAAAAAAGCAGTTTTGAAACCATAGCATCTTTGAGACCATAGCATCTTTGAACATTTTTGTTGTTGTTGTTGTTTCCAGAGAGCTACACCTCAGCTTTTATTTTGTGAAATGTTTGTCTTACTGTAAAATCCTTTTCCATGACTGAATCATATGCAGTTAAAATTAAATATGGTAACTCAGGAATTGAAAAGGTGGGCCAGAAGGGATAGCTGAAGAGGCACAAAACACTGTGCAGTTGACAAGAGTTAATTAAAAAAAAAGCCTGGTGACCCAGAATCAAAGTGTATGAACACAGGAACAGAGGCAAGGCCTGATATGGAGGGAATAAAATGAGATAAAGCATGGGGCAAGGAAGCTGGTGAGGGGCCTGGAAGACAAACCCTGTGAGGAGAGGCTGAGGGCGCTGGGGCTGTTTAGCCTGGAGAAGAGGAGGCTCAGGGGAGACCTCATTGCTGTCTACAACTACCTGAAGGGAGGTTGTAGCCAGGTGGGGGTTGGTCTCTTCTCCCAGGCAACCAGCACCAGAACAAGAGGACACAGTCTCAAGCTGTACCAGGGGAAGTATAGGCTGGATGTTAGGAGGAAGTTATTCACAGAGAGAGAGATTGTCCATTGGAATGTGCTGCCCAGGGAGGTGGTGGAGTCTCTGTCCCTGGAGATGTTCAAGAGAAGCCTGGATGAGGCACTTGGTGCCATGGTCTAGTTGATTGGCTAGGGCTGGGTGATAGGTTGGACTGGATTATCTTGGAGGTCTCTTCCAACCTGGTTGATTCTATGATTCTATGATTCTCTAGCTACTCCATGAAGAGGCTGTGGATAGCTGGGAGATAAATCCTAAACTAATGGTAGAAGTATTTAAAACTGAGAGCAACATGAGAGATGCTTAATATTGAGGGTAGAAGATACAAATACAGACAGGCTTTAAAATGTTGCTGTACCATGCTGATTTAGAACTTGGCTTTGATCAGACTATTTTCTGACTGTTTTTATCATTCAGGGGAAAAAAAGCAAAGTGAAACTGGAAAAAAAAAATTAAAAAGTAAAAGAGGTACCATATGGAATGAGTAACATAATGGACACAAGTAGCCTTGGTTCATGTAGGTCTCTGGATGCCACACCTGGCCATCTCTGGAGGCCTGGCACTTGAAAGAGCTCTTCCAACATGTAGTTTATGCTGGACAAAACTTGAGCTTGTTGCTCAGTGGGCAAGGCCATGGGATGCAATGATGGGAAGCCACAGGCCAGGCTCCTCTGGATGCAAACATCCCCCAAACTCATTTTTTCCACACATGAAAGTGAAAAGGGTTAGTCCAAAAGCCTGCAAGATGCCTTGTGCACTGGGGACTGTGTATTATTCCCCAGGGCAAGGAGCTCATGACCACCTGCAACCCTGGGAAAGATGACGTTGGGATAAACCTGTGTATGTCCTGCTACAGAGTTGTAACTTGGATGTCAAGCCCTTTTCAGAGCCTGTGTGGCTGGCAGGATCCTTGCCTTCTCATGGCATGGTGCTCCTGCAGTCTCACAGTATATCTCACTACATGAGATAGATGCATTCATTGATCCCCAAAAATGTATTTTCTGATACTTTAATTCAGAAATAAACCTGAATGGCAGCCCA
Organism: Indicator maculatus; assembly: GCA_013399975.1. NCBI lineage: Eukaryota > Metazoa > Chordata > Aves > Piciformes > Indicatoridae > Indicator > Indicator maculatus. The sequence goes on from VXBD01012219.1 coordinate 6,482, forward strand.
GCAGGGTGTTTTGATGCCTTCTGTGCTGAAAAGAAGAAGGTCATGGCACTGGTGACAGTAATGACACAGGCAAACAGGGGGGATGGGCTACACCTGGGAAATGTTTCCTGCATATTGGAAATGCTATTAGGACAGTCATTATTTTAAGACTTCTGTTTTGGTCTATCCACTATTTGGAAGGATTAACTTTCAACAATTACAAAACCAAACCAAAAACCAAGCCAACAGACACATACCAAAAATGTCCCCTCTGATTACATTACAACGACAACGAGCCACAGAATATCAGGAGCCTTGCAGTATTTATTTTGATTCCTTAAAGTGGACAGAAGTTGACATTCTAAAGGCTATTTGGTGAGAACAAGAAATTGCTGAGAGAAAATAAATCACATATGAGGCAGAAAGTGATTCTTCTTTGACATGATCTCTGCTGTAGCCCTCAGGACTCTCAGTACTCATACAAATGATGGGAGAAATGCTGCCAGGTCAGAAAGGGTCCATTTTATACAAGCACAGAAGGTGCCCCAAGGTATAGACTTGCAGAGAATCTTTCTGCATTACCCACATGCAGCAATTTCCATGCTTGCCTCCCAAGCAGGTATGGAAATAGTTTTCCCACCAGTAGTTTGCCAGAAGGATGCCAGAGACAAGCAGCTCTTACGCTTGATGCGCCTGGAGCTCTGCACGGAGGTGCTGGTGGATGGAGTTGTGATTCAGCATCTCTGCCAAGAAGGGATTCTCACAGACAGTCATGTTCAAGAAATAAAAGCCCAGACCACCACCCAGAGAAAAAAACCTGATGCTCCTTGATATTCTTCCCGCTGGAGGATCCAAGGCTTTGATGCGTTCCTGGATTCCTTGCAGGAGTTCCCATGGGTTAAAGACAAGCTGGTGGTGAAGCATAAGGAAATGACATGGGGATTGGACGTGGCACTTGGTGCCATGGTTTAGATAGGCATGAGGTTTAGGGTGACAGGTTGGACTCAATGATCTTTGAGGTCTCTTCCAACCTTCTTGATTCTATGATTCTATTCTATGATTCTATTGCAGTTTCCAAACCCACCTGGATGCCTTCCTGTGCAGACTACCCTAAGTGATCCTGCTCTGGCAGGGGGGTTGGACCTGATGACCTCTTGAGGTCCCTTCCAACCTCTCATATACTGTGATACTGTGAGACTGTGATAATGTGAGACTGTGACAGTGCAAGATCCTGCAAGTAATGCCAGGATTGGTGCTGCTGATGCTTCGCAGCTTGCTCTGAAGCTCTGATTTTGAAAGTATTGGAGATGCCAGGAACTTCAGGTTATGCACCATGTAGATACTGAGCATGAGGCCAAGAAAAGGGGACAGGCTGAATTTCCTGGAAGCTAGGAAGTGTTGCAAAGTTTGGGGGGTGAGCAGGGTTGAGCCCCAGGAGACAGTAAAAGCTGTCTTGGGAGAGGCTGAGATGTAGGAGGACTTAAACTCTACTACCTCAAAGGGAACAGACTATAAAAAGTAGTTTTAAATAGCTGCAGAAGAGTCTCTTCACCATCCACAGCTCATCACTGTTTGATTTATGTGTGGTTTAGAGTGCTTTGTTTCATAGGCTGGACTTGATGAACTCAAGAGATCTTTTCCAGCCTCAATAATTCTGTGATTCTGTGAAATTTCTAATGAACTAATCTAGCATTGGTCCACATAGTATCTTCTAGGCATAAAGCCCTCTTATAAGAAGCAAAGGCTTTTAGTCTGGGTTTGGTGACACTTTAATCTGGCAGCAATGCACGGAGGTGAGCCCTTGTTGATGTTCAAATGGAGCACCACAGCAAATTACCCTCAGCAATCCAATGTACTATGCCTGGCTGTCTTGTATGTGTCTCACCAGTAATCACAGATAGGGGTTGGGAGGGATCCCTGGAGATCATCTAGTCCAAGCAGGTTCACCTAGAGCAGGTTGCACAGGACTGTGTTCAGGCAGGCTTTGAATGACTCCAGAGATGGAGAGTTCCCCACCTCTCTGGGCAGCCTTTTCCATTGCTCCACCACCCTCAAAGTAAAGAATTTCCTCCTAATGTTTAGATGGAACTTCCTGTGTTTGAGTTTGTGCCCATTGTCTCGTCCTGTCACTGAACACCACTGAGAGAAGACCATCTCCATTCTCCTGACACCCACAATTTACGACAACAAACAACTAATTAAATTATTTAGTCTGAAGAAGAGAAGACTGAGAGGGGATCTGATCAATGTCTATCAATAGCTGAGGGGTGGGGGGCAAGTGGAGGGGGCCAGGCTCTCTTCAGTGGTTCACAGTGATAAGACAAGGAACAATGGGTTCAAGCTTGAACGTAGAAGATTTCAGCTCAACAGGATGAGAAACTTCTTTCCAGTGAGGGTGACAGAGCACTGGAACAGGCTGCCTAGGGGGGTTGTGGAGTCTCCCTCTCTGGAGACTTTCCAAACCCACCTGGATGCCTTCCTGTGCAGACTCACCTAAGTGATCCTGCTCTGGCAGGGGGGTTGGACCTGATCATCTCTTGAGGTCCCTTCCAACCTCTGATCTACTGTGAGACTGTGAGACTGTGACAACGTTTCCCTGGTTTTCAACCACCTTCTCCAATTCTTTCTTGTGGCCTTGCTTTGGGAAAAAGTGAGGTGCAGTGATGCCAGCTCCACAGGGGAAAGCCCACAGGCAGTGACAAACCAGCCACTGGACGTCAGACACACTGTCTTCTCCTGGACAACATTCTCAAAATGCTATTGTTTGGGTTGTCACCTTGCTCACTATGCAAACAGTGTGATGACCTTCCCATTAGTGACAGTTTTTGCTGTTTGCTTCAGAGTTGATAAAAGTGCTGTTCTCTGTGAGTCCTCTATTGACAGTGTCACTAATACACCCAGGCCATTTCCACTCCATCATATTTATTGAACATGTACTCTCTTTTCATAAATCCACCCCAGTGGCAAGCAGCAAGCATTCCTGCAACCTCTTCTGTATCAGGAGACAAGGTTAGAAGTGATAGCAAAGCAACTCAGCCCTGAATTAATGGAAGTGTACTTGATTGCTTGATCTGCTGCCAAGTTGCTCCCAGCCTGGAGAAAAAGCAAGGCCTGGAATGGGCACATGTTGCTGAAGCAAGCTCCTTTGCAAGATGAGGATTGTAGAAGGACAAGCAAAAAAACAACTCTCCTTGTATATGTCTCTCTTTTTTCCCCCTCTTTTTGTCTTTCCTTCCACAAGAAACCAGTGGAAATGGCGCTCTACACTTCACCCAGAGCCTTGAAAGTGGATGAAACACCATTGTATGTTTAGGTCTTCTCATTACTATTATGATGTAAATTGGCTTTTTCCTTTTACTGTGGGTAGCTCCATGTTCAATTTGTCCCAGGGGAGAGAGTTAAGGCTTGCAATATGAATACATTTGCTGCATCTTTCTCCCTCTTTTTGTCAGTTTTGTCTCTTCATCAGTAGGTTCCTCCACCCTTTCCAGAACTGATTTCTATATATATTCTCATTTAGCAGCAAAAAAAAAATATCATTCTGCAAACACTGAGGCTATTCTCCCTCCATCTGTGGTTCCTGAACAGACATATTCCAAGTGCTGAACTATTTTTCAAGCAATACATCTCCGTTCTGGGACTGAGCATTGCAGGAGGAAGCCCTTGTTACCCTGCCTTGCAGAAAAGTCTTGCCTTTTGATCTTGCATTCAGACCTTGGAGGGCAAGAAGTCAAACTCTGCTAGCTGCTTTTCCCCCAAGCTGGAGCACGGGGAGCAAGCAGAAAAGCAAATTACATCAGGAACGAACAGGGGAGGAGCAGGACCACCTCGTGCATCGCAGATGTGTACTCAATTCCTTATATACAATCTGCTTGCTCAGGATTTATGGACAAGTCAGGGTGCAGCCAGCAAATTTGGTGTCAGGCCTTCTAGAGTATTTCCCAAGGGGAATCTGGAAGACTAAACATACTGTCATGCTATACAAAATGCTAGTTGTTAGTGTGTCAGCCATGCGACCACAATTCATTCGGCTTCTCTGTTATCAAGAGAGCAGTTTGCAAGCTAAGTTCTCTCTGATGCTGGTGGGAACTGATGATCCGTTGAGACTTCATATGCAGAGCAGAAAACTCTGGGATCCATATTCTGTTTCGTGGTTAAATTGGATTTTGGCTGCCCTGAGTCTTTTGCAACGAATTACAGGCATTGAGTGTTGTTTACCTTTTGTTTCTGTCTGCCACACGCTGTAGGGAGAGAAGGAGGAGCAGCAAAAAAGGAGCAATGCTGAGGAGCACAGCAATGTCAGTACCAGCTGGCAGAGGGGCTGATATGCAGAGAGCAATTTAGCCATGCTGAGCCAAGGGCTTGTTTCAACTGACAGAGCCAGATAGAACCTTTGCTTCCCAATAAGTGGCTTTATTGTTGTGTTTTCACAGCTCCTAAACAAGGGTGCTGTGGTAGTTTTAGGCTGCACTTGAAAAATTTTCCACACATCTTTAACAGAAAGTGGTAGAATATAAATAAATCACCATTGGGTGTGAAAAAGGATAATAATGATAAGGTCTAAACAATCCCATTGGACAGATAATAGATACAAAGTTAGATGTGTAGACATAAAGTTAGATGTGTAGACATAAAATTAGATGTGTACACTAACTTTCTCTTTTGGTTTCCTCACTCTAGGAAACACTAACTTGTGTCTTCTGCTTGGCTTTGCTGACCTTGGCTGTGTTCTTCATTATGGCTGAGTATCCTAATAAAAGAATTCTCTGCTCTTTCTGTTGTGCCTTTGTGTCCAGAGGGGTAAGGAGGGGAGCAGGGAAGGGGAAGCTATTAGCTCCCTTGGTCTTTGGCCAGGGGGGTCCTTGTGATGCCTGTCAATTGTAAATACTTATAAATATTGTAAATCCTGCATATTTTGTACATATTCATTGCATTCCATTGTAGATTGTAGTTTTGCTTGTAAATACAGCTGGGCTGGGCTGGCAATTTAATGTTGGGGGGGGCGGATTTTCAACCCAGCACAGGTTCTCTGGCAGAATAATTAAAGCTTCTAGCTTTAGGGGTTTATGACTTTTAGTGGGATCACACTCAGCTTTGACAGAGAGTATGTCCTTTGGCTATGATCTTACAACAAGCTGAGAAATGATACATTACATTTTTGTTTGTTTCAAGTATATTATGGAATTGTTGGATGGAGACTGTGATGGTTTGAAACTGTCTCTTTAATTTTTCTTCTCAAAGTTCANCATAGATTGTAGATTTTGCTTGTAAATACAGCCTTCATTCCCTTTCAGACTGAGCTAGCCTGGTTATTGTTGGTGTGGGGGGAATTTCAGCTCACACTGACACAGGGACACTTAGCCCTCTTTGGTATGTGGTACTCAGATAACTCAAATAACTGCAGTTACCTCGCACTGAAGGTGTTAATAAGGATTCTCTGCACTGTATCAAACAGTACAGCTGATGTAGGAATGGTATAACTCAATCCTGTCAGTGCAATATTGAGCACAGCTGAAAGAAGACCTGGAAATGAACATTGGTTTAAAGTGAGCAAGTATAGCAGCAGACACACTTTTTAAAATAGGACCCCATTTACTTTAGCAGGTGCAGCAGTGATGTAGCCAGAAGGGGTTCTGCTTGCTTGATTTGTTTTACATGGTTCATCTGCTGGAGCTTATAAGGGAGTTGGGAGCTACAATACTGCTGTGGTGATTAAAAAAAAAATAAATAAAAATTATCATTTGATAGGTTAGCTGACTCAGTCCTCTCTCCTTTAGGTAAAGCTGTGTACACCAACCCACTGAAATTGTAGGGGAGCTATGTGTGCACGTCTGCTTTTTCCACTGTTTTCACCAAAACAGCCCTGTTTGATCAATGGAAATAATATTTCTAATCCAATAGCAAGCAAAGCTGTACCCCAAAGCAATGTGCTCATGATGTTAACTCTGGGATGTTGATTTTCTTTTTCCTGGTACAGGCTGCTATCGGGTGATGACTGAAGGCAGGAACCCTGATGCCGTATAGCAACGAGATTCCAAAAGTGCAGAGAGCAGAGAATCTCAGAAGTTCTCCCCAGAAGTCCTTTATTGCTGCTTGTAGAATCCCTTGCATTACAGAGTCAGAGTCCCATTTACAGAAGAAGTCCCAGAAGCCCTTAACAGATGAAGCAGCAAACAATTCCTGAGCATGTCCCTCACAGCACCCCTACACCAAAGCCCTTGCTGGAAGAAGTAGCAAACTAACAGAATCAGAAGTCCCTAGCAGCCCTAACCCCACAATCTGAGAAAGAGTGAGGGTGTGTAACCATTGCTCAGAGAAGCTGTTTTGATACTCTTTGTTATCAATCCCTTAACCAGTAAAACCCAAACACATATATAAGCTAAAATCTTTCCCCAATCAGAGGTGCCAGCATGTCAAGGAGGTGTCTTCTGCAGCCTGTTCCAATCCAAGGTTGCCAACGTGAGGCTGTTGTTCTTGGCACCCATGGAATGTTATTGTTTTGCTCTAGGCAGCTAAGGATTTGGTCAGCTAAGGAATCCTGCACTCTGCACATGTCCAGCAGCTGCCCTCTGAAGAGTGGCTGCAACATTGGGGATCTTTCCACTGGATATGTAACATTGGTATAAATTTGCAATTATTGCATCTTTGTCAAAAACACAGAATTCCTAAACCATTCTTTCAAGAACTATTAGGAATTATTAGGGCGCAATATTTGTGTGGGATTTTTTTTTCCTGCAACTATTGCAGTTTTATTTCTAAGAAAAGGGATTCTACTCTTTTCTGGACACATTACCTTTCTTATTTAAAGGGACAAAAGATGTATTAGCAGTATATAATTTCTTCACTCTCCTATCACCTAAAAAAAATATCCATTATTGCTTATCTCTCAAGCATTTCCTCTAGAACAATTGTGTTAGGGAGTATTTAATAGCTTTATCTTCCTTAGTTAATACCCCACAATTTAAATAACTCCCAGTCTGCCAGTGCCTTGGACTTTTTACAGTGTTCCTCATCCAAGAATCCTAGAGCTTTTTACCAGCAAGGCTAAATATAACTTCACATTACTTAGCATAAAGAAACAGAAAGTAAGAAAAATTTGGATGGGGGAGAAAACATAGTGACAAAGGCTAAAGAAAAGGCTGAGGTACTTAATACCACCTTTGCCTCTGCCTTTAACAGTGATCAGTTGTGGTCTGAGCAGGGTAAAGCCCTCATAACCCAAGCAGAAATTATTAGGGACCTGCTGCATCACTTAGACACACACAAGTCTATGGGGCCAGATGGCAACCACCCAAGGGTGCTGAGGGAGCTGGTGGAAGTGCTCACCAAGCCACTTTCCATCATTTGTCAGCAGTCCTGTCTAAATAGGGAGGTCCCAGCTGGCTGGAGGTTGGCAAATGTGATGCCTTGCTACAAGGAGGGCCAGAAGGAGGAGCTGCATCGTGGCTGACTGTGGCAGTAGTGGTTCTTCTCACAAGATCATTGATCAAACATCTGTAAATTAAATTGGAGTCTTAAGCACTAACCTAAAACCAGAACTGACTGTTGAGTTGGATGACTTGGATGCCACATGACACAGAAGGGAAGTCCAAGATTAGCCTGTCTGCAACTGCTAAATGGCTTCATCCAGGGCCCAAACAACAAAAATGGAAGTCATTCCTTGTCCCATTGATTCCAGATGAAAGCATTATTGGAAAAAAGGAAATTAGACTGTATAGTGATACCCAGGATATTTACCAGGGCCAGAATAACCAGAAATAATCCTGAGGATGCTAAGGTATTTGTGGCAAGCCATTGTGTGTTGATGAGTCAAAGAAGTTAGCTCTTTCATCTCAGTATCAAAAAAAGTGGTGAAAGCTTATCTATTTGTCAGGTAACAGAAAATTCTGATGCATATGGGACTGCAGCCTATGGCTAGTTTCATAGATGTGTCCTCTTTAATTAGCAGTTTGTGTGAATTGACATTTTAGGAATTCACAGAGGAATAATTAATATGCTAATGTTGTTGGTGATGATCTACATAAAAGCTTTATAACAACTTTGGTGGCTTAGCCTAGCCAGAACTACTAAAAAGTCTCAAATAAGTAGTTTGTTCTCTTCAGAAAAAGATCTCTAACATCAGCACCACAACAAATGGCTCATTATTAATACTAGCAACAAGGCCAAGAAGGATGTCAGATGAGTAAAATCTCAGCAGAAGGGCATCTGTACTTTGTTTTATAGCCATCTTCATTGCAGAGCATGTGCAAGAAGAGGGGAGGTAGCACAGTGCAAATGGTAGGCAGGGTAAAAATCCTGCAGGCAGAAGACAGCCTTTTCCTACTCCTGTAAGGCTCATTGCCTGAAGGCCAGAAGGTAAGTATCTGCTGTCAGGTGTGGAGGTAATGCTTCCTCTGTATTGCCTGCACAGGATGGATTTAGCCTGAATCAGGAGGAGCTGTCTCTGGAAACAAGATCCTCCCTCCCATGCTGCACTGTTCGATTGCAATGCAAAGCTGCAGCACTCTGTTCCAAACATCTGGAGCCTCTCTTTCTTTAAACAGATGTTGGATTGCATGTTTCAGTGGGAATGAAGATTTTCTTTCGGTAATATCTTTCCTGTTGTTGCAAGACTGCCGAAGGGTAGAGGCAACCTGATCAAATGTAGGAATTTGCCAGTGTTCAGAGGAATCAGGAAACAGCTATTCCAGAAGCACAAAGGAAACACGAAGGGCATTGGGTTTGACTTCTGAAGTATACACTCAGAGAGGAAAATAGGTGCACTTGTGAACATGAGCTGGAGTGAAGGATGTAGCTGAAAGGAAGGAAAAATATTTCCTATTTCACTAGGATTAAGTAATGCTGTCCCAAGAGCTCACCCAAGAATAGAGTACATGTTATAAAGAAACAAAACGTATTTCCCCCCTATAAGCACCCACTTTTCAACATCCAATAGAATGTATTTACCCCTTACAAGGAAAAGAGAATGTTAAAAGCAGTGACAAGATGCTGTTGAACTGTAGCTGTTCACTCCTTTGGAGGCAGAGGAATATCTCCAACCCAGTTTTGGAGATCAAAATAATTCAGGCATAGTTCTGACTACATTTGCCCATGTATCTCAGAGGTAATTCAGCCAAGCCTCTGACCTCATGCAGGGCTATAGAGAGGGGAGGTCCCTAGTGAGAAGCTGTAGGGACAGCAGATGCGGCATGCTTGAAATCCTTAGAAAGAAATCTTTACATCTCTGTAAAGTTATGATGATGTTGTTGCTTTCCTCCTTGGTACAGGTTTATATTAAAACTTCACATTGCCAGATGCTGTAAATACAAATCAGTATATGAAAGCTCATTTAAGCAAAATAAATCATTGTGGATATTCTACTGGGAGAGCTAAAGTATATTTTTCAGGATCCCTAAAGCCAAGAATTTCCCTTCTGCTTCATTTGAGAGGTAATAGATATTTGTTTTTTGCTTAGGAGGTGGAGGCACTAAATCAGAAGGGAGTTAGGAAGACTCCATCTTGCAGGACACAATGGAATTCTGCCTATCTTGCACATAATGAACAGAAATTCAGCACTTTTTAGTGATGTTTTCTGCTGTTACTGGCTGTGCCCTGCCTTGACTGAGACACAGATACCTTTGTAATTGGTATTTTGGGTTCTGTGCCAGGGAACAGTAATGGTAATGAGAGCTCTCATTGCAAACACAAAGTAAGGTTAATCAAAAAGCAGATGAAGAGACTGCAAACTGTTTTTAAGCTGAGTTGTGTAAATACTGGTATGAGGCTGCTGAATGGCTGCCTTGCATTGTGGCTGTTGATGACAGTGAAGGTCAGCAAGGAAGAATAAGTTGATATTCTCCATACAAGTGTGTCCTAGTGGTTGCTACTGTGTTAGAGCAATGCCATACAATGCCCTACCTCTTCCCACTTACCACTTCAGATGTCGACAATATTGAGTAAAATTAATTGCAGTGCACCAAGCTGTGTGGTGCAGCAGACAGGCTGGAGGGAAGGGATGCCATCCAGAGGGACCTGGACAGGCTGGAGAGGTGAGCACAAGCCATCCTCCTGAGGTTCAACAAGACCAAGTGCAGGGTCCTGCAATCCCAAGCACAAATCCAGGCTGGGCAGGGACTGGCTGGAGAGCAGCCCTGAGGAGAGGGACTTGGGGGTGCTGGTGGATGAGAAGCTCAACAGGAGCCAGCAGTGAGCACTTGCAGCCCAGAAAGCCAACCAGAGCCTGGGCTGCAGCAAGAGAAGTGTGGCCAGCAGGTCAAGGGAGGTGATTCTCCCCCTCTGCTCCACTCTGGTAAGACTACACCTGGAGTACTGCATCCACTTCTGGAGCCTCTATTACAAGAGGGATCTGGAGGTGCTGGAAGGTGTCCAGAGAAGGGCCACCAGGACGATAGGAGGGCTGGAGCTCCTCTGCGAAGAGAACAGACTGAGAGAGTTGGGGCTGTTCAGTCTGGAGAAGAGAAGGCTCCCAGGTGACCTTCTTGTGGCCTTCCACTATCTGAAGGGGGCTACAAGAAAGCTGGGGAGGGACTTTCTAGGATATCAGGATATAAGACTAGGGGGAATGGAACAAAGCTGGAAGTGGGGAGATTCAGACTGGATGTGAGGAAGAAGTTTTTCCCCATGAGAGTGGTGAGAGCCTGGAATGGGTTGTCCAGGGAGGTGGTTGAGGCCCCATCCCTGGAGGTTTTTAAGGCCAGGTTGGATGAGGCTCTGGCCAGCCTGATGTAGTGTGAGGTGTCCCTGGCCATGGCAGGGGATTTGAACTAGGTGATCCTTGTGGTCCCTTCCAACCTTGACTGATTCTATGATTCTATATTTGGTGTAGGTGACAAGGTGTTGCCAGTACAGGAGGGCTGTTACCTAATGAAAGTCTTCATAAAAACTTAAGAAGATGCCAGTGGCTGCCAGTTCAAGACCACTTAAAATAATCAGTCATTAATGTTGCTCACTGAAAGTAATTTATTTTCATCTCAAGAAATAGAAAATGTTCACTTCCTAGACTTTTTTCTTTTTTAAATTAAGCTCTTCATATCATTCCAGCAATCTAAGACTCAATTTTCTCTTCCTCATTAAAGGTCTATTCAACACCTGCAGAGACAGGACTGTGTTGTTTCTGTTTATAGAGATCTGAATGCACCTCCATTAACTAATGGTCTGGCAGGTCTCATAGTGATATAATTAAATTCACTATTAGTGGTTATAATGAAGTTAGCAAGGGAAGGGATTAAAGAATCATGGGCTTTCCCAAAGCATAAGTGGAGGGCTCACATTGTCTTTGAAATGTGAGACTTCAGTTGAACCTTGCAGAAACACTTGAACTCAATACAGAACTGGAGCACAGAAGGTTTTATCTGCAATATTTGTTTTACTCCAAGTGGGAGGTACTTATAATTTAATTTTAAACTTCCTAAAGTGAGGGTCTAGTGCCAGCAAATTCTCTGGGTTGTCCCCTGCAGTTTGTAAAGAATGGTAGTTTATTTCAGGTAACAATTCTACCTTCACATCTTAAGCAGCTGAGAGTGCCTGTCTTTATGGAGCATATAAATGGACTACAGGGGTCAGGCCAAGTAACTTATGGCTTGCTACTTACTTTTCAGATGTATGTTATGTCAAAGCAGGATTAATCCTTGTCCAAAATGAAGGGCTTCTGAAACAAAATTACTGAAGACACAGACACTGCCTACTGCAGTTGAAAATGAGTTCTGAATTAAAGAAAGAAGAAGAAAAAACATCATGGAAGCCCTACATAGTGCAGATTACAAGGCTCAGTCCCTTTCTCCATATAATACCTTCCTTTTGTTTTTATTTTTTTTTATACATCACAGAATTGTTATGGTTGGAAACAGCTTCAAGGATCATCTAGTTCCAACCCCCCTGCCCTGGGCAGGGACACCTCACACTACATCAGGTTACCCAGAGCCACATCTAGCCTGGCTGCACAAACCTCCAGGGATGAGGCTTCCAACACCTCCCTGGGCAACCTGTTCAAGTGTCTCACCACCCTCATGGGGAAGAATTTCTTCCTAACATCTAATCTGCATCTACCCTCCTCTGTCTTGGATTCATTGCCCCTAGTTCTATCTCTACCTGATATCCTAAAAAGTCCCTCCCCAGCTTTCTTGTAGCCCCCTTTCAGATATTGGAAGGCCACAAGAAGGTCTCCTCAGAGCCTTCTCTTTGCCAAACTGAGCAACCCTGTTGTTCAGTCTGTCCTTATAGGAGAGGAGCTCCAGCCTTCTGCTCAACCTCATGGCCCTTCTCTGGTCACATCAGCCACAAATGCATCTTTTTTAGGAGCTACAAACCACTGGCCCATCAGCCATTCTCCCAGAAGGAAGAATTGGGTCATGTTCTGCTCCTTTTGTCCCTGCTGGGCGGATAGCGCTGTCCCTATCCAAGATGCTCTACAACACATCAAAAGGCAACAGATGTCCATCTTTAAGTAATTGAATTCCCTCCTCAGTATGCTCTCTCAACACACCACCCTTTCTTCAATCCCCTTAGCTCAGGCACAAAATAGGAGGAAATATAACAACAGAGCTTGAAACACAGACCCAGACAAGGCTTACAAATGACCAAAAAAATGAGCTGTCTAGAAAGTTTCTGTTATTCTGGCTCTTCAGGTAAGCTGCAAACCTTTTTTTCTAGGCATAGAGAGTTTGTCTTTGGTTTGTGTCAACAGAAGATTTCTCCACAATAGTATTTGAAATCCCAGATACAGATGCAGTTTATATTGATATTTAGGAAAGGATTCAGGCTGAAAAGTGGAATTCTCTCCAGCAGATCCTTGTCCTTCTTGAACTGGGGAGCCCAAAACTGGATGCAATATTCCAAGTGAGGGCAGAGTAGAGGGGGAGAAGAACCTCCCTGGCTCTGCTGGACACACTCCTCTGAATGCACCCCAGGACCCCATTGTCTCTCTTGGCCACCAGGGCACATTGCTGTCCCGTGCAGAACTTCTTCTCCACCAGCACTCCCAGGTCCTTCTCCACAGGGCTGCTCTCCAGCAGATCACCTCCTAACCTGAACTGCTGCAGTTTATTCTTCCTTTCCAGGTGCAGGACTCTGCACTTATCCTTGTTGAACCTCATTTGGTTCCTCTCTGCCCAGCTCTCCAGTCTGTCCAGAAGTGGACAGCAAACTTCAGAGGCATTTGCTATCAAAACCACCAACACTGGAATAAATGTCACTAGGACACTTGTGGGGAAAAAAAAAATCAGAATGAATCCAGACCTGCTGCTTAAAACACTTATCAGAAATAGCAGGGCCAGGTAGGCTTTGATTATAAAGATTGTTCCAAAAGATTTTTTTTTTTCATGTGAATGGCATATTAGAATGCAATCTACTGGTCCATCGTCTATGCCAGTAAGAACTACATGGCTTTCCTTCACCCTTAGGCTTTGCAGTGACTGCTTCTCCAGTCTCTCCTGCCTTCATCCTGCATATCACAGTCTCACAGTATATCAGAGGTTTGAAGGGATCTCAAGAGATCATCAGGTCCAAACCCCCCTGACAAAGCAGGATCACTTAGGGTAGTCTGCACAGGAATGCATCCAGGTGGGTTTGGAAACTCTTCAGAGAAGGAGACTCCACAACCCCCCTGGGCAGCCTGTTCCAGTGCTCTGTCACCCTCACTGGAAAGCAGTTTCTCCTCCTGTTGAGCTGAAAACTTCTATGTTCTAGTTTGAACCCATTGTTCCTTGTCCTATCACTGTGAACCACCCAAAAGAGCCTGGCCCCCTCCACTTGACACCCACCCCTCACATATTGATAGACATTGATCAGATCCCCTCTGAGTCTTCTCTTCTCCAGACTAAACAGCCCCAGGGCTCTCAGTCTCTCTTCATAGGGCAGATGCTCAAGTCCCCTAAGCATCCTCGTGGCCCTAATCTTCTACAACCACCACACATGGAGATAGACAACACTGTGGCCTCCTGATCATTCACAGTAGCTAATGTCATTCAGACCAGTGAATGTTGCAGTTGCCTGTGAGGAGCAAACTGCAGTTCACCTGCCTTGCAGCTGAAGAGTCCTTCTTCAGCAGAAAACAGCAAGTCATTGCAGTTCCTGGTACCAGTCACTTGGGAGTATGAACACACACACATAAACAAAGATGTGCTGAATCAGTTGGGTTGTAGGTGATTCCTGCAGTGTCTCTTAGCTGGATACATGGGAAGGAAGCTGAATTTTGCATTCCTGCCAGGAGAAAACCAAACCACAGATCTACTCATCTCAGAAATATGGGGTTTAGATCCACACTGGTTCTCAATGACTTGCCAATTTCTAACCACTTGTCAGTATCTTCTTACTGTCTGTTTTCCTTTTGTTTTCATTTAACCATGTATCAAAGCACTGGAGCCTCTTGTTGCTCTGCTACAATTTGCCAGCTGCTCAAGTATATGTGGCACAAGAGCAGTTTTGGTGCTTGGATAGGAAAACATTGTTGCCTGTATTAGATATGGGCAGATGGCAATTTCCCTCTTTCTGTCATCACATAGCACACATTCTCTGAGGGGTTTTAGCCAAAACATGAGAACAGATCAGACAGTTTAAATAACCTGAGTTTGTTTTGACCAAACTTGACTCTCTTCTCCCTCCTCCTCATCTGTTGTTATGTCATTTCAGTTCCCCAAGGACTGGTCACAGCTTCAGCTCCTAGCAAGCACATCTTTTCTGGGGACAGCCACCTGGCAAGACTGTAGTCAAGTATATCCCATGAATCTGCACCATTTCTCTGTACTTGTTTCTATTTCTCTTCCACTTTGGTGGGAAAGAAAAAAAAAAGAAAAAGTCGTCTTCTTGCACTATTTATTTCTTCACTGAGTAGCATTATTAGCATGGCCTGTGCTGAGTCAGAAAGGCAATTATATGCAGCAGGTAGTGCTAAAGGGCAGTGATACTCACCAAGTAAAGAACTACCATGGCAGAAAGGGAGGGGTTGTTGTCCCTTCCGTGTGGATGACAAAGCCTTTGGTTGCCTGGCTGCATAATTTTATTCCTACAAGGCTCTGGCTGGCACACAAAGCAGATGGTACCTAGCTTATGAGTGAACATGCAATTTTTGTTGTTCTTTTACTGTTTAGAGGGCTATTTACCAAAATGCTGTAAAAGCCTGGTTCTGATAGATAAGTTGTTCTTTGCTTTGTAGGCCTTTGCATGACATTATGACTACAGTCCTTGGCACTGGACAGACACCATTCTTGCCATGCTTCTTCTGGTCACTGAGGGACCATTCTCATTCCTATCAAGAGCAGCATGGCAGAGAGATGGAAGCTGAGCTCTGTATGAATACTGGTGTGCCACTCTCTGCCCACACCTCTCTCTGCATAAGGCACTGGTACAGAAGGAGCAGGACTTCCTTCCAGCCTCCTCTCCTGCCCCTGCACAAGCCAGACATCAGGGGCTTCAGCTCAGCACTATGGCAGGATTTACTCCACAGTTCATGGCCATTGTGCAGGAGCTCAGCTTGCCACATTCTTCAGCAGAGGTAGGGAGAGAAACTATCCCTTGAGGACTTCCTTCAGCAGAGGTAGGGAGAGAAACTATCTCTTGAGGACTTCCTTCAGCAGCCTTGGCCATGACTGCATCAGAGGGGACTGTTTGCCTCCTGCATGTTTTGCTTTGCTGATTTCCCAAAAGCTGTTTATCATCAGAGATGAAAAGCCACAGCTCAACAGACTGCCTAGTTCTGGGTGGGAATAAGACCCCAGCTCTTTGAAAAACAGCAGAGGTGATAGAGGCAGTCAGCAAGACAGTCATCACTGTGAGGTAGGGAAGTGGAATAATTTGATCTTTCTGTAGTGATTTCAGTGTCAACACAGCTAAGATTTGGTATTTCACTTTGCAAGCTTTTCTTTTTTCTTTATGTACAAGAGGCATTTTATTTTAGAATATAGTTATCTGTACATCACCTGCTTCTAGGGGGTATATCATAGATTCATAGAATCATAGAATCAGTGAAGGTTGGAAGGGACCACAAGGATCATCTAGTTCCAAACCCTGTGACATGGGTAGAGACACCTCACACTACATCAGGCTGTCCAGAGCTTCATCCAGCCTGGCCTTAAACACCTCCAGGGATGGGACCTCAACCACCTCCATCGACAACCAATTCCAAGATTTCACCACCCTCATGGGGAAGAACTTCTTCATTTCATCCAGTCTGAATCTCCCCACTTCCAGCTTTATTCCATTCCTCTAGTTCTATCACTCCCTGATATCCTAAAAAGTCCCTCCCCAGCTTTCTTGTAGCCCCCTTTCAGATATTGGAAGGCCACAAGAAGGTCACCTTGGAGCCTTCTCTTCTCCAGACTGAACAGCCCCAACTCTCTCTGTTTGTCCTCATAGGAGAGCAGCTCCAGCCCTCTGATCATCCTGGTGGCCCTTCTCTGGACACCTTCCAGCATGTCCAGATCCCTCTTGTAATAGAGGCTCCAAAACTGGATGCAGTACTCCAGGTGGGGTCTCACCAGAGCTGAGTATAGGGGGAGAATCACCTCCCTTGACCTGCTGGCCACACTTCTGATGCAGCCCAGGCTCTGGTTGGCTCTCTGGGCTGCAAGTGCTCACTGCTGGCTCCTGTTGAGCTTCTCATCCACCAGCACCCCCAAGTCCCTCTCCTCAGGGCTGCTCTCCAGCCAGTCCCTGCCCAGCCTGGATTTGTGCTTGGGATTGCCTCCACCCAGCTGCAGGACCTTGCCCTTGGTCTTGTTGAACCTCAGGAGGATGGCTTGTGCTCACCTCTCCAGCCTGTCCAGGTCCTCTGGATGGCATCTCTTCCTTCCAGCCTGTCTGCTGCACCACACAGCTTGGTGTCATCAGCAAACTTGCTGAGGGTGCACTCAATGCCCAGTCTTGGGCTTTTACAATATGAATAGGAAAATGCAAGGCCCTTTCTTTCCCACAACCATTGCTCAGGGATAAAACCAGGTCCTATTCACACACATGATTCATTCTTACCTATGTGCTACAGTGCTGTGCCTTAACCCCAGTGCCTTTGCTCTAATTTAGTACAGAAGTCAAGGGACTGCCTTTCTAGGAAGGTGTAGGGTTATTGCAGCTTTTCATGTGAGTCACCCTGCACTAGGTCAGCAATGGGGAACACCTAGTCTGCAGCTAGATACCTGTGAAACTTGCTGCACAGGACCTGCTCATGCTGGTGACAGAGGAAAAACCCTGCACACTACAAGCTATGAGATCTTAAGAGTGGCCCAGCTGATAAATCACTCAAAGATGTAATGACATTTTTTTCCCCATTTTGCTTCATTGAAGGCATTTCCTTTTCTTCCTCATTTAAAGATGACTAGAACAAAGAAAACCATTTTGTCATGTCAGACTTCAGCTTTGCATTACATGTTGTATTCTCTCGTGGTCAGATAAAAACAAACACTTCATTTTATTTCAAGTAGTTCTATCAAATTTTGGCATGGCTTAATTTAGTATGGTATCAAATTTTGGTATGACTTACAAACAATATTTTGTTTCTGTAAAAGTGATTTATTATTTTTTTTCATGAAAAAGGTTTTATCCTTTTTTTTTTTTCCTGTTTTATCCCACTCTATCTGCAGTTCTTTTCCAGTCACCCTGACAACAGCAAGGCTAAATGCTGAGCATCAAAAGTCTGCTTCTTTGATACAGCCCTGTGAAAGGTCCCCTCAGCTAGCTGGAGTGATTGCTGTCAGGCTGATTATTGCCTGATGACCAGATTGCTCTGCATATCAAAAGAGGCTATGAGTATTCTTCTATGGGCATTCTCCATAAAGTCTACTCAGGACACAGTTGTCATTGATGATGTTGTATTACCATTGTGGGGTCTGACTCATCAAGTTTCCTAATTTGAAATATTTGGATTTTTCTGAGGTTTCAGATAGATTAACATTTCTTCACCTTCCAATGTGCACTCTAACCCTAGCATTAAGTTTTCCTTATTCCATATGCTGTGGATAGAGATGGTAATGGAAAGCAAGTAGAGGGGGAGAATCACCTCCCTCACCCTGCTGGCTATGCTTCTCCTGATGCAGCCCAGGCTCTGGTTGGCTTTCTGGGCTGCAAGTGCTCACTGCTGGCTCATGTTGAGCTTCTCATCCCTCAGCACCCCCAAGTCCTTTCCTTCAGGGCTGCTCTCAAGCCAGTCCCTGCCCAGCCTATATCAGTGCTTCAGATTGCCCTGACCCAGATGCAGGATCTTGTACTTGGTCTTNAGTGGCTGTCAGGTCAGTTCTTTATCCACTGAATGGTCCATCC
>VXBD01012220.1:0-21877 GCA_013399975.1 Indicator maculatus
CATGTTTCCAGGGATGGAGGTGAGGCTGCTTGGCACCTTTCCTGCTGGGCAGTTTCCAGCCACTCTGCCTGGAGCCTTCCTGGGGTTGTTGTGAGCCAAGTGCAGGACCCAGCCCTTGGCCTTGTTGAACCTCAGCCGTGGATCCAGCCTGGCCAGATCCCTCTGCAGAGCCTCCTGCCCTCCAAGCAGATCAACACTGCCACCCAATTCAGTGTCATCTGCAGACTTACTGAGGGTATTGTGCTGTCTGAGCTGGTGTGCCTGGGCAGGAGCTCTGCTCTGTGCCAGCCTGCCCTGCCTGCCTGCTGCAGAGCAGCAATCACCACCCCCCCACAGCCCTGCTGCTGAGCAAACACATTTTGATGCTGTCACTCCGTGGTTCTGCCTCAGTGACCACCCCTCCCAGCCTCCCAGTGCTGGGGTTGGGTCTGCAGGACTGGCCCCAGGCCAGAGGGAAGAAAGCCTCTGGCAAGGGGCTGGAGTCCTTCCAGCAGAGGGATTGGGCACCTCAGGTGCCTCAGAGCTGCTCAGCTAACCTTGGGACATCTGTGGCTGAGGCTCAGGGCAGACCTCCTGGCTCTCTACAACTCCCTGAAAGGAGGCTGGGATTGGACTCTTCTGCCAAGGAACAAACAAGGGGTCAAGAGGAAATGGCCTCAGGTTGCCCCAGGGGAGGATTAGGTTGGACACGAGGAACAATTCCTTCTCCAAAAGGGCTGTCAAGGCCTGGCCCAGGTGGAGTCCCCATCCCTGGAGGGGTTTCAAAGCCATGGAGATGTGGTGCTGAGGGCCATGGTTTAGTGGTGCCCTGGCAGTGCTGGGGTAGGGGCCAGGCTTGATCAGCTGGCAGGTCTCTTCCAACCTGACTGGGTTTGTGATGCTATGACTCTGTGGCTGCATGACCAGAAGGCTGAAAGGAGGGGATCCTGCATGGAGAATCCATCCTTGGGAGGGTCCCCATGGCACTGTGACTGCTCAGCCTTTTGCCTTTGCTTTCTCTGCACACAAATCTCTACCATTTTATTTCCTTCTTCATTCAAACAGTTTTCTCCTCCCCACCCTGAACACTTTGGTGTCAGCAGCAGGCAGCACCAAGGCCACACCAAACAATTCATCACCAATTTTCCTGTTGGTTCTTGTCACAAATGCCTTCTCCTATAAAACAAATAGCAGCATTTGCTTTGCACAGGCCTCTTCTGCTGGCATGCATGGCAGGAAGGACCAACACCCCCTTGCAAGGTGGATCCCCCTCCACCCCCATTGCTTCCTTTTTAGGCAACAGGCTTGCAGGGTTGTCCTCTTCTGAAAGAACTGACTCAGGGGAGGACCTTAGCTGTGCCCTCATCTCCTGCATCATTCTTCCTGCTTTTCTGCCTTCCTTTGGCCTGAGGAGCTCTGTGGCTTGAGGCTGCTCCCTGCCCTGCAGGAGGTCACAGGCATGCCCCAGGCTCTGCAGACTGCCCCAGCCTCCAAGGATAAAGCAAGGAGTGGAGAATGTCCAAGCCCTAAGGCTTTGCTGAAGATGCTGTCTCAGGAGAGCAGCCATGGCACAGCCCTTCCCCATGGCACAGGGCAGGCACAGAGCACAGCTGAGAGCCTGCTCACACCCAGCTGCTCCTCTGCAGTGGTGTCATGGAGGAATGAAGGGGACCCTCTATGCTGAGGAGCACTTCTTGCCCCTGCAGGCTCCTGCCTGGCAAAGCCCTTTTGGGGTGGGTCAGAGATGTGCCCTTGCTCAGTGGGAGCAGGTCTGGGCAGGCAGAGTCCAGCCACAGGCAGTGCCAGTGTGATGGTTTTAGACTGTGTCTTTAATTTTTCTTCACAAAGTTAGAGCAGAACAGTGGAAGAATGTAAATAAACCACAACTGGGTGTAAGAAAGCAAAAGGATGAATATTCTAAACACTGCCCTTGGAGAGAGAAATGTTGGAGAGTCAGTACTCAAAGCAAGGTATGGGCAGTGGGGCAGTCCTGCAGTCACTCTCAGTCTGTCTGCCTGCTGCTTCTCTCTCCTGGCTGGAGATGACACCCCCTGCACCCTGACCTTGAGCAGCTAAGCCTAACAAACCTCTCTCTGCTTCTTGGCTCTCTTCCCTTTTGCCTGCTCTGGGAGGGGGAGGACAGGCAGCATGGCCCCTCTCCTTTGGGGGGCCCAAGGGGCCTGGCTGTGTTTTTCTGTTGATTCGGTTGTGCATAGTGTGTATTTGCATTTCACCATGGATGGTAGTTGTGCTTGTGAACACAGCTGCATTTGCTTCCAGACTGAGCTAGCCTGGTGATTGTCAGTGTGGCAGGGGGATTCCAGCTCTCCTCTCTAACAGCCAGTGGGCTGGCACCAAGGCCTCCCCATGGCTCACCTCAGGGCTGGGGGCAAGCCTGTGCCAGAGGGGTGAGGGGTCCCTCACACAGGCACTCTGCAGCCTGGGCTCCTCCTCCTGCAGCTCTCACACAGCCACCTGCCCAGGGCACAGCCCTGGCTCCCCAGCCCCCACCCCTGTGCTGCCCATGCCTCTTGTGCATGCTGCAGGCTGAGCCCTACCCTCTCCTCTGACCTCTTCCACAGATGGGGCCTTGGCACCCCAAGAGCCTCTCTGCAGGCTCCTGTGCTGGCAGTTCCTGCTCCTGTGCCCTGGAGCTCCACAGCCAGGAGCTGCACCCTGGGCCTGGAGCCTCCTCCCAGTCCAGACCAGCATGGTCAGGTACAGGAGAGCCATGGAGGGCCAAGCACCCACTGAGCTAGGAATGAGAGCCAGCTCTGAACTTTCAGCTGAACCTGGGGGTCCTGAGAGGCTTCACTGAGCTGCCAGCCTGTGGAGGCTCCTCATGGCTGGGACACAACTGGGCTGAGCTCAGCTGGCCTCCCAGCACTGCCCAAAGGGGCACTGCACCCTGCCTGCCACAGCCACCCCACCCAGCCTCCTGCCTCTGCCTGCACGGGCACCAAGGGCATGGGCACCTCCCCACACCCACCTGGCATTGCCAGGCATTGGCCACCTCATCAAAGGCAGCAGAGACACAAGTGGTGGCTGGGCTTGTCCAGAGGGAAGTCTGCAGGGCTGGGAATGCCTTTCCCACCTGAGAAAGGTGAACCTTCCCATGGCCAGCAGCAGCAAAGGAAGGAGTGACCGTAGCTGCTGGAAGGGAAGGTGGCCTGGGGAGGAAGCAGCAGGTGGCATACCAGGCTGAGTGCCACCCCTCAGCACCCCTCAGTGCCAGGATGTGCCCCAAGCACACCCTGTGCAGCTGGCACTGATGAGCAGCTACCAAGGAAGACCAAAGCTGAGGCTCTTCTGCACCTCCAACTGCAGAAGTGGATACAAAATGAGAGCATTTCCATTGCCTGGCCAGGGAGGGGAAGGATCTGAGCCCAGACAGTGAAGTCCAAGTGGTGCAAGCCCCAGTCCAGCCCCAGAAGGGTTAAATCCTTTCCTTCAGCAGAGGAACTGGCAGCTGCAGAGGGCTCCTCTGCTCAGAGCAGGCAGTTGGACTGGCCAGGTGGATGAAAACCATGGCTCAGCTTCCTCCAGGGAACAGGCAGGGGTTGTTTAGCAGCTCCTGCAGCAGCTGGAGGCAGAACAGATGCCAGTCTGTGGCAGCACAGGTGACAGCTCCAGCAGTGTTCTCAAAGGAGCCTTGGCACAAAACCTGAGGTTAGACAGAAGCCTCCCTGCCCAGTGCTCTGACCTCAGGGGAACTGCTGCAGGGCTGCTGCCCTTCAGGAGGGCACTCCCCTTGCAGCCCTGAGTGTGGCTGTGCCACCCACAGTGTGCTTCAGAGGGGACACCATGGCTGGAGGGAAGCAGTTGGTGCCTTGCCTCTGGGTGGTGTAGAGGGATTTAGCTGTTTCCTCTCCTGGGCTGGTGCTAGGGGCTGTTGGCTTCTGCTGGGCAAAGTCTTGCAAGTTATGAAATACTCCTGGGGGACACCCTCAGGGCTTCCCCAGACCAGAGGTTTCTCTAAAGTCAGGTTCAAGTTACTTCAGCTGGAAGAACCAAGGGCCAATGTGAAAGGTGCCCTCTGATGAGCCAAGCAGGGCTTGGGTTAAACATATGCTTAAATCCAGCTACTAAAGCACCACCTGAGTGCCTCCAAGCAGGGCTTTAAAGCTGTGTGACAGAGTGAGGAACATGGTCACTGCCCAGCAGAAGGCAGCCAGAGGTCAGCCTGGCTGGGCTGAGCCTGAGGAGGCTCTCCTGGGCTGGGGCTTCCTCAGCAAACATCGAGCAAAGCTCTGCAGGCAGCAGAGGCACTCCAGGGGCAGAGGGCAGAGCTCTCACTCAGAGCTTTCATTCAGAGGGCAGAGCTCTCACTCAGAGCTTTCATTCAGAGGGCAGCTCTGCAGTGACCTTCACTGCTCTCTCAAGAAGCTTAAGCAAGGACCTCGGTGTGGCTCTGATTGCTCCCTGGACAACCCCTTACACTCCAGGCACTCCTCCACCTCCAGCATGTCACCAGCAGGGGCTGGATGGATCTCCTCCTGCCTCCTGCCTCCTGCCTCTTCTAAGAGCACAGTGAAGCTTTGGTGCCAACTCCTACCAAGTGCCCAAGCAGTGCTGGCACAGCAGAGCCTGCCCTGGTGAGGGGACCTTGCTCATCATCACTGCTGTGTCTGACAGCCACTTCCTAGCTGGCAGAGGGAGATCTTATCACTTCTGCTGCCTCAACATCCTCTTTTCAGAGCCCTGTTCTGTCTTGGTGCCTGGGGGTATTTCCATCCTCAGCTGCAGCAGTGCTGTGTGTGAGGAACCCTGTGCAGGGATCTGCGCTGACTGCTGCTCTGAGCAATCACAGAACCACAGAATGTTAGAAGGTGGAAGGGACCTCCAGAGATCATCCAGTCCAACCCCCTGCCAGAGCAGGGGCACTCAGAGCAGCTCACACAGGAACACATCCAGGAGGGTTTGGAACATCTCCAGAGAGGGAGACTCCACAGCCCCCCTGGGCAGCCTGCTCCAGAGCTCTGTCACCCTCAGAGGGAAAAAAAATTTCTTCCTCCTGTTTCCATGGAACTTCCTGTGCCTCAGCTTCCACCACTGCTGCCTTGTGCTGGCATTGGGCATCACCCAGCAGAGCCTGGCTCCAGCCTCTGGGCACTCATCCTGCACATCTTTATCGCCAGCAATGAGGTCACCTCCCAGGCTCCTCTCAATCACTGCCTGGAGGACACTGAGGCTCCATCCCCACCATGGAGCATGGGAGGCTGAGGCACTGAAGCCCAGTGCAGAGCCAAAGAGCCCCAAGCCTTGCAGAAATGAGCAGGGCTCCCAGATACAGTGTGAGGTCCCAAAGGCTCCAGTTGGGACACTTCCAGAAGAAACCAGTGCACCAAGAGCAGCAAAGCCTCAGCTCAAAGGGGGGCCTCTGGCTACCTGTGGGAATGGTGCTGGAGAGCTCTCAGGCTCCTTGCTCTGCTTTTTGTTAACTAACATCAGCCAACAGCCTCTCAATTTCCTAGCAGCCAGCATTTAGGTGTGAGGCTGAGCCAAAGGTCAAGAGGAAGGGGACAGGCCCTGCTCAGCTGCACCCTGTGACGAGGGGCAACGGATAGAAACTGCAGCACAGGAGGTTCCACCTCAACAGGAGGAGGAACTTCTGCACTGTGAGGGTGACAGAGCCCTGGAGCAGGCTGCCCAGAGAGGTTGTGGAGTCTCCTTCTCTGGAGCCTTTCCAGCCCCATCTGGATGTGTTCCTGTGTGAGCTGTGCTGGATTCTGTGGTCCTGCTCTGGCAGGGGATTGGACTTGATGAGCTCCAGAGGTCCCTTCCAACCCCTAACATCTGTGATGCTGTGATCCTGTGTAATCCTTGATCTGTGATCCTGTGTGATCCTTGATCTGTGACCCTGTGACCCTTTCTGCACCCCCAGAGCAGCCACCTCTGGCCAGCTCCAGGCACAAGGGCAGTGTCAGGAGCAGGGACAGCTCCCTCTCCACCCTGCAGCTGTCTGCTCGGACCCTGCCCTCCTGTGGAGAGCAGCGCCAGGGCCAGGCCCGCGGCATGCTGCAAGGGACCCGCGGTGCCCACCGGTGGCATTTGTGAACTGGGTGACAGAGGGCAGCGAGGCCTCGTGTGCCAGCAGGGACAGCTGCCCTGCCGAGTCCTGTGGCAGTGCCTGTGTCTGGCAGCAAGGGGCAAGATGCTGTTCTTTGTTATTTGATTTACTGTTTTTTTTTTTTTCCATTTAAATTCTTTTTTTCCAGCTCAGTGTTTTCAGTTTTAAGGAATGGAGAGGCTGAGAATGCTGGGGGCTGGTTAGCTGGGAGCAGAGGCTGAGGGGGGTCTCATCAATACCTACAGATGTCTAGGGGGTGGGGGGTGGCAGGAGGATGGGGCCAGACTCTTCTCAGTGGTCCCCAGTGACAGGACAAGAGGCAATGGGCATAAAGCTGAACAGATGAAGTTCCATCTGAACGTGAGGAGGAACTGCTGCACCGTGAGGGTGGCAAGAGCTCTGGGGCAGGATGCCCAGAAATGTTGTGGAGTCTCCTTCTCTGGAGATTTTCCAGACCCACCTGGATGTGTTCCTGTGTGAGCTGCCCTGGGTGATCCTGCTCTGGCAGAGAGGTTGGACTGAATGATCTCCAAAGGTCTCTTCCACTCTGTGATTCTGTGAAATGGAATTTCCTTTGAAAGCAGAAAGCAGCTCATTGGGGCTGGATGGCTTCACCACAGCTCTTGTTCAGAAGGAATCACAGAACCACAGAGTGATAGGGGTGGAAGTGACCTCGAAAGCTCACCCAGCCCAACCCCCTGCCAGAGCAGATCACAGACATTCATCCATGCAAGAAAACCCAACCCATTTCTACCAAACCTTTGATCTGATGCTTTTTGTACGCCAGACGTGGCCACAGTGTGGCCAAGCACCTCAAGAGCTTTGCAGAAAAGATCTGCGAGGGCTTGGCTCAGCCTGGCCATGGCCTGACCCAACCCGGGCTGGCGGCCGCTCCCCTCGGCTCTGGCTCCCGGACACCAGCCCAGCCGCGGGGGAGATTCAGGGTCCCTGTTCCCGTGGGCTTCGTGTCCACGGAGCTGCGAGACGCCGGTCGCTGCCGGCGTCCCTTTGCCTTCTGGGGCCGCCGCCGAGGAACAATGGCCGGCAGCTGCCGGGCCCCGGCGGGAGCAACGCGGGGGGAGGAGCCTTGAGCCCCCGCCCCCATCTCCGCCAGGCCCGGCTTTGGCCTGACCGACCCCAGCCGATTCCAACCCGGGGCGNCCGGAAGAGGCACTGTCCCGGCGTTCCGCGCGCGCTCCCTCCTTCCGGTGCGGCGCCATCAGTGAGCGGTAGGTAAGGGCCGGGCTGGGCCTGGGGTTGGGGTGCATCCGCGTCCATCGGCGGCCGGTCTGACCGCTCTCTCCCGCAGACATGGCGATCCGCTACCCCATGGCCGTGGGCCTCAACAAGGGCTACAAGGTGACGAAGAACGTGTCCAAACCCAGGCAGTGCCGCCGCCGCGGGGTGAGTATGAGGCGAGTGAGGCCGGGCCGGGCCCCTGAGGAGGCTTTGCCAGTAGCGGCGGGACTTGGTCGGGCACAGGGGCCGCTGCCTTCCGGGGCCTGCCGGGGAGCTTCGGGCAGCTCCTGGGGCGCGCAGTTCGCTTTACGGGCGTGGGGCCGGCGAGGAACGGGGTAGTGCCGATCCAGTTCCGCCCCCGTCTCCTGGCTTCGAGGTTTAACGGGAGGTGTAGATGCCCCGCTGCGGGTGGGCGGTCGGCCACAGCAGCAATTGGTGGGAGCTGAATGTGTGGCTGGTAGGTTGCTGCAGTCCGGGCTGGAAAAGCGGTGAAGGTGCCCATGGAGTGGGGGCTTAAATCGTTGGAAGCACCAAATGTGTGGGAGCGGGTCTGGAGTTGAAGGGGTTGGGTACAGGAGAGCTGGCAGCAGAGCAGCCTCAAGGCAGATGAATTTCAACCGCTGCTGAAGCTCAGCTGGCAGCGTGGTGTGGTTTAACCTCGGCTGGCAACTCAGCCCCACCACAGCCACTCACTCACTCTCACCTCGTGGGATGGGGAAGAGAATCAGAAGAGAACAAGTGAGTAAAGTCCTGGGTTGAGATTAGGACACTTGAACAGCGATGCACAAGAGAAGCAAACCAAGGAGCTCATCCCCGCTGCAGGCAGCTGCTCAGCCAGTCCCAGGAGAGCCAGGCTGCAGCACCCATAATGGTGACTTGGGAGCAGAAACCCCAGCACTCAGATGTCCCCCACTGTGTTCTTCCCCAGCCCTCTGTGCTGAGCAGTAAGTGGTATGGTCTGGGGTGTCCCTTTGGTTACCTGAGTTCAGCTGTGTCACCTTCCAGCTCCTTGTGCAGCCTGCTGATGGCATGGGGAGAAGAGCAGCCCTTGGCTCAGCAGTAAGGAACCAGCCCTGTGAGATCAGCACTGCTGCCAGCACAGCCCCAACCAGTGCCAGCTGCTGTGGAGAGCATTAACCCTACCCCAGTCAGAACCAGCAGTGGCACAGAAACAGGATGGGGGAGCTCTGAAGGTTCCCTGTGTGCCCCTTAGTAACTCCAGGGCTGTCCCCTGCCCAGCAGTGATGCAGTGGCACTTACCCAGGTGCAGTGGATGTGTACCAGGAGAGGTTAGGGCAGCTGGCAGCTGCTTTCCCACCGTGAAGCAGTGTGGCTGGATGTGGTGGCCGAGGTGTGCAGCATAGCAGAGTCTCTGTGACCCTGCTGTGTGCATACTGCTGCTGCATGGGGATGAGCAGCACACTGCTGCTGCATGGGGATGAGCAGCACACTGCGACCGTGGCTGACATGGAGAGACTGCTCAGGGTCACTGCTGCAGGGCGTCTGCCAGGGCACTCCTTGGGGCATGCCAGAGGCTGGGCTTGGGGCTCATGGTTTGGCCCAGCCTGGCTGTGGTCAGGCAGCCCTGAGCTTGCCCCTGCCCCATGCCCTCTCTCTCCCCAGCGCCTGACCAAGCACACCAAGTTTGTGCGGGACATGATCAGGGAGGTCTGCGGCTTCGCGCCCTACGAGCGGCGAGCCATGGAGCTGCTGAAGGTGTCCAAGGACAAACGAGCCCTCAAGTTCATCAAGAAACGGGTAGGCCAGCCTGGCATCAAATGGGCATGGCACAGACTGCTGGGGACCTGACTGCCCTGCCCTGGGGAGTCTTTGCTTTTTAATTCCTTCTCTTCGGTTGTCTGGGGAGGGGAATGTGCTGTGGGCTGGGTGGGAGAGCTGGAGGTGGACTTACAGGAGTCCAGACCTGCTGTGCTGCTTTTGCATTAGCTGCACCTTTGGTGTAGGGAAGAGCAGAGCAGTGCTGGTGGAGACTGGGAACCATGAGCCAGCAATTGGGAATGGGGTTCATTGATGGCAGCCATGAGAGCTGAAAGCAGCTTCCACTTTGAACCAAGTAACTGAGTAAAACGTCACAGAATGGTTGGGGTTGGAAGGGGTCTTGAAGATCATCCAGTTTCAACCCCTGCCATGGGCAGGGACACCTCCCACCAGCCCAGGTTGCTCAAGGCCTCATCCAGCCTGGCCTTGAACACTTCCAGGCAGGAGCATCTATAATATCTCCCAGTAACCTGACTTATCTCCTAGTGCCTCACCACCTCCATGGGGAAAAATTTCTTCCTAATGACTAATCTGGATCCAGCTTCCAGGGTGCAGCCATCACTTCTCATCCTGTCGCTCCATGCCTTGTCAAAACTCCCTGCCCAGCTTTCCTGGAGCACCCTTCAAATAAATACTGAGAGGCCACCAGAAGGTCTCCTTGGAGCCTTCTCCTCTCCAGGCTGCCCAAGCACTGCAGGGGGGTCTCAGCAGAGCACAGCAGAGGGTCAGAATCCCCTCCCTGCCCCTGCTGCCCACACTGCTGGGGATCAGCCCAGGACAGGCTGGGGCTAGGCTGAGTGCACAGAACTGAGGCAGGTGCTGCTGAGGTGAGGGCAGGTGGTGCCTGGCTGGCTGGTTGAGGTGGATGGGCTCAAGTCTCTGGTTACCAGAACTTCACCATCCTGCTTTGGAGTGGAGCAGCCAAGTTGTGTTCTGGGCTGGGATGGACACTTGAGTGTGAGTGCTCCTGCAGGCTGGCACTCCCCTTGTGCTGCTCCCCTGCAGGTTGGCACTCCCCTTGTGCTGCTCCCCTGCAGGTTGGCACTCCCCTTGTGCTGCTCCCCTGCAGGCTGGCACTCCCCTTGTGCTGCTCCCCTGCAGGCTGGCACTCAGCTTGTGCTGCTCCCCTGCAGGTTGGCACTCACCTTGTGCTGCTCTCTCTGCAGGTTGGCACCCACATCCGTGCCAAGAGGAAGAGAGAAGAGCTGAGCAATGTCCTGGCAGCCATGAGGAAAGCAGCTGCAAAGAAGGACTGAGCTGTGCCCTGGCTCCAATAAAGCCTTTCTCACAACCCCAGTCAATGGCTGTTGCTGGCACCTCCAGATGGGTTGGCCCTGGGGGTGCTGAGGGCCCTGCCCTGCAGTAGTGCAGAACTTGTGTGACTTTTATTTCCCTGCAGCTGGAGATGCTGGTCCTGGAGCTCCTGTGCTGGCCTGTGGCCTGTCTTAGAGGGGTGACCTTGCAGCCCTCATGGAGCTGGCTTGTCTCAGGGTGTGGAGGCCTCACCATAGCCAAGCCTATGAGGGTTCTGCTGCCTCCACCTCCCAGTCCGTCTCTGAACCTGGGTGGTGGTAGGAGAGGGCAGTGGACAAAAACTGCTGTTGAAAGCAGTAGCAGCTTTGCTCCTTCCCCAGGGTGCTTCAGCCTGCTCCTCCTGCAGCTTCTCTTGCTTATGCTCCCCTTGTACCCTCCACTGCAGCACGTTGCCAAATGGTAAGTGCAGGCAGAGAGAGCTCCCCAGATTCCAGCAGGAAAAGTTTATTCCCCACTAAGGACTGTGCCAGCCTGGCTGGGAGGCAGGACAGGAGCTGCTCTCCCACACAAACACATTTCCATCACACTTGATATAACAGCTCCTCCTCCCCTCTCAGCCTCTCTAGCAGTTGCTGAGGGATGAGGCCCTCCAGGTCCCTGAGCCAGGCTCTCAAACAGCTGTGCCAAGATGTTCAGTTCCCTTTCTCCCTTGGAGCAAACCAACTGCTGCAGTGACCAAGAGCCTCTGGTGGAGGGCAGACACTAACTGCTGATGCTGAGCACCTTGCTCTTGGGACCAGGGCTGCTCCCTTTAAGCCTGGGCTTGTTTGTGATGGTACCAATCAGCACCCTGTCCCTTGGGAGCTGAATGCAGCAGCACTGCTGAACTATCCTGAATTTGCTGCTTCTCCAGCCCAGGCTTCTAAGCTGAGACAAGTTTCTGAGCTCATCTACATCAGGAGCTCTCTGTGAGGCACAGCCCCAGAGGTCAGAGTTCCTCTGGAAGCAGCCCTGGGAACTGGTGAAACAACAGAACTCTCCAGTGACCAGAGCCCAGAGCAGCTCCCCAGGGGGTGGCTGGCAAGAGGCACATGGCTGAGGTAAAACTCACAACTTTATTGGGCCCCTGGCCGTGGGGCAGTTCAGTACAAAGCCAGAGCTGCTCTCTCCCAGCCAAGCCAGCAGCAGCTGCGCAGCAGCAAGAGCTCCGCTCCTGTCCCGCGGCAGCACGGCCCCAGCTCACCCTGCTCCTGGGGCTGGGCACCTTCCAGGGGACAGATCACCTTCCAGCACTGGGGATTGGACATCATCCTCCAGCAGAATCCAGCTTGGGGAAGGCTATGTCAAACACCTCCTGGTAGTGCTCCACGAAGTGCACCTCCAGCCCCTCGGTGATGAAGGCTGCCAGGTCGTAGTAATCCTTCTTGTTCTCCGAGGGCAGCACGATGCAGGTGACTCCTGCACGCTTGGCCTGTGGGGAGAGGCTGTCAGTGCTGCAGCCCAGCAGCAGCACCCCCTGCACAGAGCAGCTCTGGAGAAGCAGCACCTGGTGTGCTCTGCAGAGCAGCAAGAACCTTGCAACTGTCACTAAGGGTGGATCCAAGTTCTAGATCTCCCCAAGCCCCCACAACTCTCCAGTCCCAGCTGCTCAGGAGGTGCTTTGGTAGGGCTCTGTCAGCACCCTGGGGGTTGTCCACAGCAATTCCCACACAGTTCTCACAGAGTCACAGAATGTTAGGGGTTGGAAGGGACCTCGAAAGTTCAGCCAGTCCCACCCCCTGCCAGGGCAGGGGCACCTCGAGCAGGTCACACAGGAACACACCCAGGTGGGTTCTGAATGCCTCCAGAGGAGGAGACTCCACAGCCCCCCTGGGCAGCCTGCACCAGGCGTCCAGCACCCTCACAGGGAAAAAAATTTCCCTCATGGAAGTCTGATTCCCCTTGGGTGAGGATAAATCCCAGGATCAAAGGAAGGATTCTCAACAGCTTAGCAGCCCAGCCCACCACATCCATCTGCAGGATCCACAGCAACAACACAGAACCTTTTGATCCTGGCATCAACATCAGGGGGAGCACAGAGTGCTCAGGGGGGGCTCATCTGTACCCACTCACTCTAGGGGGGATCCTGCAGTTACCTGACACAGAGAGCAACAACATTTTGAGAACTGCCAAGGGCTGAACCCAGAAAAGCAACCCAAAGCAGCCACCAGTACAAACCAGAGCCTGCTGGGTGCTGCAGGGAGCACAGTCCAGATGGTTCACTAGAAGAGCCAACTGATACCTTGATGATGATGATGGACAAAGAAACTCCAACAGGGAAAATTCAAAGAACCAGCAGTAAAGCTCCAGAAAAGCCCAGGGGTAGCCCTTAGACCTTAAAGCTCATCCAGCTCCAAGCCCGTGCCATGGGCAGGGACACCTCCCACCAGGCCTCATCCAGCCTGGCCTTGAACACCTCCAGGCAGGGGACAGCCACAGCCTCCCTGGGCAACCTGTGCCAGTCTCTCCCTACCCTCACTCTCAACAATTTCTTCCTCTTCTCCAGTCTCAGTCTCTGTCTCCCCTCTCCCAGCTCAAAGCCATTGTCCCTCATCCTGGCACTCCCAGCCCTTGTCCAAAGTCCCTCCCCAGCTCTCCTGGAGCCCCTTCAGGTACTGGAAGCTGCTCTAAGGTCTCCCTGGAGCCTTCTCTTCTCCAGGCTGAACAGCCCCAACTCAATCTGAAATTTTAAGTTGGACAAATTCAAGCTGGAGACAGGGAAGAGAACCTTAAGGCTGACACCTTACAGGGTACTGTCAGCTCTCTACTGGCTGCCTCCTTCAACAATCCCCTCAGCCCAGACTGCTGGGCCACAGCAGCCTGGGGACAGTCAGCATTAACAGTCTGAGAGCGCCTTCCACCCTCACTTCTGCCACTAAGAGGATCAACACAGATGCCCTGGCACAAAGTCTGGGGTCCTACCTCCTTCCTGACAGCAAGAGGCACAAGCAGGGCCCCTGTGTGCCCCCCAGCAGGGCCCCTGTGTGCCCCCCCAGCAGCAACCCTGTGTGCCTCCCAGCAGGGCCCCTGTGTGCCTCCCAGCAGGGCCCCTGTTTGACCCTCAGCAGGGCCCCTGTGTGCCCCCCCAGCAGCAACCCTGTGTGCCCCCCAGCACGAACCCTATGTGCCCCCCAGCAGGCCCTGAACCAGGGCTCCCCCACCACAGGAGCCATCAGTGTCTGTTCCAGGCAGGCTGGGCCCAGGGCAGGGCTGTCCCAGGCAGGCTGGGCCCAGGGCAGGGCTGTCCCACAGAGCATGCAGAGAGGAGGGGAGGAGCTCTTACTGCAATTGTCTTCTCCTTGATGCCACCCACAGGCAGAATTTTCCCAGTCAGTGACACCTCCCCAGTCATGGCCAGGTTCTGCCTCACTGGCCTGGCCATGGCCAGCGACAGCAGGGCTGTGACTATGGTGCAGCCTGCACTTGGTCCATCCTTTGGTGTGGCTCCCTGTGAAAAACACAACCAAACACAGCCCCCTTTAGTTCACTGCAAGAGCAGCAACCCCAGGCAGATCCTCTGGCTCTGCTGCTTCAAGCTGGCCTCTTGCAGCCACTGCTCTGAGGGCAGTGCTGGATGGTGCAGAGCTCCTGAGCTGCCCAATCCCTCAGCTGCCAGAGCAAAACAATCACATCCCAGGGGTGCCAAGAGCAGCAGCCCCACCTGGGCACCCTGGGAGGGGAACATGCTGCAGGAGCCACCTCCTTGGCATGCTGGCAGCTCCCACTGGGAAAGGATTTTGGCTTATCCCTGTGCTTGGGTTCCACTGGTTAGTTCCTCAACAGCCAGGGTGAGCTGGAGGCACTGGGGTAGGGACTGAGGGCAGGAATGGCTTGGGGGGGTTAGGGCTGCTGGGGACTTCTGCTTCTGTCACTTAGCTACTGCTGGGTAGGGCTTTGGGGTGGGGATGCTGCTGGGGACATGCTCAGCACTGCTGTTAGCTGCTTGGTCTGTTAAGGGCTTCCAGGACTTCTGCTTCTAAGGACACTCTGAGACTCTGCAGTGCTGAGGATTCCACACCACAGCAATAAAGGACTTCTGGGAGGACTTCTGAGACTCTCTGCATGTCTGGACTCTGGTTGCTACATGGCAGAGGGGTTCCTGTCTTCATTCATCACCCAGGGGCCCCCAGATCAGGGGAGAACACCAACAGTGGCCCCAGCTCCATGGAGGCTTTGCAGAAGGGTCTCTGCTGTGCTTCCTGAGCTGCCTTCTCTGCCAACAGCTCTGCCATGCCTCACCTGATCCATGAGGAAATCCCTGAGGCTACAGTTTGGGTTCTGGCCTGGAGCCACCATAGTGCTCATCAGGGTTTGAACAAGCAACATGAGCAAAAGCCAGCAGGAATGCTTGGAAGCTGACCAGCCACAGAAACAACAGAGGTCAGCATCAGGGGGGAAGAGAGCATCAAGAGTCACAAACAGCAGAATCCCAGAATGGTTTGGGCTGGAAGGGAGCTCCAAAGCTCATCCAGTCCAACACCCTGCACTCAGCAGGGACATCCTCCACTGGATCAGGTTGCCCAGAGCCCTCTCCAGCCTCACCTTCAATATCTCCAGGGATGGAGCCTCAGACACCTCCCTGGGCAACCTGTTGCAGTGTTCCACCACCCTCGTGGTGCAGAACTTGCTGCTCACATCCAATCTAAATCTGCTCTGCTCTAGTTCCAAACCATTGCCCCTGGTCCTGTCACTTCAGACAGCAAAGATCATTCGGTTTAGGAAGCCAAACAAACCCCAGGCCTAAGCTAGTGGCAGTCTGGATTCATCTGAGACCAAACTGATCTTGGGGGCAAGAGCAGAAGTGAGAGGGAGCAGAGGCAGAGGAACATCTGCCTGGTCCTCCAGGGAACCACAGCTGGTGCCAGCCCCAGAGAGCTGCAGCCAGGAGCCTGCAGCCATGAGGTTAGAGCAGGAAACAGCTCAGGAGCAAAGCTTGGGCACAACCACAGCACAAAATTTGTCATCCTAAAGCCTGCTGCACAGTGTGGAGCCCCCTGAGCTCTGGGGGCCTTCATCTTCATCCCATTGCTGGGAGAGGGACAAGGAAGCAGAGCACAGGGCCCAGGAATGCTCTTTGTAACTGCACCTACAGGACCTGCAGCCCTCCCCAAGCCTTGGAACCACACAGGCCTCAGCTTTGCTCTCCTTGTGGATTTCATCCCAATCCCTTCTCTCTCTGCTGTGGTCTCCCCCCCTGCACCCCAGGGCCAGCAGCTGCATTGCCTGCAGCAGTATCCAAACCTCTGGATCCCCACCACAGGCCTGCTGCAGGAGGACTGGAAATAGCTCCTGTTCCCTCAGCATCCCGAGGAGAAGGCCTTCCTCTGCCAGGTTTTCCTGGCACTGGGCATGCTGCACAGCACACAAAAGGCAGCTCCCAGCTTCAGAGCAGCCCAGCAGTGCTGCCTGCTGTGTGAGTGCTGCAGCAGCTCACCTCTGGCACATGCAGGTGGATGTGGGAAGAGATGAGGAAGTCGTTGCTGGGCTCCTTCTGCATCAGGAAGGCTCTGGCGAAGGTGTAAGCTATCCTGGCACTCTCCTTCATCACATCTCCCAGCTGCCCTGTCAGGTCCAGGGACCCATCCTTGTTCTCCTTGTCCTTGGGTCGCTTCAGGGATGTCTCAACAAAGAGAGTGGAACCTCCTGAGAAAGGAAAGGAAAACAGCATCCTGAGAGAAAGGGAGAGCAGAAGGGTTTGGTGGGGCAGAGGCAGCAGTGTGGACCTGAGGCTCTCTGCTGAGAGCTCAGCTCTGGGGTGGTGTCTCCCAGATCCCTTCAGGAAACCTCAACAGCACTGCCCTGAGTCTCCATCCACTTCCACTGCACCAGTATGGATGTAGCCTCTCTGCAGTTCCCAGAATGGCTTCAGGCTCTCCTTAGCCAGAAGGGAAGAAGAGCTCACAGCAAACCACACCAGGAGCCACTGCAGCCTCCCAGTGTCAGGCTCCTCCTCACCTTCTCACCACAGCCACCACATCCACTCCAGAGCTGCCCCAGGTCACTTGGAGCATGCAGGGCTCAGCCCCTGTGTGCTGCACCTGCCATGCAGTGGGGCTCAGGAACCCCCAAGTCAGAAGGGAAGCAAATCAAGGGAGAAGCCACAACTGCACTGCCCCTGAGAGTGCTGCACACCTGCCCTTGGCATGGAGAGCCAAGGCTCTGAGCCAAGGTCAGAGTGGCACCTCCAGCTTTTGGAATGCCAGCATGGAGGGGTTGGAAGGGACTTCCAGAGATCATCCAGCCCAACCCCCCTGCCAGAGCAGGGTCACCCAGGGCAGCTCACAGGGAACACATCCAGGTGGGTTTTGAATGTCTCCAGAGGAGACTCCACAACCCTCCTGGGGAGACTGCTCCAGGCCTCCAGCACCCTCACAAAGAAGTTTCTCCTCATGTTGAAGTGGAGCCTCCTGGGTTCCAGTTTGTTTCCATTGCTCCATGTCCTGTCACTGGGCACCACTCAAAAGAGCCTGGCCCCTGCTTCCTGATCCACCCTTCAGGTGGTTATGGACATGGAGGTCTCCAGGAAGCAGACAGGGTCTTGTCTTCTCTGAGAAGCCTCCTGCTTTGAGTCACTGAGGTTCTCAGGTGGGATATGGAGCAGAAAATGTGCTGGCCTGGAGCTAAAGAGAGCCTGGGTAATGGCCTAAGAGAGGGTCCAGGGTCCCTTCTTCAGGCAAGAAGCAGAGCCACAGAATGCTTTGGGTTGGAAGGGGCCTTTAAAGGTTGCCTGGAAAGTTGACTGGAAAGGAAGAGAACTCTCAGTGTTCATCAGTACCAGAAGGGCAGGTGGCAAGAGGCTGGGGCCAGACCCCTGTCAGTGGTGCCCAGCAACAGCACAAGGGGCAAAGAGCACAAACTGGACCCCAGGAGGTTCCATTGGACCAGGAGGAGAAAGTTGTTTGGTGTGAGGGTGCTGGAGGCCTGGAGCAGGCTGCCCAGAGAGGTTGTGGAGTCTCCTTCTCTGGAGAGCTTCCAACCCCCCCTTGGCCATTTGTGCTCCTGGGCAACCTGCTGTGGGTGCCCTGCTGGAGCAGCAGGGTTGGACTGGCTGAGCTCCAGAGGCCCCTTCCAGCATGCTGGCATTCTTTGGACCTTTACAGCAGTGAGGCTCTCAAAGGCCACTGCAGTTACTGTTCCTGGTGGCAGCAGATGATGAGCAGAGCCAGCAGTGGCACTCAGTGTGAGTGGCACAGCCAGGCTGTGCAGACCCCACAGCACTGGAGAGCTTGCCCCACGCCCTGGTGCCTCACCCATGGCAGTCCAGGCCAGCCCCATCACCACCCCTGCCGGAGTGGTGTCGTACATGCGCTCCACCGTGAAGGTCGGCTTGCCCACGAAGTCCTGCAGGTTCTCAGGGGTCACCTGCACTCTCTCTGCCTCTCCACTCACTATTTTGTAGGCAGATTTCCTCAGGACCTGGGGGGAGACGGCAGCTGTGGTGTGCAGCAAGAGCTGAGGAGGCCTGAGCAGAGCAGTCCTGGCCAGGCAGCGCTGCCCTCACCTTCTCCACTTGCTTCTGCAGGTTCCTGACTCCGCTCTCCCTGCAGTACTGCTTGATGAGCACAGTCAGCACCTCGGGGCTGATCTGGGCTTTGCTCTCATCCAGGCCACACAGCACTCGTGCTTGAGGGACCAAGTACCTCTGGAAGACAGAAGCAGCCACAGCTTCTCAGCAGCTGTGACAAGAGCCTCACCCCACAGCCCTCTGCCCACAGCTCGGTGCCAGGTTCTGGGGAGCACAGAAGGCTGGAGGCACCGAAATGGGGCTCAGAGCAGAGCACCTCTGTGCACAGAGCCTTGTGCCTGCTGCCTTTGGGTGGAAAGAGGCAAGGCTGAGCCTGCCTAACCCAGGTGAGCAGCAAGCTCACCTCTGCAATGGCAAGCTTCTCCTCTGCCACGTATCCTGACACGTTGATCACCTCCATCCTGTCCCGCAGCGGCTCTGGGATGGTTTCTGTCACGTTGGCAGTGCAAATAAAAAGTACCTGGAAGCATTACAAGATCCTATTACACATTTTCATTAAGCCATACAATGGTAGGGAAAGGAAGGGACCTTTGGAGATCACCCAATCCAACCCCTGCCAGACCAGGGGCACTCAGGGCAGCTCACACAGAACACATCCAGGTGGGTCTGGAAAGCCTCCAGAGGAGACTCCACAACCTCTCTGGGCAGCCTGCTCCAGGGCTCTGCCACCCTCACACCAAAGAAGTTTCTGCTCATGTTGAGGTGGAACCTCCTGGGTTCCTGTTTGCATCCACTGCCCCTTGTCCTGTCCCAGGGCACCACCAGAAAGAGCCTGGCCCAGCCTGGCCCCTTCCTGCCCCCCACCCTGCAGATATTTACAGACATTGATCAGATCTCCTCTCAGCCTGCTCCTCTCCAGACTGAGCAGCCCCAGGGCTCAGCCTTTCCTCACCTCACAGATGTTCCAGGCCCCTCAGCACCCTCCAAGCAGTAATTCCTCAGTTCTGTGTTTCTCTGAAGGGCAGAACCTGGTTCTGCTGACAAGCAAAGCTCTGGATGCCAGAGGCCTGCAGTGGGATCCTCCCTACCCCCAAAGCCGAGGTGCAGGAACACCACAGCCCCCACTGGGACAGGGCCAACGTGGAGCTGGCAGCTATGGCCTGGGTAGAGCCAGACCTCACTCTTGGTTATTTCTGCCTTCTGCAGAGTCAGCAGAAGTGCCCCAGCTGTGTGCCTGCTTTGCAGCCCATGGACTCTGCAGGCAATGCAGGCTGTAACACAAGTGTGTGCAGACAATGCCCAGCAGCAGCAGGCCTCCTCTGCTGGCAGCAGCTCTGCCAGTGGTGCCACAGGGCACCTCTTGCCATCCCTGGCTCAGACCACACAGCTCTGTGTCCCTGGCTCTGCAGGGAGCTGGGGCTGTAGGACTGATGCTGGATGCTGTGCAGCCATTCTGGATAAAGCCCTCTGCCACTGGTGCCCCCATGCCACCTGCCCAACCTGCCAGCTGAACACCATGCCAGCATCTCCTGGTGGCCAGGACACCCCTGCACTGACAGAGACTGACCCCCAGCTCCACAGCCTCTGCAAGCAAAGAGGAATACCTTGGACAGATCCACAGGAACATCAAGGTAATGATCCAAGAAGTTGGAGTTCTGCTCTGGGTCCAGCAGCTCCAGAAGGGCTGAGGATGGATCCCCTTGATATCCTCTTCCTATTTTATCCACCTATGGGAGGAAAACTTGAAATGCTCTAAGCAGTTTCTCACCAGTGTCAGTTCCCACACAAAGAGCTTTGCAAGGAGCCCTCTGAGCCCTTTGCTCAGGAGCAGCCCCTGCCAGGCTCTCACCTCCCCGGGCATTCAGCCCAGTCCCCACTGTCCTACCCCACCCATGGCACACCTGACCAGCCCCAGGACTCCAAGGGCTGCAGAGCAGCACCATGAAGGCCCAAGGAGCGTGCACAGAGCCAGCAGCAGCTGAGCTCCCACAGCAGTGGCTGTGACTCCTTCAGCAAAGCTAAGCTGGAGTCAGACTCCACAGTGGGAGGACCACAGCACTGCCCAGGGTGATGGAAGGGACTTTAGAGATCACCAAGCCCTGCCATGGGCAGGGACACCTCCCACTACATCTCTCTGCTCAGGGCCTCACCCAGCCTGGCCCTGAGCACTTCCAGGCTTGGAGCTTTCATAACCTCCCTGGGCAACCTGTTGCAGTGTTCCAGCAGCCTCCTGGTACAGAACTTGTTCCTCACATCCAACCTCAATCTGCTCTGCTCTAGTCTGAAGCCATTGCCCCTGGTCCTGTCCCTGCAGGCCTTTGGGATCAGTCCCTCTGCAGCCTTCTTGTAGCCCCTTCAGGTACTGGAAGCTGCTCTAAGGTCTCCCCAGAGCCTTCTCTTCTCCAGGCTGAACACCCCCAGCTCCCTCAGCCTGCCCCACAGCAGAGCTGCTCC
This sequence comes from Indicator maculatus, assembly GCA_013399975.1. Classification (NCBI taxonomy): domain Eukaryota; kingdom Metazoa; phylum Chordata; class Aves; order Piciformes; family Indicatoridae; genus Indicator; species Indicator maculatus. The sequence continues at coordinate 20,280 of VXBD01012220.1, forward strand.
AACCCCCTGAGCATTTTGGTGTCTCTCCTCTGGAGCCTCTCCATCAGGTCCAGGTCCTCCTGTGCTGAGGGCTCCAGAGCTGCACACAGCACTGCAGGTGAGGCCTCACCAGAGCCAAGAGGCAGAATCTCCCCTCTGGACCTGCTGGCAGGGCTGCTCTGGATGTGTTCACTGTCACCCCAGGACCTGCTGAGCCCAGGCTCATTTAAGTCACCCCCTGGCATGTTAAGGAGAATTCCTCCTTCACCTTTCCCACTGGGGTCAGGAACTGAGCCCTGTTTGGAGGAGCAAGCCCAGGTACATCACCTCATCAATCAGGATCAGAGGATTCTCTGTCTTGGTCTTCTTCAGGCACTGGATGATCTTCCCTGGCATTGCTCCAACATATGTCCTCCTGTGTTAGCAGAGACTGGAGTCAGGGGAGCCCTGTACAGGTCAGCTCACAGCTGATGGAACAGCTCTGCCCTGCTGGGAACCCAGGTGCTGCTTCTGCAGCTCTCAGAGTGCTCTCCACCACCACACCACACACCAAGACCCATCCAGTGCTGCAGAGATCAGACATGGACCTGTGGCAGGACACTTCTGGGCTGCAGATTTTATCTTCAGCTTCCCTCTAATTTAGAAGTTCAAGCTAAGAGGTGGGGCTGAGAGCAGAGATGTTTGAAGAGGGACTTCCTGGGTTGTTGGGAGTTTTTGGGGGGGTAAAGAAGTGCTGGAAAAGGGAACATTTCACCCCTTGACAGAGGCAAAACCCCAAGGTTGATGTAAATCTAAAGACAGACTGAGGAGCAAACTGCTCCACACAGCCTTTCTCCTACAGCAACTGGCATCCAGCAACCTGCAGAAGCAGAGCAGAAGGGCAGCCACTGGGTGAATGCCAAGAGGCACAGAGCAGAGAACACCCAGAGGAGTACAGAAAATCCTAGAATGGCTCAGGTTGGAAGGGACCTCAGAGCTCATCTCCTCCAACCTCCCCACCATGGGCAGGGACACCTCTCAACTGGACTCAGCTGCCATGGGCCTCATCCAGCCTGGCCTTGAACACCCCCAGGCAGGAGTTATCCACAGCCTCCCTGGGCAGCCTGTGCCAGAGTCTCACCACCCTCACACTGAAGAACTTCTTCCTCAGCTCCACTCTAACCCTGCTCTGNGGCTGCTCTCTTCAATGCTTCTCTCTGCTTCTGTATCACACAGGGCAGAGCCTCACAGGTTCACCTCACCCTGCAGGACCTCTACTAGAGTGATACAGAGAGTTTGGGATTCAGGGGTATGTGGAAGGAAATCTGTGGCAGGGCTGGATCTGATTTTTGTGCCCATGGCTTCCTGTTCTCCCCATGAATGTTCTTCTTCCCAAGTTCTCCTCACTACCCACACCAAGACTCCACCACTCCCGAGGGTGCCAATGGCCCTGTTCAAGCTGCCTCCACTCTCCCCTGCTGGCATTTACAGCCACCAAGGAGCATTTGGCACCAGCCCAGCACTTCTGGGCACCAGAGAGAGCTACGCAGGTCCCTGCCAGGGGAAGCAGATGGTGCCAGCAGTCAGAGGACTCTGCTTGTGTTCCACACCCTGTCCTCCTCCGCTCCCCTGCCCTTCCC
>VXBD01012220.1:21947-35101 GCA_013399975.1 Indicator maculatus
CCCTCCCTTGCCCTCCCTTGCCCTCCCCTGCCCTCCCCTGCCCTCCCTGTCAGCTGCGGTCAGCAGGGGCCGGCAGCACGGAGCCGCAGTCACAGCTCCAGCTGTGGCCCAGCCGTGGCACAGGGGTGGCAGTGCTGTGCAGAGGCAGTGCTGGGCTGGCACTGACCTGTGCCCCTTGATCTCTGCCACGTCGGTCATGCCGCCCACGCTGAAGCGGAAGTACTCCCTGTTGAGGGCCCTGGCGATGGAGCGCGCGATGCTGGTCTTGCCCACCCCGGGGGGGCCGTAGAAGCAGAGGATCTTGCCCTGGGTGGATCCCCGCAGCTGGCTGACTGCTATGAACTCCTGCAGGGCAGAGGGAGCAGCAGCAGTGAGCACAGGGCGGCAGCACCCAAGGCTCTGCTGCTGGCTGCGAGCGCGGTGCCCAAAGGAGCTGGGGAGGGCAAAGGGAGGAGCTGAGCCAGGTCACTGCGGCACCTCTGGAACCTCTGGCTGCTGGGGGCTCCACTCAGCCCACCAGAAGCAGGCCCTCTCTCTCCCTCTCTCTCCCACTCACTCTCTCCACTGTCCTGGAGCAGGCAGGAGGCTCCTAGCTCTCACCTGAGTCTCTCAAGCTCTGTCTCAGCCTCTCCTCTGCACCACTGCTGAACCTCAACTTTCCACTCTCCTGTGCCAGGCAGCCCTCAAATACCACTCTGCAGCTGAGAAGTCAAAAGATCACAGCTCAGAACTGAGGCCCAGACTGCTCCTACACTTACAGTGGACAAATCATAGAATCACAGAATGGTCTGGGCTGGAAGGGAGCTCCAAAGCTCATCCAGTCCAACCCCCTGCACTCAGCAGGGACATCCTCCACTAGATCAGGTTGCCCAGAGCCCTCTCCAGCCTCACCTTCAATATCTCCAGGGATGGGGCCTCAACCACCTCTCTGGGTACCCTTGTGATAAAGATCTTGTTCCTCACATCCAATCTGTGCAAGGGGCAGAGATGTGGCTCCTCTGGAACAAGCCAGATTCAGCCAAGAATTTAGTCAGGAGCCTCCATCTCTACCCCCTGCAGCTCTGAACTCCACACCAACCCTGCACAGGGACAACAGCACCCAGCTGGTTAAGGCTCAGACCTGTGGAGGCATCCACAGCCTGTGCCAGTCTCTCCCCACCCTCACTCTCAACAATTTCTTCCTCCTCTCCAGTCTTAATCTCCCCTCTCCCAGCTCAAAGCCATTGTCCCTCATCCTGGCACTCCCTTGTCCAAAGTCCCTTCCCAGCTCTCCTGGAGCCCTTCAGGTACTGGAAGGTTGCTCTGAGGTCTCCCTGGAGCCTTCTCTTCTCCAGGCTGAACAGCCCCAACTCTCCCAACTCTCAACCACAGGGGAGGTTCTGCAGCCTCTGATCATCTTCCTGGCCTCCTCTGGACCCTCTCCAGCAGTTCCATGCCCTGCTTATGCTGAGGGACCAGAACTGGACCAATGCTGTGCTGCTGGCTTAGGAGTTGCCTATGTGGCTTCTGTGCACCATCACTGAGGTGGCCTCAGTGCCACCCACGCTGTCCCCAAGGCAACACAAAGCTCTGCTGTGTTGGGAACAGTAAGAGACATGACCCTGCCACAGCCTTGGGAAGGCAATGGCCACACTCAGGGCTGGCTGCACTCAACAGCTTCCCCAGACCTGCCCAGCTCTTACCAGGACCTGCTGAAGCTCAGTCAGATCTGCTCCTGTGTCCCCTCCACTGGGCACTTCCATGCCCCTGCTCAGCTTGACACAAACCCTGCCAGCCCTGGGCTGTCTTTCACTGCTTGAACTCTCTGGCTACAAGCAGGAGCCTGCTCCTGGCCCTGGGCAGCTCCACTGCAAGCTGCTGCAAACTGCTGCCAGGATCTCCTCTTATCCAAACCAGCTTCCTTCAGCACAGCAAGCACAGGGGGCACAGCCTCAGGCAGGAGTGACACAAGCTGTGGAACAAGGCAAGACTGACAACTGCCCTGGTCTGCTTTTAAGGGCTGTGCTGCAAGGACCAGAAACCCTGCAGCACCCCACACAGCCCTGGGGCAAGGGCTGAGAGGCAAACATGCACCTTAGCTACCCTCCCCCCTCCATCCCAGAGCTGAGCAGAGGCTCAGGGTGTTTGGGCAGGGCAAGTGGAAGCACTTCAGGAGTCTCTGATCAAAGTGATGAAAGAGCAGAGCCTGCCTCCCTCAGGCACCTGCTCAGCACTCAGCAGCCAAAGAGTATTTTGTGGTCTGAAACTCTCACAGGGACTGCTCATTGCTCTCTCAGGCTGCTCTCTGTTTAATCCCTGAATGAACCCAAACTCAGGGAAGGGCTGCAGCCACCCCAGCAGCCTGCTGCCCACCCCAGCAGCCTGCTGCCCACCCCAGCAGCCTGCTGCCCACCCCTGCCTTACCAGGATTCGCTTCTTGACGTCGTCCATCCCATAGTGATCCTCCTCCAGCACTGCTCGGGCTCGGGACAGCTCCAGGTTCTCCTCACTGCACTTGCCCCAGGGGATGGATGTCAGCCAGTCCAGGTAGTTCCTTGTGACACTGACAGACACCAACCAGAGTCAGGGGGCACCAGCCAGCTCCTGCCCTCCCCCCCTGCCTTCCCAGAGAGCCTCCCCCACAACCAGGGGGACACAAACTGCTGGGAGCAGGAGACTAAGGAAAGAACATCAGAGAGGTGGTGGAGTCTCCTCTGGAGACCTTCCAGACCCACCTGGATGCATTGCTGTGTGACCTGCCCTGGGTGCTCCTGCCCTGGCAGGGGGGTTGGACTGGATGCTCTGCAGAGGTCCCTCCCTTCCTGTGACCCTCTGACCTGGGCAGACACTGCTGCCCTTTCCTGCTGGACTTCATTCCCTTGGCATCCCCTCAAACAGTAACACCCAAAGCCTTTTCCCACAGCCTTTGCTCTCCTGAGACAAAGAGCAGACAAATTCCCTGCTTGCTTTGCTGCCCTGGGGCTGGCTGCTGCCAGCAGACACCAGGAGAGTCTGCAAGCTCTGCACTGCTGTCAGCTGTTTGCATGGGGTCTGAAAGTCAGAAAGCTCAGTTGTGTCCATTTCCCTGTGGGCCAGGACAGCAGAAAGAAGAAAGATTCCTGGCTCTGAAGCAAGGAATGGCAGCTGGATGTTCCACAGGGCAGGAAAGAAGGCTGGGAGATAAGGCTGTAGGTGTGGAAGCTACCAGCAGGGATAAGTGTGTCCAGCAGATCCAGGGAGGTTCTCCTCCTCCTCTGCTCTGCCCTGCTGAGACCTCATCTTGAGTACTGCCTTCAGGTTTGGGCTCCCCAGCACAGGAGGGACAGGGACCTGCTGGAGAGGATCCAGCAGAGGGCTAAGAGGATGATGAGGGGACTGGAGCACTGCCTGGTGAGGAGAGGCTGAGGGACCTGGGGCTGTTTAGTCTGGAAAAGAGAAGGCTTAGAGGGGAATTAATAAATGTTTATAAATATCTGAGGGCTGGGGGTCAGGAGGGAGGGGACAGGGACAGGCTCTGCTCACTTGCTCCCTGGCATAGGACAAGGAGCAATGGATGTGAGCTGCAGCACAGGAGGTTCCACCTCAGCACAAGGAGGAAATTCCTTACTGTAAAGGTCACAGAGCCCTGGAGCAGGCTCCCAGAGAGGTTGTGGAGTCTCCTTCTCTGGAGACTTTCAAGGCCCATCTGGATGTGTTCCTGTGTGACCTGTGCTGGATTCTATGGTCCTGCTCTGGCAGGGGGTGGGACTGGATGATCTCTTTGGGTCCCTTCCAACCCCTGACACCCTGTGCTAAGCAGCTGGGAGTGCTCTGGAGCAGGACACCAGCCCCTACCAACCCCTAACACTGTGACTGTGTGACCCTGGCAGCAGAGGACAAAGCTGTGCCCTCACTTGAACTCTGAGGAGTGGTTGTCCAGCAGGCTGAGCTTGTTGAGCTCTTCATCAATGACCTCCATCACGTGCTTGGGCACCAGCAGCTCCTTCAGCCGCTCCCGGAACTTCTCCTCTATGGCATCCTTGTCCTCCTTCTCCAGGCCCAGCTCCTTCTTGATGATCTTCAGCTGCTCTTGCAGGAGGTATTTGCGATGGGTTTGCTTGATCTTCTCCTCAACCTGCACAAAGGCACAGCACCACTGACTGCCCTGCCCCTGGGGTGGGCCAGCAAACACCCAACGCTTCCAAACAGAACCCTTAGGACCCTCACAGCCACTGAAAACGCTGCCCAGGAACCACCTCCTGCAGCATCTCCCTGTGCTGGGCAGGCTGGGGGCAGTCCTGGGCCCCCACTCCCACAGGGACATTGAGGGCTGGAGCAGGTCCAGAGAAGGGCAACAGAGCTGGGGAAGGGTCTGGAGAAGAGGGCTGGGGAGGAGCAGCTGAGGGAGCTGGGGGGGGTTGGTGTGGAGAAGAGGAGGCTGAGGGAGACCTCATTGCTCTCTGCAGCTCCCTGAGAGGAGGCTGCAGGGAGGTGGGGGTTGGGCTCTGCTCCCTAGGATCAGGTGATAGAAGGAGAGGAACTGGCCTGAAATTGTGCCAGGGGAGGGTTAGGCTGGAGAGGAGGAAAAATTTCTTTGCTGGAGGAGTGGTCAGGGATTGGCACAGGCTGCCCAGGGAGGTGGTGGAGTGCCCATCCCTGGAGGTGCTCAAGAAATGTGTGGCCATGGCACTTGAGGCTACAGTTCAGTGGTCCTGGCAGTTGGGTTATAGCTGGACTGGATGATCTTGAAGGTCTTTTCCAACCTTACTGATACCATGATTCTCTGTTTGCACACAGATGCTCAGTTAACTGCAGTCTCCTAAGACTCAGCTGCTTGCATGAAATCACAAAATCACAGAAACATTCAGGTTGGAGAAGACTCTCAGGCTCACCAAGTCCAACCACTGATCCTACTCTACAAGGGTCACCCCTAAACCATAGCCCCAAGCACCACATCCAAACCACCTTTGAACACATCCAGGGTTGGGGACTCCACCACCTCCCTGGGCAGCACATTCCAGTTCCTGACCACTCTTGCTGGGGAACAATTGTTCCTAATACCCAGTCTAAACCTACCCAGTCACAGCTTGAGGCCATTCCCTCTTGTTCTATCAGTAATTACCTGTGAGAAGAGACCAGCACCAACCTCTCTACAACCTCCTTTCAGGTAGCTGCAGACAGCCATGAGGTCTGCCCTCAGCCTCCTCTTTTTCCAACCTAAACAGCCCCAGAAGAAAAGACAGAACTGCCCAGCAGCTGCTGCAGCCTCACTCCTGTTCCTTTGAGCAGTGCATGAACAAACACATTTCTAACAGGAGGAGATCAAACCTCAACCCTACCAGGACTCCCCTCTAGAGTGTGCACCAATGTCTTGCTTTGAAATCCTTCCCTGGTCATGCTCAGCAGCACAGGAGTGGCCCCAAAGCAAGCAGCAGAAGGTTTGTGCTCCCCAGGGACTCACCTCCCTGCCCAGGCGCTGCTGCAGCTTGCTCAGCTCGTATTCCTTCTTCAGCAGGGAAAGAGCCTTGTAGAGCCTCTTGGGAATCTGCAACACACACACAGAGTGAGCTTCCAGACACTGGCACGCTGCTGCCAGCTCCCAGTGAAGAAAGAACAAAAATCTCCAGTGGGCTGCCTGGGAGAACTCTCCAGCACATGCAGGTGGGAAAAGATGCAGAGAACAGCAGCTCCAGAGATGGGATCAATGGGGGAAAGAAAAACCTTTGCATCAAAGATGGAAAGTGTGAGAGCAGCAGGACAGGGAGGGGATTCTGCCCCTTTGCTCTTCTCAGACCCCACCTGCAGCACTGCCTCCAGTTCTGGGGCCCCCAGCACAAGAAGGACCTGGAGCTGCTGCAGAGGGTCAGAGGGATGGAGAACCTCTGCTGTGGGGCCAGGCTGGGAGAGATGGGGCTGTTCAGCCTGAAGAGAAGAGAAGGCTCCAGGGAGACCTCAGAGCAGCCTTCCAGTACCTGAAGGGCTCCAGGAGAGCTGGGGAGGGACTTTGGACAAGGGCTGGGAGTGCCAGGATGAGGACAATGGCTTTGAGCTGGGAGAAGGGAGATTGAGAGTGGAGATGAGGAAGAAATTGTTGAGAGTGAGGGTGGGGAGAGACTGGCACAGGTTGCCCAGGGAGGCTGTGGCTGTCCCCTCCCTGGAGGTGCTCAAGGCCAGGCTGGATGAGGCCCTGAGCAACCTGGGCTGGTGGGAGGTGTCCCTGCCCATGGCAGGGTTGGAGCTGGCTGAGCTTTCTGGTCCCTTCCAACCTCACCCATTCCCCCAACAGCCACCCTGTGGGCTGAGGGAGCAGAGCTTAGCTGCAGGATTTCCTTACACTGGTTTCCTCCAGGATGTCCTGCAGCTCGTGGGACTCGGCCCCGGTCAGCGCTGCCCCCATGTCACTCAGGTAGATTGGGTTGTCCACCACACGCTGCCCTGCCTGCATCATCTGCAGCACAGACTCCCTGAAAGAAGGGAAGGACCCCCAGAATGCTCTGTGAACACTGACATGCATGAAGGAAGTGCCCTCAGAGCTCTTTACTCCTTGTGACTGAGAAATCAAACAGGGCTCAGCCTGAGCACAGTGAGAGGTGTTCAGTGTGGCTAAGCCAACACTCAGTGACCCACAGAGAAATCTTTTCAGAGAAGGAATGATCACTGCTAAACAAAAGCAGAGCTGTGAAATGTTCTCCTGACAGTTCTGGGAAGAAGGAGGTGGAACTGTTAGAGCCAGGCCAGAGGAGGCCACGGAGATAATCCAAGGGCTGCAGCACCTCCCCTGTGGGGACAGGCTGGGAGAGTTGGGGCTGCTGCATCCTGGAGAAGAAAAGGCTCCAGGGAGATCTCAGAGCAGCCTTCCAGTACCTGAAGGGGCTCCAAGAGAGCTGGGCAGGGACTTTGGACAAGGGCTGGGAGTGCCAGGACAAGGGACAAGGGATTTGAGCTGGGAGAAGCTGGACTTAGAACAGATTTTAAGAAGAAATTCTTCCCCATGAGGGTGGTGGGGCTCTGGAACAGGTTGCCCAGGGAGGCTGTGGATGTCCCCTTCCTGGAGGTGTTCAAGGCCTTGAGCAAGCTGGGCTGGTGGGAGGTGTCCCTGCCCATGGCAGGGGCTTGGAACTGGAGGAGCCTTAAGGTCCCTTCTAGTGCAAACCCCTCTGGGGGCTCTGTGTGCCAGCAGGCTGCCTCTGACTGTGCTCTTCTGCCCTGGATCAGACCATGGCACTGCAGGGAGCTTCACTCAGCCCCAGGTCAGCTGCCACAGACTTATAACCCTGCATCCAACCTCCACTTCACATCAGGTTTCCAAAGGTGAAACTTACAGAGCAAAGCTCTAGGTGACCATGCAGCATCTCTCTGCCCCTTCACTGCAGCACAAAGCCAAGTGGAAGACAAATCCTCATGGTCCTCCAGCCTGAGGCCTCCCTCTTCCCAAGCAGAGCAGTGTGGGGAGCTCACCTACCTGTACAAGGGGTTCAAGGCAATGATGTCCCTGATGGTCTTGACAATTTCTGCAGTCAGTGCCTGCAAACCACCAAAAATGTGATCAGCAGAGACTGGGAAAGGCCAGCCAGGGCCTCACTGCAGCCAGGACATTCCCCAGCCTCTGCAGACAGCAATGCAGCCCCTGGCCACCCATCTGCCATGGGGTGCTGTGGTGTTGGGGCAGTCATCTCTCCAAGCAAAGACCTCCAAAGACCTCTCCAAGCAGCTGCAGGCTGCTTCCTGCATGCACAAAGCTGGCCTGGCTCTGGTCAGTGCACACAACCAGGCTGAGCACTCAGGGCCACCTGGGGGCAAGGCCTCAGCTTGTCAGAGCCTAGCACACAGACCTAAGCAGAGCCCAAACTCCTCATTCAGCAGCCTTCTGGAGACACCAGTCTGAAGGAGCTGAGCTGCTGCAATGCTTGGGATGTAACCCAGCCAGGAAGCAGCTGCCTGAAGTCAGAGCCCAGAACTCTCCCTCTAAACCCACAGAAGGTAAATGCAACTCTGCAGGCCAAGTCCAGCCTTGATCCACTCACTTTAACCTCTTCTGTGATCTGAAAATCTTCATGAACCACATTCTCCACTTCTACCATGAGAACCTCCTGTGAGGAGGGAGCCACAGGATCCAGCACCACTTCCACAGCTTGGTCCTTTGCCCCAGGCTCCTCTTCAGCCTCCTTCTTGGAGCGCTTCTGCTTCCTCCTGATTTTCTGTTTGTTCTCAGGCTCCTCAGGCTCCACCTCCAGCTGCTTGTTGATACGAATCCTGAAAGGCAGGAAGAGACCAGCCACAGTCAGCTGCCCTCTGCTGCAGCTGGTCTCAACCCTTCAGCAGGAGAAGAGTCTGAGTTGTAACTGGAGCACAGCAGAACTCCAGGCCCTGACAAAGGGCACTGCCTTGATTCAGAACCCAGCAGGAGCACAGGGCAGGTACTCAGGGAGCTGAGCATGGAGTTACAATAAGCTGTTAAGAGTTCACTGCCTGCTGGATGAGCCTCTTGGTGTCTGAGCCTGTTGGCTGCCAGAGCTGGGCGTGTTCAGCCTGGAGAAAGCTCCAGGGAGACCTTAGAGCAACCTTCCAGTACCTGAAGGGCTCCAGGAGAGCTGGGGAGGGAGGGCTGGGAGTGCCAGGATGAGGGAGAATGGCTTTGAGCTGGGAGAGAGGAGATTGAGAGTGGAGATGAGAAGAAATTCTTGACAGTAAGGATGGTGGAACAGGTTGCTCAAGGAGGTTGTGGATGCCTCCTGCCTGGAGGTGCTCAAGGCCAGGCTGGATGAGGCCTTGAGCAACCTGGGCTGGTGGGAGGCCATGGCAGGGGGTTGGAACTGGATGATCTTGAAGGTCCCTTCCAACCCAACCCATTCTATGAACCTATGAACCAAGGGCAGCTGACAACATCTCTACCAGGAACTGTGTCAGCTGAAACCAGCTGCAGAACTACAAGGCCAGATTTGGGATGATTCAGAGACACTCAGTGTGGTTCCTATGGACACCACTGACCAGGGCTCTGTGACTCAAAGGCCAATTCCCCACATCTTCCATCTTAGAAGGAAATTTTTCTATTCCAGGCAAACCAAACCCAACAGCTGCCTATTTCCAAAATCTAATCAAGCAGTGTGCCAAGAGGCCACCAGCAGCCTGGCCTGGAGTAGCAATGGTGTGGGCAGCAGGAGCAGGGCAGGGATTGTGCCCCTGGACTGGGCACTGCTGAGGGCAAAGCTTGGATCCTGGGTTCAGTTCTGGGCCTCTCACTCCCACAGGGACATTGAGGGCTGGAGCAGGTCCAGAGAAGGGCAACAAAGCTGGGGAAGGGTCTGGAGGGCAGGGCTGGGAAGGAGCAGCTGAGGGAGAAGAGGAGGCTGAGGGAGACTTCATTGCTCTCTCCAGCTCCCTGAGAGGAGGCTGCAATGAGGTGGGAGTTGGGCTCTGCTCCCTAGGATCAGATGACAGAAGGAGAGGAAAAATTTCTTTGCTGGAGGAGTGGTCAGGGCTTGGCACAGGCTGTCCAGGGAGGAGGTGGAGTCCCCATCCCTGAAGGTGTTCCAGACCCCTGTGGCCATGGCACTTGGGGCCAATGGTTTGGTGCCCATGGTGGGGCTGGGTTAGGGTTGGACTGGATGATCTGGGAGGGCTTTTCCAACCCAAAGAATTCTACGATTCTATGTCCCTGCTGACTGCAGGGTGGTTGGACAAGATGTCCTTTGAGGGTCCCTTGAGCCTGCTGCATCCTGTGGTGCTGTGTTTGTCCAAGCACAGTGCTGAGTTCAGCTGCAGCACAGCACAATGCACAGGAGCACGACACCAGGGGCCAGCCTCCCATCTGCCACAGAACACAGAACAGGAGGGCTGCAGCAGCAGGGAACTATCAGGAGGCAAAACAGAAGCTTCTTGCACACCAGGGGGTGTGACAATGTAAGCAGAGAGGGAGGAGGGGGAGGGACGTGTGAGGGGCTGGAGCGGGTACCGGCGGTGTCCCATCACGATCATGCGCAGCTTGTCCCCGAGGTCCTGCATCTCATGGATCTGCACAAAAGTTCCCATCTGGTAGATCTCATTCAGATCCTCCACCACATCAGACTCATTGCTGGCATAAAAAATAAAAACAAGATAGGAGCAGATACTCAGACTCTTGAGGAAGCAGGTAAGGTGAGAAAGGAAAGAAGCCCTGGCTGCAGAACTCTGAGCTGGGCTGAGGAGCACAGACCCTTCCCCTTCTCCCCACTGCTGCCACCACCCAGCCCCTTCCCACACCTCCCAGCTCCCTGGATGCTTCATCTCCCCTCCCAGCCAAGCACAGCCTTTTCCAAAGCAAGACCCAGGCTCCCAGCAGTGCTGGTGGTAGCAATGAAACTGTCAGAGCAAGGGGATGGTGCAAGCCTCCACACAGCTTCTGCACCACCACCAGAGAGGGAACTTCAGAGCACAGCTCCTGTGTCCACCAGCCCTCTCCTGATGAGGAGGAACAACTCACTTATCATCCTTCTTAAGGAAGACACCAGCATAAGGTTGGGCAAGGCGAACTTTCCTCCTCAGGAGCTCAACCAGCTTCTTGTTTTTCACCTAGGACAAGAAGAGGTCAGAGGTGATGTGCTGTAAGCTTTGCACCCTCAGCATTTGATTTATGAAGTTTGTGAAGTTTCACCCTGGATCCTTCTAGTCCTGCCCCTGTTAGGGGACAGCAAGATGGAAGTGGAAAAATGAGAGAACTCTGAGTGTTTAGAGCAGGTCACTGAGCACAGAAGAGAAGCCTGAAGGCAGGGAGAAAAATCAGACCTCATCTGAACCAGCCTTGCAAGCAAGAAACCTCTCAGTCCCTTGAGCAGCACTTCCTAAGAGTTTCTCTTGCTGTCACTGTTCCCTTCCCCTTCCACACCTCTATGTCCCAGCTCTCCACTCCTACTTGAAGAGCTGCTCCAATCTTCCCCACCTAACCCTGAATCCTGCTCACCCACATTAGTTTCTTCTCAAAGCCCCCACAGTTCAGCTGCTCTCCCACAGCCCCCATCCTGACTCCCTGCACTGGGGCCCTGCCAGTGCCTCTCCCTGCTGTACTTTCTCACTCCCCTCTGCTCTGCAGATGCTACACACCTGGCCCCAGCAGACCTCCCACCACCACTGTGACTGTTAGCACTGCAGGCTGACCCCTCAGTGACCAGGAAAATGCCTCCTCATGGATTCTGCTGCTGCAAAGTCACACTGCTGACCACCAAGTGTCCTTCCTAAGGGATGGAACAAGAGCTGCACCACTCACTGCTTCTGACAACAACCAGAGTGGCCTTGGCAGTTCTTTGGTGTGAGGGTGTTGGAGCCCTGGAGCAGGTTGCCCTGGAGCAGGCTGCCCAGGCAGGTGGTGGAGTCCTCCTCTGGAGACTTTCCAGACCCACCTGGATGTGTTCCTGCATGACCTGCCCTGGCAGGGAGTTTGGCCTGGATGATCTCCACAGGCCCCTTCCAACCCCTAACATTCTGTGACTCCATGACAGAGCAGCATAAGCACCACCACCAGTGCTGACCTGTTCTAACCTTGGCACCCCTGGTTTAGTCTTGCACAACATCTGGCAAAGTTGGGCTTGTCACTGTCATGGGCACAGACAGAAAGAGGAGGATTAACAGCTCCACACTGCAGTGTATCAGAGAGTCACAGAATATTAGGGGTTGGAGGGGACCTCTGGAGATCCAACCCCCCTGCCAAGGCAGGGTCACCCAGGGCAGGTCACACAGGAACACATCCAGGTGGGTTTTGAATGTCTGCAGAGATGGAGACTCCACAACCTTTCCACAGCCTCCTCCAGTTCTCTACCACCCTTAAATTACAGAAGGTCTTCCTCATATTCAGATGGAACTTCTCATGGTCAAGTTTGTTCTCTGCAGAGAATTCACAAAGTATGAAATGGCAGCAGAGTGAATGTGCAGGATAAGAGCTTTTATCTTTAGCTTGATGTAAGACAGTGCTGCTCTACACCCTGAAACAAATGGCTTACACCTAACAGCATGGTGTGACTGTGTGTGAAGAGTGTAAGAATGAACAATCCCTGCCCTCAGCACACCTGCAGGGACACCCAGAGCTGCACATGGTAGGTATGGACATAGAGCAGAACACAAAATGTGATAAATGACACCTCAGGGACAGCAAAACATTGACCCAGTTCTTGCTGCATCTACTCCAAGACTGTGGTCTCAGGTTGAAGTTGGACTCCATAATCTTAGAGGTTTCTTCCAACTGATACAGTTCTGTTCTGTGATCAGTAAAACACCAGGGAGTGCAACTTCTTGCTCCAAAATGTTTGCATTTCAGGACCAAAAAGTGTTTCTGGCCTGTGGGCTCATGTCACGTACCAAAGATCAAACTCATGGCCCTTAAAAATGCAGATGAGAGTGCAGAGGGCAAAGGTCTCCCTCTGAGATGCTCTGATGCCCATTCCCACCTGGCAGCCCTTTCCCACCACAGTGGGGCTGCTCTGTACCAAACTCACACTTTCCTCCTGCAGCTAAGTTTGCTGACTTCACAAATATTGTTCTGGGGGGGGGATGACAGCAGCCCATGAAGTTAAACCAAGGCCACATTTGCTTAACCTTCAGCAAAAGAACACAGAGAAGACAGCAAGAAAGAGGCTGTGTGTGAATCAGTGACCTTCCCCGTTAGAAGCAGCTCTGCTGACTGATGCAACACTGATGAAACCCAGAGGCTGTGAGAAACCACAGAGCTAGGAGTCAGAGAAGAGTGGGGGGCTGGAAGGGACCTCTGGAGACCATCCAGTTCAACCCCCCTGCCGGAGCAGGGTCACCCAGGAACACATCCAGATGGGTCTTGAAAGTCTCCAGAGAAGAAGACTCCACCACCTGTCTGGGCAGCCTGCTCCAGGGCTCTGCCACCCTCACACCGAACAAGTTTAATAAACGCTGCGGGGCAGAGGGCTGTGAAGCGCTCCCCACCTGCTGCCCTGCCCTCTGCCGTTAAAAGCAGCCTGTAAAGACACGGAGCGTGGCTTTGAGACAGGCAGCCCCGCTGTGACCTGCAGCCGGACACAAGCTCCCGTCCCCGTGCGCTCGGCCCGGGACGGTCACGCCTCCCACCAGCAAACCCCGGCCGGGAACGTCGGGGCCCTTCAAGGACTCTCAGCCGAGGCCAGCTGGCCCCTGGCGCCGGCCCCTCTGGGCGGCTAGCTCCCTCCCTCCAGCCGAGCCGGCTGAGGCGAGCGCTCGGCGCC
>VXBD01012222.1:0-17573 GCA_013399975.1 Indicator maculatus
CTTCTTGATTCTATGATTCTATTCTATGAATCTCTCCTGAACCTATTTTGAATAGTCACCACTTGCAGCTCACCTGCACTGCATGGTTGTGTAACCATCACTGAGAGGAGGTGCAAGTGACCTTTTTGGCCTCTGTTGTCTCTTCATTCCTAAATGCCCTGTCTGCAGCACAGAGGGAAATATTTTTCTGGAGATTGGGAACTGGGAGTTAGATTAACTAAATCTGTGGAAAGTCACACCTTAGCAAACAAGCTGGTAAGGCAGAACTTGTGCAGGGTCATGTTCTCCTCTTCCTGTTGCACTACATGAAGTGCCACCTCAGTTTATAGTGACACAGACTGCTGCCAGCCATCAGACTCAGATTTCCCCTCTGCTGCCTGTACATCCCCTCCTGGTTTCTCAGTCTAGCACACAAGTGAGTGGCTGCCACAAGACAAACTGTTGGAGAAAACAGCCCCTTGCAAAACACATGAACAGGCAGGACAACAGCATTAATTAAGAAGCCATGGGACTGCAGGAAACACCATGAAGACAAATCTTCAATCCTCTGTTCAGTTATCTCTCTCCTGCCTGTCCTGTTATCTCTGCTATGTTTATTTCCTGGTGGTCTGGAAGAAGGATTTGCTTCTCCTTCTTGGAGGTTTGTTTCCTCTGGGATGCTTGTTTTGTCCCTGGATGAGCAATCAATCAGTTCCACCACCAAAATAATCTACTGTAAACTAACCTCAGATGAGGAGTTGGGTAGTGGACTGTTGACAAAGAAATGGAGAGTACAAAGATTTCACTAAGGAGCAGAAGAAGCACAAAGGTAAAACTTTCCTGCCCAGGTGGCACTAGTAATGCTTGTTGTCCACAGGGTCTGCTTTCCAGAAGGAAAAGATGAAAAGAGAAATGGCGACTGGCAAAGCCTTCTGCAACAAGCAAAAACTTCCACTTTTGTTTAACAGCAGACCTACTCAGTTTTGCAAGAATTACTGAAAGGATTTTGATATTTTATCTCAGTAGGTGGAAGTATGAATGTGTCATTTCACACAAGAGCTCAGGAGGACTAACCAGCCTAATGGTAATTATTACTAGCTTCACACAGCTGGAGAGAATGATTTTTCCCAGTATATATATATATATATATACATATATATATAGAGATATAGATATAGATATAGGTCCTATATGCTGAATATAGGACTATGTGGTAAAGAAGGAATGAATTGCATCAGAACTCCTTATGGATCTTTATTCAATTGCATCAGTAATTAAGTCCAACATATGACAGAGCAGCCAAGCAGCAGACTTGACATGCCACTTGTTTAGACAGGAATCTGTTTCAGGAATGCTGCTGCATGAAGGCATGCATTACACTGTCATTTTCAGAAGGACTTCCTAAAAATGCTACATGCTTTAAATGCCAAGAACTATGGTGAAGATTAGTTTCAAAGTGGAAAAAAAAAAGAAAAAAATACAAAGCATAAGCAACTTCATTGAGATAAAGCAACTTCATTGAGATAATTTACAAAGACCTTTACATTAGCCCAGCATTTTCAGTGATCTACCTCCCCATTCACCTCTTTGTGCACCACAAAGATTTTTTTTCATCATTCAGTGATTTTTTCATCATCACAAGCCTTGTAACTCAACCTAACTTGCTTTGTGGGGTTTTTTTTGTTTGGTTGGTTGGTTGGTTGTTTTTTTCCCTAGCCAGTTTAGAATCACAGGATCACAGCAAACAGTTTGTTCCCTGGAGGAACAGCTCCACAGAGGAAGTACAAGAAAGGGTCTGCACACAGATTTACCTTCTTCTATGCACTGGGGAGGCATAATCCACTTGTAGATAGTCCAAGACTTAAGCTGACTCAAAACCAGAGATTAGAACAAAATAAATATGTGGCTTCTGGTCTAATGCAGTGAAGATACAAAAGGCAAAACAGGTACAGAATCAATGGATAAAAAGCATGTACCTCAAGGATTTACAGAGTTTAGTAGATACTGCAAAAGCTTCCAGATAAGGCACAGGAGGAGCCTGATTCGTGTTTTTAATGTTAGTAAGAGTGAGAAGAGCTCTCTTGTGAACACTGAAGTGAAAGGAAACTTGCTGAGCTTTTCTCGTATTTGCCACCAGAAAATTTATTTGCTGAAAAGCAGTAAATTCAGAAGTTTAAAGCTGAGGATTCTTTTATTGCCAGAGCCATAAGGAAACAGCTGAGAAGAAAAGAAGACACAGAGCATTAGGTACTCTGTTCACATGAATAGCTGCTATTCCTTTGACTTTGGAGAAGCTACCCGAGTCCATAGCAGTTATGAATCTATGACATGCTTTTTCAGCTGATTTCTGCTCCTGTTTGTTTTTATTCATTTACTGGTCCCTACCATGGAAGCCAGGAGCAGATGTGAAGGGACTGTGTAGCCTCAGAGCACCGTGGTGGACTTCAGACAGGTTTACAGATTGCATTGGCTTGGAAGGAACCCTCAAAGGTCGCATCAACCCCCCTGCAGTCATCAGGGACACCTGCAATTAAATCAGGCTGCCCAGGGACACATCAAATCTGACCTTGAGTGTCTCCAGGGGCCTCAACCACATCCTTGGGCAACCTGTTCCAGTGTTTCATCACTCTCATTGTAAAAAAACTTTTTCCTTATGTCCAACCTAAATCTACCCTGCTTCAGTTTCAAACCATTTCCCCTCATCCTGTCACCACAGGCCCTTCTAAACTGTCCTTCCCCAGCCCTCCTGCAGGTTGCCTTCAGATTTTGAAATGTGGTTATAAG
This sequence comes from Indicator maculatus, assembly GCA_013399975.1. NCBI lineage: Eukaryota > Metazoa > Chordata > Aves > Piciformes > Indicatoridae > Indicator > Indicator maculatus. The sequence goes on from VXBD01012222.1 coordinate 2,764, forward strand.
TTCTCCCTAGAGACTTCTCTTCTCCAGGCTGCGCAGCCCCAATTCTTTCATCCTGTCTTTATAGGAGAGGTTCTCCAGCCCTCTGATCATCTTTTTGGCCCTCCTCTGAACACACTCCATCAGGTCCATGTCTCTCTTGTGTTGGAGGGCCCCACAACTGCACACAGCCCTCCAGGTCCAGTCTCATCAGAGCAGAGTAGAGTGGCACAACCACCTCTCTCAACCTGCTGGCCACACTTCTCTTGATGCAGCCCAGGATGCCATTGACCTTCTGGGCTGCAAGCTCACACTGTTACCTCATGTCCAGCTTCTCAGCCAACAGCACCCCTAAGTCCTTTTCTGCAGGGCTGCTCTCAGTTTCATCATCCCCAGCCTGTACTGATACCGAGCTAGGTGCAGGACCTTATACTTTGCCTTATTTGTCTTCATGAGATTCTCCTCAGTCTACTTCTCCAGCCTCTCTAGGTCCCTCAGGATGGCTTCCCATCCCTCACTCATGTCAACTGCACCTCTCATCTTGGTATCACTAGCAAACTTGCTCAGGGTGCAAGCAATTCCACTCTATGTAACATTGATGAAGATATTGAACAGCACCGGTCCCAATACAGACTCAAGGGACATCACTGGTCAGCCATCTCCATCTGGACATCCAGCCATTGACCACTGCCCATCCAACCAATTCCTTATCCACTGGGCAGTCTACCCATCAAATCATCAAATCCATATCTCTTCAGTTTACACAGAAGGATGTTGTAGGGCACTGTGTGAAAGGCTCTACAGAAGTCCAGATAGATGACATCTGTTGGTGTTACCTTGTCCAGATGGAGAAGTAACTTCTGAAGGTGTACCCCAATACTTGGTGTGCTTTCTAGTAGAGCTGGTATAACTGACCAGTCAGGAATTGAAGGGAACTGACACTACAGTGAACAAGAAGCCAGCACTGTCCTTCCATCCCCAACACTCCCTTATTAGAACATATTTTCTCTACCCATTGTAACACATTACAGCTGACATGAGAAGAAAGATCTCAGATAACACAACTACAAAATACCACAATCACCAGGTGCAATAATACCTGTAATAGCACCATTTTGAAGAAGAAAAATTGCAGAGAATGGAATTGTATTTCCCTCTAATCTTGGCTTTCCTCTTCAGACGGTATCTACCTTCTGTGTGTTAAGTATAGATAGAGGAACTATTGAGAGAAATAAAGGTAGGTGCTATGAATTGTTAATGCCTGCTTTTATTCACCTGCTAGGAAGAAAATCTAATCTCTAAAAGCTTGATAAAAGGCCCTGAGAGTTAGTAATGGCTAGTCCAGCACATACCTCTTGGGGAAAAAAATAAATATGAATGTATATGTATTTTATACATATATATAAAATTGAATCATAGAATTGTTAGGGTTGGAAAGGACCTCAAGGATCATCCAGATCCAACCCCCCTGCCATGGGCAGNGTATTAAGTCTCTACAATAAGAATGCTCTTCCTTGTATACTTAGTTGTTTTTTCAAGTGAAAGTGTAATTTTCAGTGGGACTATAAGCCCTTTAAGGAGAAATATATTTGTTTACTACTAACCCAAGCAAAACAAGCATGACACCATTAACAGCTACACTTTACCTGCAAAGACTGCATTTTTGTGATTGCACCAAAAATCATGCTTGCACTGACAGTGTTCTCCAGTGTCAGAGAAAACATTTAATCCACACTTTTTTAATATATCTGAAGTCTCAGTTTTAAGAATTGATTCTCAATCAGGAAGAATTCCCAGTACAATCTATGAGCTTTACGGCATAGATTGACAAAAGGAATTTTATTCTAATGACGATAATAATAATAATAATAACAATAATAACGACAACAACAATAATAAAATAATAACAACAACAATAATAATAAAATAATAACAGCAACAACAGTTACACAGGCAGTTGATAGTATGCAAGTTTGAAGACAAGCATTTGTGTCCCTACCACCATTAGTGATCAAAGCATGACTGCATTCACAGAGGCAGCCCAAAAATGAGAGCTCAGCTCTTGAAAGATCAGATGGTTCATTAGAAATGTTGGCAGGCTAGGACACAAAAATCCCACTGCTGCATAGCTGATCTACTGGAGCTGTATAGTCTGCTCAGGTTAAACTTCCTCTTTGCTTTTCTTCTAGGAAAAAAAAATCAAATTTATGGACTGGATGATATTCAGGTACTTAAGCCTTCAGATACTCTTCTCAATCTGGAAATGTTTGGGAAACTTTTCTCAGAAAGTGCAGCTATAAAATACAGTTATTTCAAGCAAGTTTTTACTAGAAACATGAAATTTTGATTAAATTTGTTGATATCATTTGTGAAAGCAAGTGATCCATTTTCTTGCTACAAGAGACACCTCAACACAATCCAAGATAAGAGAATACCACCTACATGTCCTTTGCTGAAGAAAAGCTCTCTAGGTTAAGCACCCACAAAGATTCAGACAGGAAAATAAAATCTTTACCAAACAGAACCAAACCAAAAGCAAAACAAACAAACAAAAAACCCTCAACAAACAAAACAAACTAACAAAAACCCCAACAAAAAACCCCAAAAAAACAGATGAAACAATAAAAAAGCTAAAACAGGAAAACCCCAACACCCAAATCTTGAAAAGTTTTTATATTCTTCCAGTGTAAAGCTGAGAAAAAGGCTCTTTGGTATGGGAATGTGTAGATCTGTTTGTGAGAAGTTCTGCCCCCTCAGCCAGCTCCCATGAGAAGAAAGCACTGAAACAAAAAATTACCACACATATAACCAAAAACTAAGTTTGCTCATTTTCCACTGAGTTCCTAACCCACTGACCTGTTTTTTCCTGATTTTAAATGTATCCCAATTTCCTACCCTTCTTTTGCTCTGCTCAGTAGTCTTTCTTGTCATTTACCAGAGGAGTGAGGGCAATATAACTCAGTTTTGCCTCTCATGCTTTCTCAAGAAATAAAAAGACTCACAGCCTTTCCATCAGCTCTCTCAGTCCCTTAACAGGGCTGAATTTGTCATTATGGCAGACAGAAGACTTTAGCATTTGCTTTCAGCCTCTGCAGGTCTCAACAAAACCCATAAATAATGGATAAATTAATTAATATTGTTGAAGGATTCAGATAGGGTGGTGATAAATGCTTGCAGAAAATCTCATTCATTAGATTGTATTCAGAGCCATTAATCCAACTTTGGAGAGTAAAGTCTGCCTTGAAAGACAAATAGGAAACAATACACATTTCCACTGGGCTAATGTAAAGGAGAGAAAAAAAAATCATATTTGCCTACTAAAATAAGATTAGGGGTTTTTTTCTTGCTGTAGAATCGTAGAATCACAAAATAATTTCAGTTGGAAAGGACTTTTAAGATCATTGAGTTCAATCATTATCTAACTCTACCAAGCCTGGTGATGGTCCCTCAGCACCACATCTCTGCATTTTTTTTTAAACACCTTCAGGGATGGGGATTCAACCACCCTCCCTGGGGAGCCTGTTGCAGTGTTTGAGAATCCTTTCAGCCAAGAAAACTCATCTCACAGGAGAGAGCTTTTCACCATGTGCTCAGTCTCCTGGTTTGTGGGTTCCTTTTTTCATTCATATATTTTTAATAAACTTATTACAAGTATTGTAATCTTATCACCACCAGAATTACAAGGGTTAAAAAAACCAACAACAACAACAACAAAATTGACCAAGATGTGAATCCAGTGGAATGTTTTCAGCATTTTCTAGTGAGCTGATAATGTACCCTTTTAGTTATTAGATAGAATGTTGGTCAGATTCATTGCACTTAAGGTCCCAGGGTAGCATAATTCTTTCTGGGGATGCAGAAAAAAAAAAATATGTAAAATGCAATTGAAAGATTTATAGTGAAATTTTCTCCACGCTCTCAACTGCTGACTTTACAGTGAAATTTCTGAAATGTCTTTGGAACCTGGGAAGAAAGCAGTTACTTGTGAAATATATGGTCAAGATGCAATTAGGAGGCAAATATTAACCACCTACTGAGGCTATAAATCAACATATGGGTTTATATTTCCGAGGGAAAAAAAAGAGAAAAAAAGAAAAAAAAAAAAAAAGGACAATCTGGGCATAATTATTGACCAAGCAAGTAATATGCATGCCAAAAATAATTAGTAATCTAGATTTAGAACTTTGTGAGGATTGCATTCTTATATATTACTCTATGCTTCTTCTAGCTCTATTTTTTTAAGTATAAAATGTTCCAGCTACAGCTGGTCTAAGAGAAACTATTATAAAATAATATGAATTTATTTATATGTGCTATTAGAACATTATTATAATGTTATTAGAGCATTATTATAATCTATGACCATGACTACTCAGGGAAGAGTAGATTGTGACACAAAGTTATGCTTCAAATGTTAAAATCTGGTTTAAAACATCAACACACAAGGGAATTAATGAATAAAATCAGACTAATCTTATAGAACTACAGCACATGAAAATGATCAGGGGGCTGGAGCACCACTCCTGCTAGGACAGGCTGAGGGGGCTGGGGTTGTTCAGCCTGGAAAAGAGCAAGCTCTGGGGAGACCTAATAGCAGCCCTTCAGTACCTGAAGGGGGCTGCAAGAAGGATGGAGGACAACTGTTTCCACAGGCCTGCAGTGATAGGATGAGGAGCAATGCTTTGAAATTAGAGAAGAGTAGGTTTAGATTGGATGTTAGGAACAAGTTCTTTACCATGAGGGTAGTGGAACACCAGAACAGGTTGTCCATGAGGGCAGTTGAGGCTCCATCCTTGGAGATATTCAAGGTCAGGCTCAACAGGGCTCTGGGCAACCTGTTCTAGTGGAGGATGTCCCTGCTGACTGCAGGGGGTTGGACTGGATACCTTTGGAGGTCCCTTCCAACCCAAATTATTCTATGATTCTACACCCTCTGTTTTACCTAAGGTGGCAAAAGCTACAAGAACTCCAAGTCAGGGAAGGGCTATTTGAGTGCTTCAACAAAACAAAATGATATTCATTTTATCAATACAGAAAACAGACCTGTTCAAACAAGTGAAGACCTGGATAATGAAAAATCCCCCACTCCCCCCCCCTTTTTTTTTCAGTAATACATGAAAAGTTAAAGAAATAAGAACCTAATAAATCTACTTATGTATGACTTGGCAAAATGGGAGCACATCCTGATATGGGGTACTACAGAAGGGTTTATCTTGCAGTCTTTCCTCACAGAATATAATTTACTGTTAAACAATACTACATTTTCTGAGTATCTCCACACAGTATAGCCAGACAACTGTAAAATGCTTCTCAAAAACATAGTGAACTGGGAGTGTGAATAGAAATGGGGATTGCAAACTCATATTTTCCTTGTTTTTCCAGGGAAAATGATAAAGATTAAAGAAAAACATCATTCCAGTTCTGCATAGTCTTACGGATCTCCTGCAAAACCATCCTCTGAGCTAGTTTGCTCCCTAAAGTTCATCCTTTTTCCTAAAAAAGTGAATTCCTAACTGGTGATTCACAGGAACCTAGGAACCAGGAGACTGAGCACATGGTGAACATTTTGGGAAATACAGGAATAGCTCTCAATGAGTCTCTGTCTGGACCCTGTCCAAGGAAAAAGAGGTTTTAAGATGCCTTTCTTCCCAGTTCATAGAGATGCAAGCATACTGGGATTTTGCATCTTGCCAACAGATTGATGAGAGGCTCTTTCTCCACCTCCCATCATCCCAAGCTTCTTCTCAAACCCATTTAGCCCTGGGAAAAAGTCATCGATGGACATGAAGGAGCAGCCTGACAAAGACCGGTCCTACACACGAAGGTGCAGTAGTCTTGAAACACCTATTTGCTTCAGAGTTCATCAACATGGAGAACAAAAAAAGGTACCTTCTGTTCACAAGCCAGGCATACTTTCTAAAGGACAACAATAAACCAGAACCTGCTTGAACTCACAGCCATCAAATTAGGAAGCTGGGAATGAACACCAACATGTTCTCCTCATAGGCTTTCCACAACACATGCAGGGGACAAAGACTGATTTGTCCATCCTTTAGAGTCTGCTTCTCTCTTCTCCTGCTGAAAATTGCAGTAGTCTGGGGAATTAGATGCTTCTGCCTTTTTTTCAGCTCTGCTTTTTAAAACCTGTTTATCCAGACCTGAGAAAGGGCATGGGGAGATGAGGCAGGAGAAGGGAGGGAGAGCTTCTGGGAGGCATGGGGAGATGAGGCAGAAGAAGGGAGGGAGAGCTTCTGGGAGAGATGCAGTTGTGTGGAGAGGTCCTACTGAACAGTCTGTCAGGGACAAACGCTGTGCATCTCTCATTGTGCCTGGCATTTCACTGTTTGGTTCACATCTGCCATACGCAACCAAAAAATTTCAGTTGTTAGAAAGCATCATGTCTCCACAGAACCTCCCATCTGCCTTCATGAAACAGAGAACATAGTAAAGAAAAAGGGTTAAAAACCTTTCTAAGCATCATACCTTGAGCTTCCTTGTGGGTTGCATGGGTATTTCTCAGTGTTGTACTTCTGGGAAGCCCTCACTGGCTGCATTCACAGGTTATACCTTGTCCTGTATCTGGAGAAGTACCAGGGAAATATGAGGATTTAGACATCATCCCCACATCTATCTTCCAAACTCCCCCTGACCCAGACCACTTCATCCACTCTTCACATTTATTGCAACTGCTATGTTTAATGCTTTTCATCTGTCTGAGCTGGTTTTATGTTATTACAGGTCCAAGCTTCAGCTTTTTGGTTGAAGGAATTATTTTTATTTGTTTGGGTTTTTTTAGTAGTAGTACTGATTTTTTTGTTTGTTTGTTTTGTTTTGTTTCAAGATGAACATGAGAACATCCTTCCTGGCAGCTTCCATGCTTGCAGTGAGAAATAGCTGCCAGTCTTTGGGGCTCAAAGGGGGATTTCTTAGCCATGCTAGTGCAGACTGCAAGGGAGATGGGAAATGAAAACATGTAATGCAGGTGATGCTGCCTTCCTCTTTGTGCACAAATAACTCTTAATATGCTAATATACAGTCCAGTTTTCACTGACACATTCAAAATCCCACAGCACTCATGTTTCTGCTAAGTATAAAGATCTGCCTCCTTCCTTACTGAGCATTTCTATCCACTGTGACAACAGGAAGAGTCTCTTGTCCATAGAAGTGACTCCCGTTTTTCCTTCAGTGCTCATATCCATGGGTCCACCCAGCCATCAGGGAACAGCTCTTTGTTTTAAGTCTTTCTTTTTTGTGCCTCAAAGGGCTTTAGCTCATATTTCAGACCCTGTGGAGCAGGCACTGTCTGGTTTTGTGATTTTACAGTCTGACATGCCAGCATCTCACATCCCAGGAATGTGCCTCGTGGGCACTGCTGCAAAACAAATGCCCTCAGATGAAAGAATAAGTTCTGACTTCTGACACCTCTTCTTGGTCCTTCTTAGCCAAGGTGATGAAGCTTTCAGTCCCTCTAGATCCCACTGAATGCTTTCACAAGTTCTGCAACTATTCTTGTGCCTGAAGCTGGTGTAAAAGTTGCAGAGAGAGAATTTATTCAGTGAGAACTCATTAACTATCTACAATTGCCCACAGCTGATCAAAAATAAGTACACTGGTTTAATGAAAAAAAAGAAGAAGAAAAAAATAGTCTTTACATGAAATTAATTAGTTTATTAGAAAACAAACAAAACAAAACCAAACTGACTAGTTCTACTGTGACCATGGAAATAATTATTATTATTATATTTATATAAGTAATAATATTCAAAATGGAGAGTAATTTGTGAAGGATGAAGCCTAGTCCAAAGATAGAGTTTTTTTTTTAAAGGATAAATATAAAAGAAGGTAAGTTGTAAGGTTCTCTGCCAAAAATACAAAAAGACTAAAATCTGTGAAGAGTTAACCAATGCTATGAAATTTCAGAAGGGCTTTGGAGAAGATGCTTCACGAGGAAGAAAATTAACAGCTTATGTGTGATCCATTGTCTTTGATAGTATGCAGGGTCAAAAAGCAGCTAAATACCTGCTGTCAAGCAGAGAGCTCTATCTCTGGCTCAGAGTTACCTAAGACAAGATAATGCTTAAAAATTTGCCTGAAGTTTTTAGGAGCATAAGTCAAATGTTTGTAAAACTAGCTCCAGCTTTTGACAGTTTGTATCTCAGTGGTTGTTCAAAGAGGTGTTGCTCCTGACCCAAAACAAACTCAGGGTAGATCCCTCTTCTGTACCAGAACGTAACTTGGACAAGATTATTCTTGAGAAAGGAAACTCACAGAGGAGGTGCCCACAGAGAAAGATTTTTGTGGGTAAGAATCAGAGAGAAGGTCAGAAAAAGGGAGATATCATAGTGGGAGTCTGTTATAGACCACCCAGCTAAGATGATGAGAGAGATGAGATATTCTTTATGCACCCAGCAGAAACCTCACTATAGCTGGACCTTGTTCTCATGGGGGAGTGTGTGGAGGAGAACTTCCTGACACAGCTGGTGAGGATGCCAACTAGGGAAGGAACCTGCTGGGCTTGCTGCTTGTGAACAGAGGACTGGTGGGTGATTTAACAACTCCAGGCCATCCTGGGCACAGCAGTCATGAAATGACAGAGTTCTCAGTTGTTAAATCATGGAATTTGACAATCATGGAATTTGAGAATCGTGGAAAGCTGCCCACTAAAGACCTGGAAGTGATGCCAGCTGAGTATGAGCCAGCAGTGTGCTCAGGTGGCCAAGAAAGCCAACAGCATCCTGGGCTGGATCAGCAACAGTGGGAACAGGAGGGTCAGGGAAGGGATTTTNTGAAAGGAGGTTTGAGGTGAGAATCAGTCTCTTTCCCCTTAGTAGTGAAAGGATAAGAGGAAATGGCCTCAGGCTGCACTGGGGAAGGTTTAGGTTGGATATTAGAAGAAAGTTCTTCACTGAAAGCCTCTCAAGCACTGGGACAGGCTTCCCAGGGAAGCCCCATCACTGAACGTGTTCAAAAGATGCAGAAATGGTTCTGTGGGGCATGGCTTAACACCAGACTTAGATAGGGGTTAGACTCAATGATCTTAAAGGTCTTCTCTGACTGAGGTGATTCTATGATTCTGCAATATTCTCCAGCTGGCTACCAGGTCTGGTCACCTGGAAATAAGCTTTAATGACATATCATAAAGTACATCTGCACCATTGTGTAAATTCAAAAAGCAACACTGGGCTAAATTCTCCCCAGCAGTAAAATTCTAGCCAGCAACACCTGTTTCAATATCTAAATACATTTGAGAATAATGTTCTAATGTAATGTGGAAAACAGCACTTTTCTATCCAATAATATGCAAACATCATGAGCTCAATTTATAGTCAAAACCCTTCTCAGATTAAAAAAAAATAAATAAAATAAAAGGAAAAAAAAAAGCTAGAGATCTCTCTGTCCTCTCCCCTTCATTTTTATTAAGCCTCTTCTCTGTTGCAACTCTTTATTCTCACAGTATCTTATGGGGAATTAATAATTCTGTTTCCTCAGCCCTTCATGGTAATAAATTTAGAACTGGCTGATCAGTTTAACATACTATTGGCCAGTGGCATAAATATATATATATATATTATATTTACATATAATATATACACATACATATATATATAGTGTGTGCATATATATGTACTATAGATAGATATACACCACATATATGCTACATATATACTGCATATATATATATTTTTTTTATGAACATGTATGGTGAGTGATCAAATAATCTTTACTTTAGGAAATAAATCTAATTTTTAATTTATTGAGAAAAAAACCCCAACAAACTGTGAAGATTTTGGACACACACAGCTGCCAATACCATATTTGTTCACATGAATTTTTGATTAATTTTAAATTTAAATTAATTTCCTTGAGGACTGGGAGGGGTGTCTATTTAAAAGGAGACAGATGGCCAGTTTTTATGTGGCATTTCCATTCCTCTTCCTCCCTTAACCTGCAGAGCTCACTTTTAAGTAAGAGTGTGGGCAGATCTTGTTCCTTATTTTAGCTCCTGTTCCTTTTATGTTCTTGACAGAGGAATAGAAATCAGCATATTTGGAGGAACAGCTGCAAGATGCTGCTGTGGAAAATGGCTGCTTATCTGGAGCTGCAAGCAGATTCTATTATTTGATTAAAAAGAAACTCATCCCCACGACTGACTGCTCGCTGCAGACATCTTTTTGGCAGGAAACAGAATGCAGTCTCATCATGGCAATAAAGCTGGGAAACATTTACAAATGCTTCTGCTCTTTTTTGTGTGTCTCTTATTCCACAGTTTGCTAGCTGAATCTGCTTATATTTGCATCCCTTAATCATAAACACTTATGCATAAGGCAATGGGGGATAGAGAAGATGGGAGGGGGAAGGTTGCTTTAATCTGAGTGTTTCTTAGGCATTGCATCTGAACAAGCAGAAGGATGATACCTTGATTTGCTAGTGATCAATCACACTGCAGGCAGACAGCACACAAATCAGAACTGAAAATGTCCCTTCATGGCATATTGTTTTCTGCAGCAAAACAGAACTAGTTTTTAAATTCTCCTTTTCATCCATCAGAGGACAAAATCAGGAGCTCAGCAAAGAGCACAGCCAAAGCAATTCTTACAGCTGAGCAGACATCAATACTTATAGACCTACTCAGGGTTTACAAACACTGCACAGCAGGGCACCTCAGAACAGGATTGGCTAAGGATCGAAACAGATTATAAGACATAATTGACCAGGAGCACAGATGCCTCTGGCAATATGGAATTACTCATGACACTGACCATTGCACACACCAAAGGGTGCACAGGGCAGCTTTGGATGTGAAAAGAGACAAAAATGAAGTGTCAGGAAACAGCATGGATAACAACCTCCTCTTACCATATCACACAGGCTGCCTGGATAGTTATTCTGAGCAGAGGCACTCATCTGTGCACATGGGGGGTTTGTTGCATGGGCTTTGCATACTTTCCTGCATCAGATCTCTCTCATGCTGGTGAGACCCAGACAGCTATTACCAAAACAAACTCAGACTCTGTTGTCCAGCCTGAATATTCAAGCAGGAAGAAGCAGGATTTTCACAGTGGAACGTCCTGCCTCAACAAATTCTCTACTTCCAGGCAAAGTAAGCCCCACAACAGCAAACACCTGTAACCAGGAGGATGTTGGTCAAGTGCATCTTTTCATATCTGGCCAAGATTTTAGTTATATGTTTTCTCATGTGTACAAGACAAAGCAGGAAAAACGAGCCCAAAATCTTCATCTGCTCCTGGTATGTTTTTTTCCTGGCAGTGAGAGAGGTCATTGTGGGGAGCAAAAACAGAAAACAAAACAAAACAGAATGAAATTAAATGAAAACAATAAAGGGAAAAAAAGAAGAAAACAAAAAAGACTTAACCAAAATACCATGGAATAAAGTTCACCTGGAAAAAAAAGCGTTGATATGAGTTCACATCAAGGATTAAATTCAGAAAAAAAATGATAAAAGCTTAGCTGTCAGAAAATATATGGAGTCCATATCCATGTTCATATCCAGCTACATCACAATGTATTCCCTAAAAGATAAAGTATGTGTACCTCAGCTTTCTTGTCCCAAGCCTACTTCTAGAAAAACTTGCTAGTTCTGTTTGTGCAGTAGGTAATGGCAGTCCACACACAGTCCTAAGATCATGGTAGTATATTACTAGACTCACATAAGTGAGCAAAACTGTGCACAGCTGATCTCCTCCAGGATTATGGTTAATCAGGGATGTATGCAAGGGTAAAACACTGCATTGTTTACACCCATACAACTCTGTTCTTCTCAAGTTCTTTGAGTTCATTTTATCTTTGAATGTTATTATGAACTAAACCCAAAACTACTTTATAGAAGGAGTCCTAGGATTGGGTGCCTGCTTTGTACTCTCACGTTGCACAGTAAAAACAAAGAGCCAAGAAGGAAGTAAGGAATCCAAGGAATCATTTTCAGCCTTCTCATGCTGGGATGCATGGGTATTGAGAATTTAATTTAGAGAGAATGTAACGGTGTGATAGCTGAAATCCCCCTCCCACACTGACAATAACCAGGCTAGCTCAGTCTGGAAGCAAATGCAAGCTGTATTTACAAGCAAATCTACAATCTATGATGAAATGCAATGAATATGTACAAATAGACACAATTCACAACATTTACAAATATGTACAATTTACAGAAAAGCACAACCAAGCTCCCTTTGCTTCCCCCAAGGGGCCTCTTCCCCCTACCAGAAGGAATCCCCCCAGACTCCCCTGGCAGAAGACAGAGTCTCAAGAAGCAGAGAGGCTGTTAGACTTAGCTTGTCAAGGTCAGTGTGTTGTCTTCAGCCAGAAAAGAAGCAGCAGCAACCAGACATCCCAGCAAGCAAGCTGAGAACTCAGACTCAGACTGCCCCAACTTTGTTTTGTGTAGAGATTCTTAAACATTTCTACCTCTCCAATGGAAGTGTTTAGAATAATCATTATTTTGCTTTCTTACACCCAATAGCGACTTATTTACATTCCTATGCTTTCTCTGCTTGAGCTTTGCAAAGGAAAACTAAAAAGACAGTTTTAAACCATCCCAGAGACTTAAAGACTCGAAGCGAAAGTAGGTGGTCATATTAGGCTTGTTTAAAACATGAGTAATCACTTTAAGGATAGCTACACCACTTGACTCACAGAAGATAGACTATGATGTTAAAAGTAGCTACTGTAACTGAAGTGACAATGCATTTTATTGGAACAGATGTTCTGCAAATGAGCAGGGAATAAGAAGAGCAGTCGTTGTTTTGATGCTGTTTAAAGGGCAAGAGTGGTGCCAATCATAATTACCATCTGCTTTAGTACATAAAGCAGCCATATGCTCCTTAGATGGCCCCAAAGTTGATTTGAACCACCATACTGAGATGTCTCATCTGAGGACAAGACAGCTCTAAATCCCTTTATTAGCTCCTGACTGACAAGAGCCCTGAGAGCAGTTAACACAAATGTCTCAAAATCCTGGCTGAGGTAGTCACTGATTAAATCTAGAGTAGACCAACCTTTGCCACTCTCCTTTCTTGGATCTTCTGTCCTGATAGCATTTACCACCTGATGACTAAAGCATGGCAGGCAGCTACTCAAAAACATATACCAAATCCACAGTTCCTCATACTCATATTCTGCAGGGCTTGTGATGTTTCTCGTGGTTCCACAAATGCTGTATTACAGCTCACATTCTTCTGGACATCATCTCAGAACCCAGTTCTGTAGTTCACCATTCATCCCTCACGTGCTATCTGAAATGTGTTTCTCCTTTCAGCTGAGTAAATTTACACCCATACTTCACACAGTAAAGAGACAGACTTCTCACATCCATCCAACACAGAGGAAAAAATACTTTTAACCTTGCGTGTCCATTGCCCTCTTTCTACTTTGCAGCTAGATTTGTACATGAAGCTTTCCAGCAAAATTTCTTGTCAATGGTGTTAACAAATGTTAAATGTGAATCCGAAGAAATAAATTCAAATTCATCTATAATATAAGAACAAAACATTGGGTTTGCTTACTTTTTAATTTAAATAATGAAACACAACAGGGGAGTGTAGTGGTGATCCATTCATTCACAAGTTTCTCCACAGCAGTGCAAATAACAGATGTGTGAAAGGATGGTGCTGTAACTGGTATAAAATAGCAGTGATTCAAAAAACATTTGTTTGCTAAGCCCTGACAGTTAGTGACAGACGACAGGATTTTAGCTTATGTGTCTCTCCCTTCTTTATTTTATCATATGTGTTTTCATCATCACAGGACTCTCCAGTTTTGGAATCCACTCTGATTAAATTGGCAGCAAAACCTGTGGAAATGGGTTCCAGAGGTTAAGACATTTCACATGACTAGATTTCAACAGACTTCCAGGTTAGATTTGCATCTCTTCTTGCTGTTGAGCTCATGAGAACCCATGGAAAGGATTTTTTTTTTTTTTTGTTAATATTATCTCTTTTTTGCAATTTCTTCTTATGGCACTAAAATAAATTATGAGGTTTGCTCATTTCTGAGCTGTTTCAACCCAGCTCTTTAAGTGATCACAGTCCACCACTACACGAATTTATGTGCTGTGCTTCTGCAATTATTTATCTTCACAGTGTCCAAAGCTGGAGAGGCTCCTTTGAGGTTCTCCTGGCACAAACACATCTTTCTGGTTTTCAGGGACTCTCACTGAAGCAGGTTGCCTTCTGGGCTGCCCTGGGCAAAGAATATCATTCTGGGTTTCTTTCTTTTCCCTTAGTTCCTTACAAGGGGCTATTATAGCTCCCCTTCTGCGTTTCTTTACATTAGTGATTTTCCTGTTGAGCATAAGGATAATTATACTATGGTGCTGGGGAACACTGGGAAATGGTTCCCTTTAAGTCAGGGATAAAAGATCATGACAAGAGGTAAACATTTCCTCTCAGTATCTTCTATAAATAGCAGCAGAGCTGCCACATGACCTCCTATGTTCTGCTCGAGTAGCAAAACGCAGGTGAACGACAAAACTCTTGCAACATGAACATGCAGAAAAATGTGTGTACTAATAGAGACTGTGAGGGAAGAAACCCTACAAATATGAAACTCTACAAATATGCCCTATGAACACAATTACTCTCCTTCAGGAAAGGATAAGAGAGAAAATTAATCTCAGGTGACAGATTGTCAGTCACATCGCACAATGCTGGAGGGTGTTCAGCCACAATGGCAATCCAGTGATGAAACTGGAATGGAACAATTGTAGATAGTGTAATGTATGTCTGCCTGTAATTTAAAAATAAAATCCTAAACTGAAGAGGAGAAAGATCAGCTCCTATTATAACTCTTACAGTGTGGCTTCCTCCTTCTTACACTTG
>VXBD01012222.1:39606-57649 GCA_013399975.1 Indicator maculatus
TCCACCAGCACCCCCAAGTCCCTCTCCTCAGGGCTGCTCTTCAGTGCTTGAGATTACCCTGACCCAGATGCAGGACCTTGCACTTGGTCTTGTTGTACCTCATGAGGTTGGTTTGTGCCTACATCTGCAGCCTGTCAAGGTCCCTCTGGATGGATCCCTTCCCTCCAGCCTGTCTGCTGCACCACACAGCTTGGTGTCATCAGCAAACTTGCTGAGGGTGCACTCAATGCCACTGTCCATGTCACCAACAAAGATGTTGAACAAGACTGGTCCCAGGACTGAGCCCTGAGGGACTCCGCTTGTCACTGGCCTCCACTGGGACATGGAGCCATTGACAGACACTCTTTGGGTGTGGCCACCAAGCCAGTTCTTATCCATAAGGATAAAGAGGATCATTTGCTTTGAATAGTTCCTGACAACAGTTTTAAATAAATTAAGCTTGTCCAGCCACACTGAATGTTGCAGGTGTCTGTCTCTCAACCTCCACAAACAAACTCATCACAGTGTGAAGATACTGACCAAAGCAGAGAGTTTTTCCTGAAGAGTGTTGGGTAAGCTGCTGCTGCTCCTTCTAATTTCCAATTCATAAAACAAGAATTGTGCATTTATCATATTCTGGCAGCAACAAATCTTTGACTCAACACTCTTTGGCAAAGACCTTTGCCATGTGATTGACTTTGTCTCAGACGACAATTCAAATGGCAGTGACAAGTTTTTTTTATGTATTTTTTCCCACTCTACTTCTTTAGACACCAACCAGAGAAACATGCATCTGTCATCTGTCTTTGAGGCAGGTCATCAGCCAAATCAATTTTCCAGAAAGTTTTGTAATATTGAGACAGAACCGTTCATAAAGCAAGATGCTGCACCAGGGACTCCTTCATTAGCAGTAATTATATAAACCAGCATGCCACGTAGGAGATGAGATTATCAGGTAGGCAGCCTGCAATGCAAGAAAGAGTTTGTTAATTTCTTAAAACTCATTAGCATTCTGCTTCTGGCTTAGCAGGCATAGTAGATCTAGAGAATCATCCTTGCCTTAATTATTATTTTGTTTTCATAACTCAAATAATCAAATTAGGCCAATAGAAGACATTCCAGCATACAATATTACTCAGTTTCTTTTTTTAAATTACTTGTGTCCAATTGCATTACTTGATTTTATTCATTGTGTGTAAGAACTAACCAAGCTAGACTCCTGACACAGGCAAGCATGCTGGCCCTCTCTTTGTAACAGGTAGCAGTTGCATAAATATCTCCATATATGGATGCATAGTCTTCATTAAAACCTGACATACTTTTAAAAATCCATTTGGTACCCCTACAACCACCTCCTGCATGGTGTTGGTGGTGGTTGAGTTCCTGTGTGCTCCTGAACCACATCCCTAAGGCTGAGGCACAAACCCCCAGGGCAGCTCCCAAACTCAGTGGGTCAACAGCAGGACTATGCATCTGTGCTGTTTTTGGATTAAGTGGTCAGCACTGTTGCAAGCAGCTCTGAACTCTGTCCTGAGGTCAGACCAGTGTCTCCCACACATATGTTAAAAAATCTGACTCTTGACATGGTCAGATATTTGGTACACTCCTGGTAAGGTCTGTAGTTTTCAAGTAATGCTTTCATAAACACTTGCTGTCAAGAGAATGACTTACAGGTGGGAAAAAAGGTAAATCAACATATGTTCCCCCATAACTTAGTAGAAACCAACTACTTGCCTTTTAATCTAGCATGTAATGATTTTTTAATTATTATTTTTAGTTACCAAAATGAAACACATGGTTCTGACCTGGGTCTAGTGTTAACATTTCAGAGAAGAAATGCATGCAGCTGGTAAAAAACTAACTCTATTTAATTCTTGAAGGAATCATCCTTAATATCAGAGCAAAAGTCTTAAGAAACATTACCTTATACAACTGCCAATTTAGTACTAATTCCCAGCTTCTCCTCAGAGAAGGCATCTCCACGGAGCAAAGGCATCTCAGCTTCATCCAAATTAATGTTAGAAAATTAAAAGCTGACATCTTTTCTTTCTCATTCAAGAGACAGCAATGAAGAAATGAGATACTCCTGTAAAAAATTCATAAGCACTTTTTCCAGCTGTGGTTTTGGGCTTTGCTTCTACCCAAGAAAAACAGGAGCAGGAGTGACAGAAGTGATGCCAACACTGTCACTGATCTAAAAAGAACAACAAAACTGTAGGGAGAATTTGAATATAATGTTAACTACAGGCTTTTGTCTCTCTCAGGCCACCATGTGGCCAGCAGGTCGAGGGAGGTGATTCTTCCCCTCTACTCAGCTCTGGTGAGACCAGTTCTGGAGCCCCTATTACAAGAGGGATCTCGACATGCTGGAAGGTGTCCTGAGAAGGGCCACCAGGATGAGCACAGGCCTGGAGCACCTATCCTATGAGGACAGACTGAAAGAGTTGGGGCTGTTCAGTCTGGAGAAGAGAAGGCTCCAAGGTGATCTTCTTGTGGCCTTCCAGTATCTGAAGGGGGCTACAAGAAAGCTGGGGAGGAACTTTTTAGGCTATCAGGTAGTGATAGGACTAGGGGGAATGGAAAAAAGCTGGAAGTGGGGAGATTCAGGCTGGGTGTGAGGAAGAAGTTCTTCCCCATGAGAGTGGTGAGAGCCTGGAATGGGTTGTGCAGGGAGGTGGTTGAGGCTCCATCCCTGGAGGTGTTTAAGGCCAGGCTGGATGAGGCTCTGGTCAGCCTGATGTAGTGTGAGGTGTCCCTGCCCATGGCAGGGGGGTTGGAACTGGATGATCCTTGTGGTCCCTTCCAACCCTGACAGATTCTATGATTCTATGTTAATTCACTGATGCAATAAATCTGCTGCTGGCTTCCTGAAAACTGAATTTTATTTTTCAGTTTGGGTCATCTTAGGAACTGGACCCTACGTTCAGACCCCAGCAACTTCACAGTCTGCTGAAGAATATAACATTATAAAAGTTCCAGTGAAATGGAAATAAGCCATGAAGATCACTTTGAAAGAATCATCAAAGAGACAGCAAAGCAAATGTAATTATGACAGCCTGTAGGAGATTGTTTTGGTGCATTTTCTGTGGCAGTCAGTGCCATAAATCTTTCTCTTCCACCATGGATGCTTTTGCTCAACAGCACTCTTCAGCCAAGTGACTTTTTGTCACAGTGTGAAGCATTTCACTTGTTCGTGCTTTAGGACAAGGAGCTCTGTGCTCAGATAAACAGAATCTTGGTTTTTTTCTCCTTCCCAAGACATTGAGAACTTGTGTTATCACTTTTAAAAACAAGATAAAATTTAACCCAATGTTCCAATCAAGGCCATGGGATGTAATGCTGTCCTCTTGACAAATCTTGTTCGAAAGCCTGTGTTTCATTCCTTGCGTTTTTATTGAACGCACTCGTTGTTCAGAAGCACATTGTCAACACAAACACAAGAAAAACCTTTTTCCCATCTAGTGTAACAACACAGCACCTATGTTTGTGGAAACACTTACAGATTAAGCTGTTAGCATATCATTTCTAACTTCATTTCTTGCAGATAGGCAGATAACCCCAACCACAAGGACAAAACCTTATTTGGCTTATCCATTCAGTAATAACCAAGACAAAAGCATATTTCAGTACCTGGTGCCTCATTCTTTCCTCCAATTTTTCTTCCTCTGCATTCAGAGCAGGTCATTGGAGATATGCAGCAGTAGGGAAGAGGTGGAAATGGTTCACCCAGAGCAATTCTGTTTTCCTATGGCCTTTTAGGTAGATAGATGGATAGGTAGGTAGGATCATAGAATCATTCAGGTTGGAAAAGACCCTTGAGATCACCAGGTCCAACCATTAACTCTACTAAGTTCACCGCTAAACTGTACCACTAAGTGCCACATCTAAACGACCTTTAAACACCTCCACCTCCCCGAGCAGCCTGTTCCAATGCTTGGCCACTCTTTTAGTGAAAAATTGTTTCCTAATGACCAGCCTAAATCTCCCCTGGTGCAGCTCGAGGCTGTTTCTTTTTGTTTTATCACTGATTAACTGTTAGAAGAAACTAGCACCTACCTTTCTATATTGTCCTTTCAGGTAGGTAGTTGTAAAGGGCAATAAGGTAGCTGCAGAGGGCAATAAGGTCTCCCCTNTAGATAGATAGATAGATAGATAGATAGATAGATAGATAGATAGATAGATAGATAGATAGATAGATAGATAGAAGGATAGCTAAATGGATAGATAGAAGGATACATAGATGGATAGATAGATAAATGGATGGATGGATAGACAGATAGATTAGATAGATAGATAGATAAGTAGATAAATAGATCCAAAAGTGGCCATACATTACTGAAGACCTTAATTTAAAATTCATTTTGAAGGAGATAGACTCCCCAGGGATATTTTCAAACTGTTCCTTGAATCCAAAATCACACAAATGCTTCCATAAAAGTTTCCCAGTCTGTCCACTACAAGCACATCTTTAGACAAGACTATATGATATAGTATTTTTATTACTAAATTTTATTTAGATTTTTTCCTACTTACATTTCCAAATTTCAAAGAATTCTGTAAAATTCTGTAACTGAAAAATGAAATATGGACATCTTTTGCTGAGATTATAGTGAAAGTGACAAAAAATAATGATGCTATTAACTCCTTTCTCTGCGACAAGATAGTTGTTTGCTAAAGTAACACCACTGAAATGATCAGCATTGACCTTGTAACTATCATTAAGTTTATGTCAGTGTAACACTGTGATACATTGGATTAATATAAACATGACTTTCTTCCTATGGCTTAAAGAAAAAAACTTCCTAGCAACAAAATACCAAACCAACTGATGATGGATGATTGCCTCTCACCCCCTCAGGCAGTCAAATCCAATAAATGTCTTACACATTCATGTTAATTCTCCCCACCACAAAAATTTTAAGAAGCCAAGAAAAAGCACAAAACAGACTACAACTATCACCTTTGGTCTCTCAGTTGGTGACACTGCTTCCAAGCCCAGTGCTGTACTCTGAAACTTTTGTTCTCTCCTGTTTCCATATCATTATATCATTCGCAGACAGCCTGTCTGGTTGTGTTAGCTGAACTCAAGTGTGGTTGAGTGAACTCAACCACATATGGAGACACTCAGCATTACAAAAAGACATCTCTAAAACATTTACTGAGTGTATACCTCATGCCTTTGGTCTTAGCATACCTTTAATCATGGTAGACAGCACACATCAAGATGCAAATACAAATTCAAAGGAAACAGCAGTTAAAGCGAAAATGGGGGGCTAGGGAGAGGGGGTAGAAAAAATAAATAAACACAGCTTAAAAACAGCAAATTGTTCAGGCTCCTACACCTATCACTCAGGGAACTGTGCTGCCTGAGAGGCTAGTATTTTGGGCTCTCCATGGTGCAAGTCTTTGCTTGTTATTCATCAACACTAGTCCTCCTCTGCTCTCCAGTAAGTTGAATTCCCCCTGTTCAACCTGAAGGATTGAACTTAAACAAGACAACTTTAAGTTTCACCTTTATTGCCTGTATATTGAAGGCCTTTTCTACTTCAGTTCCATGAAAAAAGACACAGGTTTGTGCTGGCATGGCTAGTTTTCCAATTTTGCTCTGCCTCAGAATTAGCTGCTGCTTCATTGTCTCTGTTCTTTTTGTTTAATTAAATCATTTTGTTGTCTTGTCTCTTTTACTTTTAAACTACTTCATATATTTGGTAAACAAGTCTCACAAGTAAACAGTTGGGCTTCTCTTTTTTTTTCCCCCTCTAGATAAAATGTATATAATATTCATAACGCATTACCTATTGCTCATGCGTTAGCCAGCACTGTAATTAAATTATTTTCCCAAATTAACTTTGATTACATAGTAGCTGAAATTCAAGATCTAATTTAGTGTTAGATCAGTGAAACATCTCCAGGGATGGACATTAGAGAGCTAACAAAACTCCTTCACCATACTTATAAATGCTCTGAGGATTGGCACACTCCACCAGCTGCAGCAGGCAGCGGACCAAGTAGCTGGTACCTTGCTCCTTGAACCTGAAAACTGAGAAGGAAAAATAACCCAACACATCCACTGGAGCAAGAGGAACAAAAGCATATCTTTGCTGCACCAAATAAAGCAGGGGAAAAAGCCACATCTTGGGTTTTTTTGCATAAGTCTAAATCCTAGGTTCATGGTGAACACCTGTTTTTCATAGCTGATTGCATCTGAGGCGGCTGTCCCTCTTTTCTTTGCCCTCATATCCCTCATATTTGGTCAGATCACACAGCCCCAGAAGATGCTGGGCAGTGTCATGGGATCAGCCGAGCTGAAAAAAATGCCTGGAAAGCAACCATGAAGAGAATCACAGAATCACAGAAAAACAGCTGGCTGGAAGAGACCTCCAAGAACATCCAGTCCAACCCTCGACCCAACATCATAGAATCATAGAATCAGTCAGGGTTGGAAGGGACCACAAGGATCATCCAGTTCCAACCCCTTGCCATGGGCAGGGACACCTCACACTACATCAGGCTGGCCAGAGCCTCATCCAGCCTGGCCTTAAACACTTCCAGGGATGGGGTCACAACCACCTCCCTGGACAACCCAGTCCAGGCTCTCACCACTCTCATGGGGAAGAACTTCTTCCTGACCATCCCTTACAGAATCATCACAGAATCCCTGAACCACAGAACAGTGGGGGTTGGAAGGGATCTCTGGAGATCAGCTGGTCCCACCCCCCCTGCTAAAGCAGGTACACATAGATCAGAATGCACAGGACAGCATCCATGTGAGCAGTAGAGGCCACCATGCTTAAGCAGTGTGTATGGGGGCTGATGGAGTGATTGCAAACCTACCAGTGAACATAGGTGGTGGTCAGAAAAGGGACAACAATTTTTATGAATCAGTGGATGTCTTCTACTGGGACAGTCACCTCTACAGAGTCTCACAGATACAGCTCCACAGGAATATAAGTGGCCACTTGACAGTCGGCAGGTATATTTCTATCCAGATAATGAAAATACTGAGAGAATACTGCAGTAATGAGAGAGATGAGTAGTTCCATGAGCTACTTTTATATTGAGTTAAAACTGCAAAAAACACATTTTCATCTGAGGATGTGAAATTGGCAGCCAAAATAACCTGACAACTTCCAAACACTACACAGAAAACAGCTTCTAACATTTAGAAGAGGAATGCTCATACTGGGAAAGAAATTTAAAAAAAAAAAAAAAAGAAGAAAGAAAATAAAAGAAAAAGAAAGAAAATAAAAGAGAAAGAAAATTTTAAAAAAAGAAAGAAAACAATAACAAAGGTAAACTTTTATAAACAGCTGACAAAAATCCAGTGAGGTGATAATGCCTTATTGAGACAGTTTATTCTCTTGTGCTTAAAGCACGAATCACAGATCTGATTCTCACTGAAATGTATACAAAATGAAGCCCTGGGATGAAAGGGGGGGGGCATATTGCTTCACTTTTAAACCTCCAGCAGCACTTCCAGAAACCCATCCTGCCAAAGCCTCATTCACTCTGAAATATTTCTGTGTTATTGAGTGTGGGAAGCAGGCTGTCTCTAAACTTCTCTCCTATGTCATGCAATTTCGGTGCTCCAGCATCACCACCGTATCTCGTTAAGGGACTCTCGCAATATATGACGTTATTAGGACAACTTCTGTGCTTTCAGGGTGATGTATTTCAAAGTGTCACATGCTCACACTTCTTTTTCCTCTTCTGATGAGATGGATATTTTATCAGCACTCACACAGGACTGCAAGGCTCCCAGGGTATAAGAATTAATTTGGCTGCAGTGCTAAAGATGCAAATTGCACAGCAGGTAGCGTGGGTTTAGAACAGCTATTGAACACCCAGGATCCGCAGCGGTGATGCTTTTCTCCTCCGCTGCACTTCATTCTCAACAACAACAAACAACACCGATTTTTAAAGGAATTCTTTCAGTTACATGACTGCACTGAGACTTCACTGACTGCTGGATGATTGTTCCAGGTGGCCAAGTGCATTGTCTCCACAGTGCTGTTCATCTCTTCAGGAAGATGATGCACAGCCCTTTGTTAAATCATGAATGCAAATTCACAGACTCACAGAATGGTGAGAGTTGAAAGGGAGATCCAGAGATCTAAAACAGGGTCACCCAGGGTGGGTTGGAATTAAGATCAACATGTATTTGCACATTATTACAATCTGAATGTGCAGAAATGCTCCCTTTCAGGTGCATGAATGCAGAAAACTTACCAAAAAGGTGAACTGTCTTTCTGTTAAAGGAAGGTATGAACTCCCTTTCTGGCTTGTAGTATTCTGTGATCCTTGCTGCACAGAAACTTTCTTCTGTCAGCCATCAATTAAACGGCTGGGCAAATTTATGTCTGAACACACAAAGCCACAACTACTACAGCTCCATTCTGGGCAGTCAAAGAGGTCAGCTGGACCCCAGAGGTTTAAGATTGCTACTGTGCCCAGGTGGCCAAGAAGGCCAATGGCATCCTGGCCTGCATCAGAAATAGTGTGGCCAGCAGGAGCAGGGAAGTCATTCTGCCCTGTACTCAGCACTGGTGAGGCCACACCTCGAGTGCTGTGTTCAGTTCTGGGCTCCTCAATTCAAGAAAGATGTTGAGGTGCTGGAACTTGTCCAGAGAAGGGCAACAAAGCTGGGGAGGGGTCTGGAACACAGCTCTGGAAGAGAGTTTGAGGGAGCTGGGGGTGTTTAGCCTGGAGAAGAGGAGGCTCAGGGGAGACCTTATTGCTGTCTACAACTACCTGAAGGGAGGTTGTAGCCAGGTGGGGATTGGTCTCTTCTCCCAGGCAACTAGCAATAGAACAAGAGAACACAGTCTCAAGCTGTGCAGGGGGAAGTTTAGGCTGAATGTTAGAAAGAAATTCTTCAAAGAAAGAGAGATTGCCCATTGGAATGGGCTGCCCAGGGAGGTGGTGGGGTCAACATCCCTGGAGGGGTTTAAGAAAAGACTGGATGAGGCACTTAGTGCCATGGTCTAGTTGACTAGTTAGGGTTGGGTGATCAGTTGGACTGGATGATCTTGGAGGTCTCTTCCAACCTGGTTGATTCTGTGATTCTCTAAAATAGAGAAAAATGTAGGCAGTCTGCTGTGTCATATCTTTTGCCTAATAGGGGTGCACTCTTGCATTTTGAGATTCAACAGCTTTAAGAGCAATCTTTAGATGACTTTAAGGTGTAAAACTACTTCTAAGATCAGTAGGCATGTTTGTCTGACTGTCACCTCCACTATGAACTCTGTATCTAATGCTCAGAGTAGGAACAGAAGTAGAGGTGCTGGGAAGATAGTAATACAGACCTTTGTCCATTATGTCTGTCACCAGCTGCAGGAAGAAAATAGATCTTTACAGAATATCCTGTGCTTACATGCTAAGCAATAAGCCTCAGAAAGCCTGGTCTCAGCAATGTTTTCTTTTTAACAGTTTGCTGTCTAATTTTATTTTTTTGACACCTGAACAAAATGATGACACCCCATATACAGTGAATCAAAAGTAGTAAGCAAAGTTTTGCTGAAGGACTGAGCTGCACTGACAACTTGCTGTTCAGTGTGTTTTCTGAACAGCAGCAAAAAGGTAGCTCAGGCTTCTCAGAAAACAGGGAAAGGACACTGTATAATAAAAACTCACTCTTTCTTATCCCTTGGTCAGGCTTCTCATTCTGTTACTGAGGAAGATTCAAACATGTGGTCTGCTCTGATTATTGCAAAGTGATGCTTGACCATCACAGCCAAAGAAGCATTATTGTGCAATTTATTGCCTCATGTAGACCATGCTAGTTGCAAAGAGCTACCCTGTTTATATAAAGCTATCATTACCTGTTTGAAAAGAAGCCTGTCTTCAAGTAAAGTGAAAAAATAATCAATCACAGGAAATATGCACTTATTTCTTTTCCCTGATATCATTTTGCACCACTTCTAACATAAAAAAGATACTGAAATAATGTCAAGCTGGGACATTTTATCACCTATAGCATCATAACATGTAGAGTGGCAAATCTCAGTTCTAAGTTCTCACAGTTTTATTCCTTGTTGATGCTCGTGCAGTAGGATTTTATTTTGCATTTAAAATGGGCGATTCTTTGCTTAAGCTGATTCACAACCCCTGAAATCTCTGAGCATATTGTCTGTGACAGCCTGACAGCATCAATAAGATGCATCTCTCTTTTACCATGTTTGTAGCTGATGGTTTAGAGTCTGAATTTAAAAACAGGTTTCTTGTGTTTTTTCCACAATTGGTATCAAGTTCTTTCTTTTTAAACCTTACTTTAATTATTATGATTCTACAATCACAATTCCTCTACATTAGACAGTTCCAGGGCCCAGCTTGACAGGGTGCTGGGCCATCTCATTTAAATAATATTCTTACCCTAAAAGATTGGACTAGACAATCCCTGAGTCCCTTCCAAACTGGTATTCTATGACTCTGTGAATCTGTACTAGCTCAGCTTTTACAGAGTTTTAGTGCTACAAAACAGTTCTCACCTCAAAGATCTAAGGACATTTCAGAAGCTCCAGGGGTTTATACCCACATCTGTACTTAGTACCATTTTATTCCAGTCTCTGTAATGCTAAACTTCTTGTTTGGGCTTTTTAATTACCACATCCTTCCTCTGCACTTGATGCAGCCAGATGGGAACAGGCAAATACACTTAAAGAGATGACAAAGAGTTACCAGTAAAATGTCATAGGATGTTGTCCAGTGCAATTCACTTCATGCACTACTGTCCATGTTGCACTTGTGTGGAACTTCATGCACTCAGACTATTGTGCCAAAATTTAAGGCCATGGAACATATTACACCTCAGAAAGTGTATCACCTCTCCAACAGGACAAGCATACCCACAAGTCCTGATAAGACCATTCTTGTGGTGTTACCAACATCATCTTTAAATCCCCAACTTTTTTTTTTTTTTTGCACAAATAAAAAAATAACATGTACTCTGTGTATTTTGTTTGTTTTATTTTGTAGGTTAGGGCAATTAATTTGAATTTTTGAAGGGAGAAGCAAATAGTGTGGTAGCAGTGTGGTATAGAGAATCATAGCATCGTAGAATCATAGCATCATAACATCATAGAATTATTTAGGTCAGGAAAAAAAAACCTTTAAGATCATAGAGTAGAAACGTTAGCCCAGAGCTTCCAAGTACATCACCAATCTATGTCATCAGCACCACATCTACATGTGAATAAATGAGGAAATACCTCAAATGAAAACATCCCAGTGCCCACTTTGTTAGTTCTTCCCTCTTCTACGGCCTCTTGTCAACAGCAATCCTAAGATCAACACAGCTGTCTTCTAGCTGTGAGAAAGTGAGAAATAGATGCTCATTAGCAACCCCAGCCCCTCAGCAGCAAACTTCACATTTTTCTCAGATCATATTCCTAACTTGTTCCCTAATTATGGAAGGAAACTGAAGTATGCATACTCAGAGCCATACAGGAAAACAAAGACACATATCAATTGTCCAGAAACACCCAACAAATCAGTTGTAAAATCAGAACCAGAATACTTCTAATGAGCACACATCCCTCAGGAGTACTCTGTTTTGCTAACGACCCTTGAAGATCCTTGAGTGGATCAGAGTGACAGAAAAACACAGTTGGTAGAAGACCACAAGAAGTTACAAATGATGGTACAGACAAACTGCACCTGGTCTTAGGGATTATCTCTTCACAGTGGCTTTCAGTGACCTTCAAACAGGGAAACCTTCCCCTGTGCTCTCCTTCTTTCTGTAAAGTATTTTGGATGACTAGCCTAAGCTAGTTTTAATATATTTTTTTAAGTTTATATAGCAGACCTTGATAGATTTCTTTTACATGAACTCATCCTGTCTCATTCTAAACCCATAAAAACCCAGGAGATCCCATGGCAAGATGCCCACAGTTCTGCCACTCCCAGCTTTGCCACCTCCTTTTCTTTGTTTTGAACCTGATTCCTACTAACTTCATCTGATGCTTGCCCACAGGTGAAAGAGATGGGCCAAGAGCAAGAGGTAAATATCCCAGTGAAAAATAGATGTATGACCATCTTCTTAATTTTCTGTTTTCTCCATATTTTTTTACCATTAAAATATAATTATTTTTATATCATTATCACTGATTTGAACACAGTGGAAAAGGCTTTTACAAAAGTGATTTTGGTCTTTATTCACATATTAATGCTTTTCCCAAACTAACAGAGGAATATAAACTTGGCCACCACTTCTAGTAAAAATTTCTTAGACTGTTAGCTCTCTTTCTGGATTAGTGTTTCTCACATTGATTTGAGAAGTGCTCTTGGACCTTTTGTAGCCTTATTGTGAGGATTTACACATACAGCTAAATAAAATGTAAGCTAAATTTCAAATGAGCTGTTATTATATTGTGTTCATTTTGTCTGAATGCATATACATTGTGGAAATGTATGAATATATAAAATTCTGCTATTTTTCTGTCATATTATGGAATGGATGAAAAACAAAACAATGCACATACAAACAAAAAAAACCCCCACAAACAAACAAAAACCACACAAAAAAAACCCAAAAACCCAATCAACAACAACAACAAAACAACCAAACACCAAGCCAACACTTCAACTACATATCCAAGTCTCCTCTTTAAATTGATGTATTTTTCCTGCCTTCAGAACTCAATATACTATTTGTATATTCATTTTATTTATTTAGAGCTTATCTACCTTGAGGGAACCCAGTTTCAGTTAAAAAAAAAAAAAAAAATTAGGTAGAAAAACACTTTCCTTGCCTGAATGGTTGGTCTGCTGAAAATAAAAAACAGCATCATGGTAAACCACAGGTGATTATGAAACACCACATCACCTCCATTTTTTCTGCTGCTTTTTATGTAAGAGTCTCCTTAAATGCATTAATTCATTACCATTTTTTTCACATTAAGAAGATACAAAGGTGACATAAAGGTTTATATGGTTTAAAAAATTTAAAATAAATTCTGGGAAATGTTTGAGAAAATTTTTTTTTTTCCAAAGAAGAAATATATGAAATAAAAATGATGATAGATTAATGCTGTTTGATATGGATTAGAAACTTCCCAGAAGTTTCTAATTTTTGTATGCAAGGCAAGTAACAGTAATTTTAAAAACCTTAATTAAATTAAAAAAAATAAATGAGACTAATTCTTTCCAACTCATTCCACCCCTCCCTCCCTTCATTGCTGTGACAGAGTTTGAAACCTGGTTAGAATAAGAAAGCAACATAGGAGATGTCCCTTCAACGACAATATTTCAGAGTTTTTGTCCAGATTCCACCAATCCAATTAGATTATTTGAAGTGATAGCTCATAAATTGTTAATATATTGCTCTGTAAGTGAAGAAAAATACTTATCTTATTTTTCCAGCCCACTGGCTCAATTTCTGCACTTTACAATCATTTGTTACAAAATTTTCATTTTTCCATTACTTTTTACTGTTAGTTCAGAAGTAAAATCCTATTAACAGAGGATTTATGATGACAAGATAACTACAGTGCAGGAGCGGAGAGGGTGTGAGTTTAACGACACACAAATAAAGTTTAATGAAATATTATGAAATGGAAATAACATGGAGTCTGAATAAATCTCACTGGTAACTATGCATTGTAACTGCAGGAAAAGAAAACCCATGAGAGAAAGAGATTGTAAATATAAAGAAAAACAACACCCTGAGCAGACAGTCTGGTAGCACAATTCCAACTTAAATTCCTAAATATTTCTTAAAAAAAAATACTGTACTCCATATTTCCACTGCAGCCTTTGTTTTTCCTCTTCTGTCTGTAGAAAGGTATCTGCCAATAAGGAAAAGGCATTCACAAAGAATCAATAAATCTAAATTATGGTGATTACATATTCAAACCTATTCAGAATGGATAAGTAGCGAAGAGATAGATGGGACAGAAATACAGAGATGGGATTGGGTCTGTATTGTAATGGACCATGCAATAAAGAAATATGTATTGAGTCCCACATTCAAGAAGGTAACTTGTATGAAGCCATTCTTCAAATTTTCTAGAGGAAAAAAGATTGAAATATATAAATAAAATTTTAAAAACCTAATTTTAAAACACATTTTTAAAGCAATATTAGAAACATAAAACTATGGCAGAAGGAGGGACATCTCACATATTCTTAACATGAATCACTTTGAATAGGGTAATTTATACCCTTAGAAGAGGATATGAAACTCAGATTTTGAGGCAAATTAAAGGGAAATCAAACAGTATTAATTAAGGATTTCTTACTTCTAATTTGAGATTAGTTAATAACTTTTAACACTTTCTCTTGTTTTCTTGCCAGTTCTTCAAAGTAGGGTTTCCAGCACAGCTGTGGCGTTCTGTATCCTGCGTATTCTGCTTCTTTTTGTACAAATGCCTCTGCAAGCTCAATTGTTCCAAGTCCCCCAAAGACAGGGATGCAAGAAGCACAAGTCTGCTGCCTGTACATCCAAGTCTCCTTTTCACCATCATAGCCTCACTTGTTAAGCTCTGCTATTGAAAATGGGTTTCTGCTTTGCAGGAAATCACACAGAATCACGAAATTAACTGGGTTGGAAAAGACCTTTGAGATCATCAAGTCCAACCTATCACCCAACAATATCTAATCAACTAAACCATGGCACTAAGTGCCTCATCCAGTCTTATTTTAAACACTTGCAGGGACGGTGACTCCACCACCTCCCCAGGCAGCCCATTCCAATTGCTTCTCCATATGTTTTAATGTCTCCATATTAAAATTCAGACATTGCACAAGGACTAAACAGTGTTTGATTCATAGGTAATTGCATGCAAGCTCTGCTAACTATGAATGTGTTGGGATGATTGAAAGCATTTGCAAATACTTCAGCTAGGTAATTTAAAGAGAATAGTCTGTTCATGTAATAATCAGTTTGAATACACATCATAGATTTTAATGCCCTACTGTGTAACCACATGTGATTCTTATATCTACAACTCAATTTAGAGGCAATAAATTAAGTTTACTGTGGCTTTAGCAAAACAGAATAATTTCTATAGATAAAAATCATCTAGCATTCTTGCAATTTATTGAGAAAGATTCAGACAAAAGAAAAAATTACTGAAGGGAGAAAGCATAATTACAGATCAGTGTTGCCCATTCTGGAAAAAAAAATATTTGTTTCACTGCATTTTGCAGTCCTTAGGGAAGTTACATGTCTATTTATAACATACATAATATATCTGTTAATAAATATGACAACTTTGATCTATTAGTTCTGTTTGCAGAAGGAATATAATCTTTGCTTATGAAGGCTGTACTGTGAATTATCATTGCAGATCAATATTGGCTATTAAGATGGACCCAAACATGGTTTTGAGCATGCTGGTTTAGTAATAATCTTGTCATTTCATTTAATAGAAGAGGAATTAATTGTAAATATATATTTTATGTATATGTAAATCTGTATTTTTACTTATAAATATGTACTTTTATAGATTTGTAAAAATCTGCTGAACATAACAGTCTCTCAGGAGACTGGGAAGAATAGCATTTATTTTTCTCCTGTATCTTTTGCAGGTAGTCTTAGCATTTTTTAAACACAGTGCAAAATAAATGGGTGTCTTACAACGGCAAAAACATGGCTTTCTGCTCTCCTTCCACCCCTTCTAATACTCTTTAATTTTCTCCTCTGACAGTACATCCTGCCCAGAGCCCTGCTACAGCCTTTTTAATTTTAAACTTTTTTGTTTGTTTGTTTATTTTTCCCTTGGCAGTCAAAAAAGAGCTGGCAACAAGGCACCACATACAGCTTCTCGCTCATTCCTAACCCTCTCAGCTGGGATGGGGAGGAGAAAACACAGCAAAAGGTCAAGAGAAAGGTCATGAAGGGCAAAAGACAGACTCAGAGAAACAAAATCATTTTAAATTAAACAAATTACCATCAAATCACTAACTGACTCAGAGTAAGACAGTGACATACAACCAAATCTTCAATATACCTTTCCCCTTCTCTTCTCTTCTTCCTAGGTCCAGCTCTGCTGCCTCCTTCCCTCCCAGCAGCACAGGAGACAGAACAGGGGTTGCAGCCACTTCCAGTCCATTCCATGTTGTTTCTCCTCTTCCTTCCTTGTCAGGGGGAAAAGTCCTCACAATCCTCCCTTAGCAACGTGCAGTCCCTCACTGGTACACAGTGCTCCATGAATTTCTCCAGTAGTGTGGGTCTCTTCTGTGGGCCATAGCCCTCCAGCAACAAACTGCTGGAGTGCAGGCTTCCCTCAGACCCACATCCTGAGTGCAGCCCCCTGTTCCAGATGGGCTTCTCCATGGGCTGCAGATGAGATTCTTCTCCATCATTAACTGTTAAGGGCTGCAAGAGCCCATCTTGTCTTGTCACCAAGGACCAAAGGTAAAAAAAGCTTCCCCAGCAAGCCCCCAGATCCTTTCTCACTGACCTGGATGTCCTCATAGTTGTGTCTCTTGCATTGCTCTCTTCTCTAACACAGAAGAGCTCCCCAAACAAAGCAACCTCCCCTATCCATTTGTCCCCTCTTGAAAATGTTTCCAAGAGGCACTGATTGATTTGGCCTTTGCAGAGGAGGGTCCAACCTGGGGCCAGGGGCACTTCTCAAAACTTTGGTTGTTTTTTTTAAACTCAAACATATGCAAGAAGGGAGGGGAAAGGAAAAAAAAATAGACAGATCAGTCCAACATCCTGGAAATGTGTGAGGACATGGTAAGTTCTTTGAAACTGTCAATATTCAAGTTTATAAGGCTGATATTATTAAAAAATGTTTATTTCCCTGGAAAACATTCATTTGTCCTGGAAGCTTTAGACAACACTATGCATCAAAAGTTGTTCTGGAAAAGGAGGAATTAATATCTCAATAAAATAAAGGACAGAAGAGTGAGAATCACTAAGAAGATTAAACAAAATGCTTTTTACAGCAGAGAAGAAACACTGCTCCTTCTACCACATAGAATCAAACCAGGAAACTCTACATCACTAGATAGCATGAATGCCAAAACAAGGTATGTTCAAAAAGCAAGCAAGGAAGTCTCCCCTCAGCCTTCTCTTCTCCAGACTGAACAACCCCAGCTCCCTAAGATGTTCCTTGGAGGCCAGGATCTTCTCCAACCTCGTTGCCCTTCTCTAGCCATGCTCCAGCACCTCAATGTCTTTCCTGTAGTAAGGGGCCCAGAGCACAACACCCAAGGTGTGGCCTCACCAGTGCTGAGCATAGGGGGATGATCACCTCCCTGTTCCTGCTGGCCATGGTGTTTCAGATTAGATGGGAGCTGTTGGAAATGTTTTCTGGTCAACAGTTTTGCTTGATAGAATAACGTTTTAACCACCAACATTCACAATATTCAGGAAAGCCTGAAAAAAGCCAATTCTTCAACAAGATAATTTTTGGAAGTTACTTTCTCACCAGCATTCATTCAGGTATGAGCCTATTTATCAAATCTTTAACTAAATTTATGGTGTTTCTGAGTTTCAGTCACCCAATAAAAGGTCCACCACAGGAGTATGGAAATGCAGAATAACAGGGTTCACAGAAGTGGCTCATTTCAAATGGACTGTAATCCATCCAAGCCTTTGAACACCACCCAGTGTGCACTATGAGTTAATCCTCTTTGACAAGTCCTCTTTTGCCACTGAGGACTGCTGGTTTTTTTTAGTATAGTAAGAGTTTCTCCTTAAGCTGAAGGACCTGTCATCACATAAAAATAAATTTTACAAATGAGCAAATAAATGCAAATATGGTTGATTTTTCTTTTCTTGTGTTTCATCATTAGTGCTAAAACCTATGCCAAAAATGATGGAGTCTATGTGAATGATCCTTCTTACTCCTGTTAGTATTCATTTACCTGCTGTATGACCAATGGAGAGCTAGGAAATCTGGTTCCTCTTTGAATCAGCAAATTCTCAACTTCACCTGAAATCCCTAACTATTGTGCATATAAAGAGTTGCTTTGGGGTAAGAAAGACTTGGAGAGGGGAACTGACACATGCAACTACAGTGGAGGTAAAAAATGATTACACTAGGTCTGCTTAGCTCATTGACCAAGTGTCAATGACCATAACAGCTTGAAGGAGAAGGAGATGCTTATC
>VXBD01012222.1:57677-71835 GCA_013399975.1 Indicator maculatus
CAGGCTTCCATATGTTTTTCACTTAGGGTAAAAAAAAAAAAAAAAAGAAAGAAAAAAGGAAAAACAGGAATTATGAAGAAGTGATATAGATCATTACAAACCTTCAAGTGTAGATTCTAATTTCAGTTTGCACCTACAAAAAAATGTATTTTATTTGGCTTTGTTGAGAAAGGGAATGGTATTACCCTCAAAATGTCTACTGTGATGACAAAAGCCTCTTGAATTGAAAGAATCTTTGCTCAGTTTTGAATTGACCTATTCATAGCATTTCAAAATCTGTTAGAAAAAAAAAAAAGGTAGTCTGCAGAGGGAAGCTTCTATAGATTTGTATAGCTAAAACGTTTTTTCCCTTACACTTTCCAGGAACGTTCTCTTTTTTTCTCTTAAAAATTATTTGGGATGAAAAATGTCAATGCATTGATGCTCAGAGGTACTAACACAGCTTACCCATAGAAGTTGCTAGTCTGTATTTTGCTACTTAGTTCAACAGATAGCAGCCTCCTCTGAGCTTTCACCTTTCTACTTGCTTTTTTTTTCTGCAGCTGTGTGAGTACAAAGGACTTAAATTAATAAGCAAATTATTTTACAGGCAGTAGAAGCCATTAATTAAGGCACTGCTTATGCTGCACAGTAAACACCAGGATACTTCCTTACCAGTTCACAGTAGGCCAAGGGGAAAGAAAAAAAAAAAGATTGACAGAACTGCCTTCCAGCATCCTGAGACCAAATACTGCAATAGATGGTTATAGAGCTAGTAAGTGCTGTGGCTTTCAGGAAAGGTATGGAAATCAACAAAATAAGGAGGTTCTTGGGACTTTCTGACTGAGGAAGTCTTGAACTGATTCATTTATACTTAGACCAGATAAGCTGGGAAGGTGCAATCTACTGTCACCCAGGTACAGATATCCTGATTGCTAAGCTTCCTATGGGCCTCTGGGCTGAGTGACCCCAAAATCACACAGCCTCACACATGTTTGGAGTTTTGAAACAAGGTAATTAACAAACAGCACAAAAGGATGAGACAAAAGACTCAGTTACCACCTGAGGCATCACAACACTTTCACATTTAGAGAATAGCTCAGAGAAAAGCTGAAGCTTTGGAACAGTTCTTAAGCTTGCTGGCCAGGTAGCATGTTCTCTGCCTTCAGCGTTTTTTGTGGCTGATCAAACATTTCCCTTACACTCATACCATAACATTTACATTTACAAAGAGGCTTGAGACATTTATAGTGTCATAAACCAGCTGCTGTTCATTCACCATAATCTCCTGCATGCCAGAAGCTCTAATAACAAAACCTCAATTTCACCTGTTACTTTTCTGATTGAGATGGTGTCACCATCCCCACTTACAGAAACAAACTGGGACAGTTGTACTCCTTCTACATGCCATGGAGATGTCATTTACAGCTTTCTAGTATCATATCCTTTGGTCCCCAGGAAAAAATTTTCCTTTATTTGTTCAGCTTGCTGATGTTTTACTCCCGAATTTTAGTTGTGAGCCTCCTTGTTCTCCCTGCAAGAGGTTGAAACAGAACAGCTCAAGCAAACTGATCCATACTGAAACTCAGAATGAGACACCAATTCACCTTTTGCAGCAGAAGCTTTAAGGCTTTTTAATGTTTGTTTTGGGGTTTTTTGATTGTTTCAGAGGTTTTTGCTGTTGTGTTTTGTGCATGTGATTTTTTTGTGGTTTTTTTTTTTTTTTTTTCTGTTTGCTTGCTTGGTTGCTTTTTGTGCAGAGGCTGCTTATGGGCCTAATTTTCCTAAGATGTCTTCAGGAGCTTCCTCCATTGCAAGAGCAGAGAATCCAGTATGTCACCAAGTACAAAGTAGTTATATGAGAAAAGAGCTGGAACTTCTGTTATTTCTGCATTTCTCAGATCTGATTTATTTAAGCTGTTGACTTTTCCCTTGCAAGTGTCCATCTGCTGCATGTCCATGGCTCACTACTGATGCAGTCTCTTGAATGGCAGAGGACCCCTCAGACAAAGTCATAACTGTGCTTCTGTGATAGATGGGCTGCACATTATTCAAGTGTAAGCACTATCATTCAAAGAGCTGATAAAGCATAATGCTAATAAAGCACAATGGAATAGAATTCCACAGTTCTTCACTTATTTCCTTTTGCACCTAAGCATGTTTAGCAAGGAAACACATTTCTGAACAAAATACCCAAGAAAGGCCACAGTTAAAGGATGGGAGGAACCATAGACTGGTACCCTTGCACTTCTGGGCAAGTATGAGACAAGAGGTACTGAAAGCCAGACACAGGATTTGCTGAGAAACACGCAAGTCAAACCATGGAACTCACATTAAACTTCTGGCTTATCATTTTTACACATAATGTTCTGTAGCTCCTGCTTCATGAACACGTATAAGCATTTTGGCAAGAAACACTTCAACATTTTAATCTAAAGAGACAGAGAACTACCAGAGAGAGTGCAACAGAACACTACAAAGATGCCCAGGGCACTGGAACATCTCTTACCACGAGGAGAGGCTTGAAGAGCCATTTAGTCTGGAGAAGAACAAACTGAAAGGGGATCTTATCAATATCTTAAGGTTATCAATATCTGAAGGGCAGGGGGCAAGAGGATGGGACCAGGCTCTTTTAAGTGACAGTCAGTGACAGGACAAGGGGCAACAAGCACAAACAAGAACATAGGAAGTTCCACCTAAACATAACAAAAAACGTCTTTCCTGTGAAGGTAGTGGAGCCCTGGAGCCGGCTGTCCAGAGGGGTGGTGGGGTCTCCTTCTCTGAAGAGATTTCAAACACACCGGGACACAGTCCTGTGAAACCTACTGCAGATGATCAGTCACTGCTCTAGCAGGGGAGTTGGACTCAGCGATCTCCAGGGGTACCTTCCAAACCCCACCATCCTGTGTGATTCTGTGATCCCTGTAGCATGCATCAGGACCTGGATCTTGACACAACGGTTTTCAAGCTCATTCTCTTTCTGAGATAGAATTTTTCCTTGAAGTCAACTAGTAAAGATGATATTATTATCATCATTATTATTATTATTATTATTATACCTCCACGGTTTACAGCAGCCAGAGTGTTAAATCCTGAGGAACAGTTCTTTCCAAAATAAGTCCTACTTATATGTATTCTGGTAAGAAATCACACAATCCAAAGGTAAGCCCTTAGGGCTTCACACCAGGGTCATTCAAAGATCAGAAATTACATACAGCTTCCTTCATTCCAAGATTTTTTTGTACAGCTATTACAAGGCCAATATGTACACTTATTTTTTTGGCAGCAACAGCATCTGGGTAACTCAGAAATTCTCATTAACAAGTTATGAACCTTTGGGGACTGAGAGGTCATAGTTTGATTCAGCAGGAGATTGAGGGGTGGAAAAAATATAAAGAAAAAATCTAAATGTACAAAGAATAAAGAAACATAGAGAGGGCGACCCAGGTTTTGCTATTTTAACACTGGCTTTATGCTGTAGCCAACGATCATAACCTCCAGGAAAGGGCAGCACATACACTTAGCCTTACAGCTTTGATAGCTCCTCTACATGTCTTTCAATTTCTGAATTGCTGGTGCTAAGACACAGCTTAGAAGGTATCTGGACATTGTCATGGCCATGACTCCAGAAAGATCTCTGGGTGGGGACCCACAGCCCTGCTCCACATGCAGCCACTGTCTCACTCCATGGTGTTTTGAGCCTCTGCAGGATCCCTGATAGCACTGGGCCTCTTCCCAGTGTGATGTTAGTCCCTGGCCCCCTACCTCACTGCAGCTCTTCCCCACCACTGACTCCCATCACTACTGCCCCAGTGCAGCTCCCTGTAGCCCCAGCCACAAGCAACAGCTCCCACTCATTCCAGTCCCTTGTCAGGGTTTCTCCTTTCGCCTTTTCTCACGGATCTTCCCAACAGGTAACTACAGTCATTAAAAAAAAATAAATAAAAAAAAAACACAGATGAGTGTTGGCTGGTGTATCATCTAATACATAGAATCTTAACTATCAAAATTAATTTCCAGCTGAAATGTTGGTTGGGTTTATTTGTAAGAAAGGTGTGGTTTTCCAGCAATTAAAAGAATTGCAAAATTTCCCTCGAGTGATTTTCAGCTACAAAATGAGTGAACTCCAGCAGCACACTCAACAGACTTCATTATTTTGCCTCCTGACTCATCCACTCTTCATTTATGACATTTTAATGCACACTCTGTCCCACACATTGATTTGAGAATTGAATGAACACCACTGTCCTCTTTTCTGATGCACACAGTGCACTACATGTTGATCTGCTCCACAGACAAATCTAGACTCTGGTTCATCTCAGTTGCATGGAAAGCATCTTCCTTCTTCTGCTCTTAAAAATTGATTCCAGGTTCATGAAAATGATCCACTCCTCCACTTGGGTGACAACAACTCCAGGCAATGTTACAGGCTTGCAGAAGAGTGGCTGTAAAGATGCCTAGCAGAAAAGGACCTGGGGCTGCTGGTTAAGAGCTGTCTGAATATAAGCCACCAGTGTGCTCAGGTGGCCAAGAAGGACAACAGTATCCTGGTGTGGATCAGCAACAGTGGGGCCATCAGGACCAGGGAAGTGATCATGCCTCTGTACTGGACACTGGTGAGGCCACACCTTGAATACTGGATTAAGTTTTGGGCCATTCACCCTAAGGACATTGATACGCTGGAGCATGTCCAGAGAAGGACAACAAAGCTGGTGAAGGATACGGAGGACACAGCTGGTGAGAAGCGGCTGAGGGAACTGGGATTGCTTAGGCTGGAGAAGAAAAAGCTGAGGGGAGACCTTATTGCTCTCTACAACTCCCTGGAAGGAGGTTGTATCTAGGTGGGGGTTGATCTCTTCTACCTAGTATCAGGTGGGATACAACAAGAGAAAATGGTCTGAAATTGGTTCAGGGAAGGTGTAGGCTGGAGATTAGGAAAAAAATTTCTGTACTGAAAGAGTGGTCAGGGATTGGAACAGGCTGCCCATGGAGGTGGGGGAGTCACCATCCCTGGAGGTGCTAAGGAAATGTATAGATGAGGCATTTTGGCCATGGTGGTCTTAGGGTGGCAGTTGGACTCAATGACCTTAAAAGACTTTTCCCATCTAACAATTCTATGATTCTAAAATACTAATGGAAACAAGATATTGTTGCACCAGGGGGAAAAAAAAAAAACCCACCAAGAAAAACACATTCTTATTTACAGTCAAATAACTTAAAAAACAGGTTTTCTAGAAAAGAGCATACCAAAAGCAAGTCAAGAAAAAAGGAAAATAAAAAGGCACAGATTAATCACAAAAAATTTTTAAAAGGAAAAAAAATTGAGCTTAGACAGAAAGCAGAAAAATGCAAAGGTAGAAACAATCTGGATGAAATAAATTTTTTTAAAAGGAAATATACTCCTTTGAAGAGATTTAGAAATTATGGAATCATATCAGACCTTATCTTATGCCATTAACTAATCACAGACCAAATAAACAGGCATAACTGCAGGTTCTGCCCATTCCTAAACAAGTAGCACAGCAGTTGCTCCTCTATCACCTTTTTGGAGTGACTGAATGGCATAATACATACGTCTAAGTATAGGGGGTTTTTTTGTTTTGTTTTGTTTTTTTTTTTTTTTTTCCAAAAACAAAAGCTTAACTTATATGCCTGACAGAAAGATTTATGACCTAATGGGAAGACTCTTGAAGACTATAGTGATTTTGGAGCCAACCTTTAACAAAAGAAAGATGCTTGAAGATCAGTCATATCCAAGGAAATTTTTCACCATGACAATCTCTCAAGGGAAGTAGAGAATCGGACACTATTGGACAGTTTCAAGACTCAGCTTGACAGGGTGTTGGGCCATCTCATTTAAACTACACTATCACCTAGAAAGGTTGGACCAGATGATCCCTGAGATCCCTCCCAACTTGTCATTCTATGATTCTGGGATCTAACAAAGCATGTTCAGTGTTTTGTACAGGATTATGCTTATGCAAGGAGGGAACTGCGTAGGTCACAGTCCTTGTTCCAATAGCTCTGTGTCTTTACACCTCATCTGCCTTGGAAGAAAGCCTGGCTGCCACAGTTAAAAGAATACCATTAGATCTTGCTGTAAAGGTGTGAATTGTTTATTCACTTTAATTTAAAACCGCTCTACAAACCCTAATATGAACAAAATATAGGTCTGTGTCACTGGACACAGAGGACATTATCAATAGATATGTGACTTTTAATCGATGACTTTATCATGTTACACTGATAAATGGATTCTCCAAAATTATCTGAAGAGTGTCCTTATAATTACAGTTAGCATCATCCGCTCTATTTAATCACTCAGGTATATTTCATGTAGTGGTAGTTTGTGATTGCATATAAGTCATTCACACAGCTGCAGACAAGAGTCTTCGCTTTACCTAAAGCTGAATAAAGCAAGCTTGTCTTCCTGATTAAAAAGCCCTTTTTTTCTGACTGTTTTAAGTTAGTGAACAGTCTTAACTCCACTTCATGAGCTTTACCTAGCAGCAGAGAGCATGTCTTGCTTCACTGTCGTTGAAAATAAGAGATGTAGCCAGCTTGTTCTAAAAAAAGCACAAACTCTGCTTTTAAGTGAAGAACAACACACTCTTTTAATATAAGAGTTAGTTTAGCTGATACTTTATTACAAGAATGTCTTTAATTTTTCCCCAATTTGTCCTCAGAAAAATAGCTGAAATACAGGACAAAGATTAAAAAAAAAAAATAGCCTTGTAGATAGGCATTGTATCTTGAGTAGATAATGTAAAAGACAAAAGCATCAGGGGAGATGGCAGATTATAAAGGATACTCTAAGAAAGCACGACAAGAAAGTATCTCCCAAAGTAGTGAAAAAGACAAGAAATGGCAAGACTGACTATGAACAAATTTTAAAGGTTGTCTAACTCTGAATCTCAAACTGTAGAAAAAAGCTAGCAGGGGAAGACAAAAGAATAATGCAGGCCTGTAGGCACACAAAACATAGATGAAGGAATGCATTACAACTGGCTAAAGATTTTAGGCACATGAACAAAAACACTTTTACAGAATCAAGAATAAAAGGAAATTGTGGGCAAGGAGAGCAAATAAGCACCAAAGGAGAAAAATCTGAGGTGTTAACTGCTTTGTGACTAGAGTTTTGAAAACAAGTAATCACCCAATTGATTTTAACACAGAGATAAGACCACAATCAAGGATTCTTGAGCAAAGACCAATAAAGTTAAAAAAAAAAAAGTCAATTAATGATAGTAGTATAAGAATCTTGAAATTTATTGAGTGTAATTAATTGAGAACCAACTAATAGGAACCCGTGGAAAAGATGCAGCTGTTAAATCATGGTCGTTGTGGACTGGTTTCACGTTGGTCAGGTCCATGAATAAAGTCAAACTCTCAATTCCATCAGGAAGAACAAGAAACTGGAGATAGTTTCATAACAAATTAAACCCTCTAATAATTTCCTGCCACACTGGAAGAATATGCAAATGACATCCCATGGGTCTTTCCTAGGCATATTCAATCTTTTTAATTATAGTTTGAGTAATATAACACTGCAAAACAATGTGAAATTTTGAGTAGCTTGATGAGTTTCAGAGCTGATGCAGAAAATTCACATTAAAAAGCTCACATGTCAAGCAGAAAGTACCAAATGAAAAAGGGAAATCCCAAATACATACATATGAATGGAGAAAGTGTTGGCTACAGTAATGCTGTAGGGAAAAAATTCATTTCAACCTATAAGAGCAAGCAAACTGATTTTAAGTTAAGGATATTGCTGCATGAAGAGTTCAGTCAAGATAGCATTATTAGCAGCATTATCTGGAAAGCAAGGGAGACTACCATTCTGTCACACACAGCAGTGGCAAAGCACTGGGAGAAGTGCTTGTCTCAGGTTTTATCCCTGGCCTTAAAAAATGTAAAGAATAATAATTAAAAAAAATATATAAAGGACTTGACCTGTGGGGAAATGCTAAAAGCTTCATTTTGTCTGGAAAAGAGAAATACAATGAGGGAAATGTTAATGGTGTTGAAATTCCTGTTGGAATAAAGGGGTGAGAAATCAGTCTTTCACCATTTGGAGAAGGCTGAAGAACAATCATCTCAAATTGCAAGAACAGGTTAGATGAGTAAAACAAACAACAAAAAAGAAAATAAACCAACACCAAAAAAGAACCAAAACCCCTATCACGCATCTGGTCAGAAATTGCATTAATCCAGTATTGACTATTCGGTGCAAAAAGTGTAAGAGCAGCTACAGAGTTACTCTGCTCCTTCTACAGACTCCTAAATTTTGGTTAAAATGTACAAACAGAATTGGCAAAGTATATTCTGCAGGGGAAAGGACTACTTAAGCAATGTCCACCTGCATTTGTAACAATCAGATGAAGAAGCACAACCTGCTTTGTGCAAGGTAGGCACGACGTCCAGACAGTGTACACTCCTTTAACTAACTAAAATTTCTTTGCTTTGTGCCTAATCTAGCAAGACACTGTAACATTATCCAATATGTAAAAATATGCATTCTCATTTTCTAGTAGATTTACTTTAGAGAAACACTTCAGGAGCAACAGTTGTATGACTTCATTGTGAAACTAACTGAGGAAAACACTGTACAGACAGACCGAAAAGCAAGACCTGTTTGTAATAGTGGTTGTAACTCTGGAAAATAAACAAGAAACCAGAACAAATCAGGAACAGTTACCATTCTGCCTATAAATAGTCACCTGTGAAATATTTCAATTATTAAACCCCTAAGTCTATTCTATTTTCTCCCAAATTCTGTATCCCTACCCCTAAATTTGACAAATTTATCCACAAGGAGGTAGCACATAAAAATAAGCAGATGGCAGGAAAATTTTATTAATACTATAATTCTTTCTAAAGTCATTAAAGCTGGATTTTTTTTTTCCTTGTGCAATTAAGGAACAGCCTCTTATTTATGCAATACACTCATATAATTTTCTGCTTAGCCCAGCTAAGTAAAAGTGTTGCTCAAGCAAACTTCAAGGTGATTGATCATTACAGAGCAAACAATACAGCATCTCCCATCTGCATTTTTTCCTGTTAGATGCTGTTTTGCTTGAAAGCAGACTCATGCCAGCTCTGCATTACAACACAAGGTGCATCAGAGTAGCAAGTGATGTCTGTTGGAGTAATAACCATAGTCAAAAGGAAAGGTAATCTGGGATATCCGTATCTCCAAGAATTGATAGTAGCTCCACTCACTGAGCACATCAGTTTTCATTTTGTTAAGTACAAAATTCTAAATTAAACACTTGAGAGACATTTGTATAAATTAAAAGAATTTAGGGTAGGAAGGGAAAAATTAGGTCATTTTAGCTTGAAAAGGACAAGTTCTCAAAGTGGAAGTACACTACAGAAAGTAAGAGAAGGTGAGGATGAGAAAGAAGCCCCATCTTCAAACATTTTGTGAGTTACTGGAAGGAGACTACAATTACCCCAGCCCTATTCCTCTGATGTTGATGAAGACCCAGTGACACAAGGGACTGCTGACATGGACTAGCACAAAATCCCCCGGGATGGTTTCATTTCAGATTTCAGATTACAGAGGACTGAGTTGAATAAATCAAGAGCAAGACTCCTGGAGATTTCCTGCTTTTGTTTAGAAACGAGCAACCAAGAAAAACAAAGGTTTTTCCTTGCTCTCCAAGGTTTTTGGCAAGATAAATAGTCTTTAAACAAACAAAAAGTGACCATCTGTAGCATATATTAACATTTAAATACCTTCATTCAGTTCTGTTGAAGTGGTAACAAGTGTCGAATCCATTGTGTTCTAGAGGCTTTTTCTTAAGCAAACAGACTCCACTCAGCAGTACAGACCATCTCTACACAACCAAAGTAATTAAAGACCTAATGATGCAGATTGCCAATGACACAAGTTTTCAAAAGCAACTGCATTAATTCATTTCTGCAAGACATGACCTGAGCATACATGCTTGGATTGATTTTGGATCAGGCATTATGATGTTATCCCAAATAAAGGAAGCAATAATGCCCTACCACATACATATCAGTATTTTGGACTTTCAGCTACATTCAAAGAAAGTTTCCTGTCAAGTCAATAATAACAGTAAAGACCAAAAAACAATCCAAGCCCGTGAAATAATCTCTGTAGATAAGGATCTCATATAGCTTTGGTAACAAATGGCACATGAAGTTTGCTTAAGTAGTGAGGCTTGCAGAATTTCTGAGACATATCATTCAAAAATAAACTATTGGGTAGGGCATGCACAATGCTGGGATGCTAGCTGGATTCCAGCTTTGAGTTCATATTTCGTGATTAGGGCTTGGTCCCCTTTCAACAGGGAAAAATATTAATGAAGCATACCATGTACATGATGAGAAGATTCATTTATTCAGTAAGAGATGGTGGTGCTAAAGGGAAGATTAGGAAGCTGTGCAATGCTCAAGGTCTATAAAAGCACTTGAGAGGATTATAAACTGATCCCAGTGAGTGTATTTAGAGAACTTGTAACAAAACCCCTTAAGAGTGTAGTAATATAAACAAGGGGTTTCCAATTTAAGCACAAGCGAGGTTTATGTTGTCATGCTGCTATTTGTAGTAGAGAAGCTCTTAGATTACAAAACCAAGCCAGACATTCACCAATCTTTCCACTGGACAAAGATTTATCACCTTGTCCAGGATATTGGTGATCTGGACTAATAGTCAGGTTGTAGCAAGATAAGAGTCATCATCTATTTCTCCTACAGATCTCTCTGTCTTCTTCTTCTATCCATCGCTCTTTCTTGTACTTAGCTTTCACATGTGATAGAATTACAGAATAATTTAGGTTTAAAAATGTTAGGAAATATTAATCCTATCTAGAAGTTCCTGTTCACAACAGAGACAGAGGAGTCCTGCAAAACTTTATTTGAATAGAGAGTCCACAGGACAATTCCCTGTGGGTTCTCTCAAATTGCTAGAAGGCACAGCTTCCCTTTTATCCTAAATTCCCAGATGCGAATTTCCTTCTCCCCTTCCTCATTGGCTATGGTACTCAGGATTTACAGAGTCCCTGGTATGCCTACTACAGGGACCCCTTCACATCTAACCCCCCTGCATCATACATTGTATGTTAATT
Organism: Indicator maculatus; assembly: GCA_013399975.1. NCBI lineage: Eukaryota > Metazoa > Chordata > Aves > Piciformes > Indicatoridae > Indicator > Indicator maculatus. The sequence goes on from VXBD01012222.1 coordinate 68,756, forward strand.
TAAATTAGATTCTTCACTTCTCAGGAATCTGTTAAGCCTGTGCTCTGTCCTAAAAGTTCAGAAGTCCAGGCTGTGTTCAGTGTCTGCTATCTTCAGACAGCCCCCTGCTGATTTTACAGCAAGATCCCAGGTGAGGTACTTAGCAGAGACCCTTTGTGATTTGTATAGACATAGATAAAGCGAACTGTCTGGTTCTTCCTTTGCTATGTCAACACCTTCTTAGCCAATTCTTCCTTTGTAAAGGCCCTATGTACTTTTAATTCCATCAAAAAGACATTTTGGATCTCCAAGTCCAACCTAGTTCCTGTGTAAGGCACCTCATTTTATAGAAATCCTTGCTGCACTACAATTAATCCTTCACAGAATCACAGAACGTTAGAGGTTGCAAGGGACCTCCAGAGATCATCGGGTCCACCACCCCCACCAAAGCAAGATCACCTAGGACAAGCCACACAGCAATGCATCTAGGTGGGTTCTGAAAGTCTGCAGAGAAGACGACTTGGACTCCGCAAGCTTTCTGGGGAGTCTGTTCCAGTGCTCCATCACTCTCACAATAAAATGTCTTCTCACGTTGATTCAGAACCTTCTTGCAGTCCTCCATCAACATTCACACCAAACGCTGATAATTTCTGCTGTACCCTGTCCCTTTCCTAGGTGTCATCAATACTCACTCCACCTAGATGTAGAGCTAGTGAAAATACAGACATGTACAAAACCAGAGAAGCTGATTTTCAGTGAAATATCTCCTATTATGCCCTTCGGCTTCCAAACAAAGCTACTCAAGTAATGTAGTCACCAATTGTTCCCTGACTGTCCCTCTCCCAGGAGACTGTGGTGCTTCTCCATCCCTGTTCTTGTATAGCATTCTAAAGTTTATCCTCAGTTCACTGAAGAAGGAACAAATTCAGTAGGTGCTTATTAAAACATCTATGAATCAGCAACATATTAAATGTGGTAGAACCACACTTCTAGAACTGCCATATGCTGTTGTAAAGAGGAAAACAATTTATCTTTGCAAGAGCAAACAGAAAAACAGTGTTTCTGATGCCTGATGAGGAAAGCCAAGGCTTCCTAACATCTGTTCACAATACTGACTACAATATCATTAAGAAATGAGTTTAGTTTACTTTTGTCTTTGTCTTAGGATATGCAAAACCATATCTCTAATTGTGAAATGGCTTTATAACATGCTTATCCATTCCTGAGCTCTCATCCTTGCTAATACAAAATGTTACCATAGAAACATAATTAATCAACAGTCCTCTGCACACTTCAGAAAACAATCAGTTCTGCTAAATTATTAGTGTTTCAGATTAATGAACTGCCAATCTCTCCTCAATGGATAACATTTCTTGATAGTGTTAAATGAACCATTTGCAAATACAGAGAAATTATATGCTCTTCCAGAGCTGTTCCTTTCCATTCTGCCCACCAAATGTTTTAAAACAAATAAGCATCACCTAAATGAACATCTCTACTCCTAAAACATTAAATTTTTGGTTACAGTGAAGCAAGAGTCCTTTGGTTTCCTTCTTTGAAGTCATGCATTTAGGTATCTCTCTTCAAACTGAACCTCCCTCTGCCAGCTTAGTTGTACAGCTGCCTTTCACTCAAGGAAGGGAACAATGATGCATTCTGATGAGAGATTTTGATGGGGGATGGGGAAAGTGAGCTCACTAAAAGGGTGATAGAACTAAAATTCAACTCATTTTTCTTTGTTTCGCAGCAGATCCTTCTAAGCATAAATAATTGTAACTATAATTTCTTAATAAATAAGTAATCCTAAGAGTTTACTCAAGACTTCACTCATTTAAATATAAATAAAAATAACTATCTGTACGTGAACCTTTCTGTTTGAGTATGCTTTAAAGTCACAGGCTAAACATTGTGATTTTTGGAATTTCCTTTTGTGCAGGATGCATTAGCAACCACCCTATCAAAGGCAAAAATCTAGTCGAAAGCTGTCAAATGGTGCTAAGTCCAGGTATTAACGATTTCAAAGTTGCAGATACACAATGATTTTTTTACAGAATCACAGAATGTTTTAGGTTGGAAGGGACCTTTAAAGACTACCTGGTCTAACCCTATTTCAGCTACATCAGGTTGCTCAGAGCCCCAAACAAATTGACCTGGAACGTGTACAAGAATGGGGCACCTACCATCTCTCTGGGCAAGCTAGGCCAGGGTCTCAACACTTTAACCATGAAAGATTTCTTCTTTGTTTCTAGTCTACATCTCCCTCTTTTAGTTGAAAACCATTAAACTAAGTTTACTGTGAGTTGCCTCCTGAGTTTGGGATGGTTCTACCCAAAAGTGTCATAGAGTCATAGAACTGCCACGGTTGGAAGAGACCTTTGAGACTATCACGTCTTTTGAGCTCATAATTGTCTCTCTGCTCTCACAATCTTAATTACAATTGGCTAAAAGACTTATATTCAATACATCAGTAGTCATTTTGGTTCTGTACAGATGATGTGGTATACAAATTTATATACATGAGATCAACAGCATCACTTGCTTGGAGGAAAATATAATAAAATCAAACAGACAGGTACTTAGCATATAATAACATCTTAGGTTACGGATCACAGAGATCCACAGCTTTCTGGGTTGGATTCTTACAATTGGCTTATCCTGTTTTAATAGCTATCAGTGTATGTATCTTCCAGACTGTTTTCTTTGGATTTTCCTAGAAAATACTAGAAATTAAATTTGCAAGGATGGCAGGAGGCAAAGTATCATTCATTTTCTTATTTTAAACTAACTATTTCATAATTTAATTGAGTATTTTATGACAGTTCAGTATCACAAGAAATAGTAGAGAATGCACTCCTTATAATTAAGGCCATCAATAATGCACCCTTTATAATTAAGCACATCAAAGCTTTTCACCAAATGAAAGTCAGATACTATTTTTCTAAACCAGAAAATATGGAAAAAGTTTGTGAGATGAACAATTCACCTCCAGAATACAGAACCACATCTCAGAATGGATTTTGAAGTTAATTTTGGAAGCTCTTCACCCTTCTAGATCCAATGTCCAGTGGCAGCATGTTCCCCCTCCAAAAAAAAAAAAAAAA
>VXBD01012222.1:82000-99794 GCA_013399975.1 Indicator maculatus
TCCTTTATCAACAGGGTCTTTTCAATTGACCAAAAATGAAAGAATCCTTAATCAGCTCAAGGAGACCTCAGCGCTTGTAAATCAGCGACAAGTACTACTCAGCTTAAGTTCCTCTATTCACATTTAACCCAAAGTGAGATTTACACCAAGTTCTCTGTAAGAAGAGACCAGAACACAAGTCAATCCTCTTTCTTTTTGAAATTGCTCTTCTTTGCAAAGAATGAGATTATGAATATGACAAGATGCCCTATGGCTTTGGATAAGATAATAAACTGTATCACATTTTACCTCCTGCCTGTGAAAGCAAGCGCATTTGTTATTATTTGGGGGCATCCTGCTGTCAGCTGTAAATTTAGCCTCTTTTTTCATCCTTAGCAGCCCTTACAGACAGTTGTGAGGACATGGTGGGTGACACAGAGGAGAGAGCAGAGCAATGCATGACTGCCACAGACCTCCAGTCTTTCCTCTCTACCTTTTGTACCTGCCAAAACATTCCCTCTCCATCCTTGTCAATCTTAAATTAAGAGCAAGGAGCTCATGTTTGAGCTGTATGGTATAGATTCAGTTATGGAAGTATTCCATTTCTAAGCAAGGAACACTTAATGTTTGTGTGCTTCTACTCAGCAGAGACCAGATAAGTTATAAACAAAATATTCCACGTTTTAATTCTCTCCTCTGCAATGTTTCCAGCATTGTTCTTCCAGATGAGAGAAGATTCTTTTATTAGTGTTTCTTTCATTAGTATAAGAGACTCTTGTTCAAAGAAACAAGCTAATTCAGATGAGAAGAGCATCCACTGGAAATAAAGGGAGGCATAATATTGCTGTTTAATTTGCTGACTGAAAGGGAAAAAAATTAAAAGAGTGAGTTTCCACAAAGAAAGTGTGTTTTGTTCCAGCTTAGAATGATGTGCAATCCTGGTTAAACACAGCTTGAGGTGAGAAGAGGAGGATGTAATGCAGTTTACTGAGATGTCCTGAAATAAGGTTAGGCATTAAAAAGGAAAATTTCTTCCCTCCTTTTCCTTAGAAACCTTCCTGTCATAACGTTGGAAATACAACACTGTGCTAAATAAGGCTATTTCTAGCTTACAAAATATTTATGTGGAAAAATGAGAAGTACCTTTAAAAGACAGAAGTATTAAGAAATTCTGACCTTAAGGCAAGGCACCTTCCAGAAGGAGAAATTACATAAAACAAATAATAAAATTCACTCCTGCCTGTGCACTTGCTCCAGTTTGGCAGTATTCAAGCTTATAGCAAAGTGAGGGAATCTCTTTTCCTCTCTTTCATTAATTTGGTAAGATAGTGTCCAATTTGCTCTTATATATGCAGTGTTAGTACACTGTACCACAACTCCACAGGTCCTCATCCTCCAGTTCCAGCCATGCAGACTGAGTTATGAGCCTTTGAACCAGCCATGCAGAGAGATCATTCTAATAGCTGGGACTTGGCTGTCATTCCTCTACAGCTTCTCTGAAATTTTCAGCTGTCAGGGGGAATGGGAAAATATTTCTTAGAAGATAGAACAACCTGATTGCAAACTCACAGGGGAACAAAAAAGCAACCAGCCAAACAAGTGGTTGAGGAAACAAAGACAAGTTGTGATAACTGAAACAATAATTTTGTTGTTTTTTTCCCATTCTTTCTTAATACACTATATTTAAAGAAAATAATTCAAAATCAGGCTGAAGTTGCATGAATTCTTAAATATTGTGAAAAGTGTGTTGGACTCTTCATGGAGGCTGAACCCTGGCAGTTTTGTCCAGGTGTACTTGAATCACTTGAACACAGTTTAGCATGGGTGTTTAAGTACAGTGCACAGTTCTTCAGTGTGACAGCCAAAGATCAAGATTTTCATGGCTTTCTACAGGATAGAAGCACTCCAGAAATTAAAGAAAGGTTGACCATCCCCTAAGAGACCTTGCAGGTCTCTGCTCAAATGTGGCTACCAGCAAAGCATTTACACAGGCATCTTAACTGCATTGTTAAGTTACACCTTAGAAAGGGGAAAATCTCTTACTAGGAAAGACTGAGAGACCTGGATCTGTTTAGTCTGAAGAAGGGAAGGCTGAGACAGGAACTTATCAATGTCTGTAAGTATCTAAAGTGTGGCTGTCAGGAAGATGGAGCCAGTCTCTTTTCAGTAATACCCAGTGACAGGATGAGAGGCGATGGATGTAAACTCAATCACAGGAAATTCCACCTCAACATGAGGATAAACTTCTTTACTATGAGGGTGACAGAGCACTGGAGCAGGCTGCCCAGAGAGATTGTGGAGTCTCCTCTACAAGTTCTTCAAAACCCACTTGGACACATTCCTATGTAACCTGCCCTAAGTGGTCCTGCTTTGGCAGGGGGGTTGGACTCAATGATCTCTGGAGATCCCTTCCAACCCCTAACATTCTGTGATTCTATGAGCATGAGAGAGGGATGTGGTTCTTTCTTCTTCAGTGACAATTTTCATTTCTTTAGAACAAACATTATTACCTATTACCTATTTAAAATGTAGGATATGATGCAAATCTATTCGAGTCAATAGAAAAACACCAACAAAGGCAGAGCTCCTGGGTCCATCTGCAGCATCTCATGCTTGCTAAACCAGCCCTCTGGCATCCACCCCACAGATAAGGTGCTTCTGTTCCCCAGTAAAATCCCATCATGATTAGTTTTTGATAAACCAAATGCCAGCCTTAGCAAAATGTAATAGACAACTAAACAGTTCATAATGCTTTAGTTGGCACTTATATAGATTAAGGAAAAGAAATGGTAAAAATTCTAATTTTTAGACCACTTTAAAGGTTGGTTTAAGATCATCCATAATGGAGTTTTCAGCCTTCAGGAATGGTAAATGCATTGATAGTTACCTAACATTCTGATGTCCACAGAAATTAAATACAAGGCACAAACTTTTGACAAAGTGTTCAAAGAATCGTAGAACTGTTAGGGTTGGAAAGGACCCCAGGGATCATCTAGTCCCAACACCCCTGCCATGGGCAGGGACACCTCATGCTAGATCATGATTTCCTTAAACAGTTCCTTTCCACTCAGGAATGTAGAGTGACCTGGACCTTGACTTAATTTTCTTAGACATAGTCTAGAACACAGAATGTCCTGGGATTTCACTGGGACATTGTGTGATGTTCTGTGTACATAATTATCTCAAACTGCAACTCTTGCCATTCCTTTGGTCAGGTCCCCTGCCTGTGAATACTTCATGTAAGGCAACATTTCTCATACTGTCTCTAAAGGCAGTGTGCATTTTTACCTTGGGCCACCTCACAGTGTCACAGCATCACTGTGCTCAGTGTCACCTCCACAGCAGTGCTATGGATGCTGTCCATGGGCTCACTCTAGGCTTGACCACAATCAGCTGCTGCCCAGAGTGCTGCTATGAAAACAATGATCTGGTAGAGAGTGGTGAAAACACATCTCCAGTGACTCACTTTCTCGATAAGAAATAATAAAACTGTCACTTAGATTTTTCTCTCCTTTGGCTTTTAGAGTGGTATTCATGTTGCTGAGTGAAATTGCCTTCAGGATCACCAGACAGTTAGGCTCCCAGACATCTCTCACAATCGCAGGAACTTTTTTCCCCTCTGGCAAATCTGTCTGTATTGAGGCCAAAGCTGAGGAGACTCATGGCTGTAGTTTGTCGAGTTGGGCTCACCACATCCTCCGTGGATCTGTCAGCTAAACCACTCTGGAGACTGATTCCAGCTAAAATGAGCTGAATGGGCTTAAAGCATTCAAAGAAAAATTATTCATCTCTGCATTCGTGCCTGTTGGGGCTCGAGTATTTTAGCCAGAGCCACCTAAGAAACCTTCATTTCTTGAGAAAGATTGCTCAGTTGGTCACAGCCAATTATTCAGGTGCTTTCACTGGCTTTTCTTCTAATGCCTTTAGTCAAGTTTCCAGTGTCATTGCTAACTAGCATGTGGCCTAAAGTATCTGAGAGACCACCTAGCTCTTCTGCAGATTAGTTTCTCACGACAGCTGTCGTGATGTTAGTTTCTCATGACAACCGCAGGGAAAATGGAACTGTCACTGCTAGCTGTGGGACACCCTCAATAACCTGAGAAGAGAAGCAAAAAATAGCCTCTTACCTGCATGTAAAACCCAGAGATTCCTTTTCAAAGATGGCACTTGACCCAAACTATGTTAGAGCCATTTCCACATAATGTCAGCTGTCAGGCAGGCATCAGTTGCAAAATCCCAGGGCTAAGCCCCTTGTGCTGCTGCCCATTTGGAGGAAAGCTGTGAGTCCATAGCACAAACCTGACCCTGTGTCCAACAGCCATTACAACACTCTTTGCACAGATGCCTTCTGCCCATGGAAAATGTCCATTGTACCAGAGCTGGAAACCTGAAGCTGCTAAACACCATCACTCACAACAGTAATTAATCTCATAATCACCAGCTCAGCTGGCTGTAATTGTCAATATATTGTTTTATGAGCTTCCATTGGCAGGAAATGAATGATTTCTATCTCCTAAAAATAAAATTACTCCGTGGGTATAGTATAGGGGTTATTTATATAGAAAGAATAAATCATAATCAAAGTGGCAGGAAATAAATAAAAGAGCAGTTCTGCTGGCTGAGTGTCTAGAGTAGAAATTTCTATCGAAGCATTTTTCAAGGATCTTCTATTCTGCTTTAGTGATTTAACCCTAGCTCCAACTTTAATGAGTACTGATTTCTGTTTGATTTGGATGTGTCAAAATGCCAGGCCATTTGTGCCATCAGAATGTGGCACAGAATATGGCAACAAATATATATATATATCTAATTTGGAGAAGAGAAAAATAAAATTAAAAAAAAAATCTGGAATCTGCTACAATATTCCAGCAAAATATAAAATTATGAAGAAAAGACATCTGGTCATTCTGCATTTTCAAAGTTACCTATTAGCTGCCAGGATGTAGGTAAAAACCCAACAGTAAATCTGTCAGGAATCATCATTTATCTGTCAGTCAGTGGTACTCAGTTTTTGTAAAAAAAGAAAAGAAACTACCAAATGAAGTGGCATGATGAGACAATACTCACCACAGCAGAAAACCTAAGACCTGAAACTCCAGTCTCCAACAGAGCTGGCCAAGGGTTTGGATCGAGATAATCCTATGCCAGCTGGGCCTGGTTTTGTATATTTTTTTATTTACACTATTTCCTTATACCTTTATAACTTCTCTTTTACCCAAATGCCATATATATTTTGTTAAAGTTAACTTTTTACTTCCAAATCAATTCTGGACTGTTTCTTTCGTGATTTTGCCTGTCTTTTCTCCTGCCTAATTTTCCTTTCCCATACCAGGAAAAAAAGGAGAGGACAGGCAATCTAAATCTGTTCCATTTGGGCTTTTGGACTCTGGGAAAGTTTAAACCATAACCCTTTGGAGGTGCAAAAGCTTTACTGTTTGGTTCACCTTATCTCACAGACACAAGCAACAAGAACATCACTTCCAATGTAACATAAGTGCATCCCTTTTTGAGCAGATAGAGTGGACAGGGAGAGCAATATGACCAAGCTTGAATTTGGCATACAAGTTTTCCTTTAAGCAATAGAACTGACATTTGAGTATGTTTTTGGTTTGTTTGGGTTTTTTTCTCACATGCAGATAGATTTATTCAATATTTTGACAAGTACATTCAGGTCCTCTTTTTCCCTAATTCTCTTGCCTGCCAAGCTAAGTCTAAGATCTTTGTAGTGCTGTAGTAGCATGTCACTTATATTACTTCAGTTCAGTTAAGCAGGGAGTCTTGGTCTGATTTTGAGTCACAACAGCCATTCTGAAAAGACACTGACAGCATGTGAAGACCAAGCACTAGAACAACTTCAAGGTTTGACTCATGAAGGGAGCATCCTCCAGAGAGGAGCTTGCACAAGCTGATAGGACTTCAAATGGGCAAAGAAGTATCCAGTGGGCATGGAGACTCCTTGGGAAGTCCTGCAGGCTCCTTCTTCTGTACTGGTAGTGTTGCAGTGTCCCCAGAAATGCACATGGAGCTCATTAGAGGAAAACAGGCTAAAGGAGGAATTTAGTGAGCAAAAACTGTGATGCATATATTAGAAAAAAAAAATACTACTTTTAAAGTGGTGAAACAAGGCTTTACTGTGAGGTCAAGACACTCAATGGGAAGGCAGAAACAAAACCCAAAATTAGTTTCCTGCCTCATTAGAGCAATTGAAAGCTTTGGTTTTTCTGTTAGCCTGTCTCTGAGCAAAAGTTAAAACTCAGCTCCAGAAATACACACTCCTAACATACCACTTCATCACAAGGAGCAGCCATATGGTCTGGAGGTGAAAAAGCAGTTTGCATGGTGCCTACTGCATAACTATTCAGAGAGATATATTTTGGTTTGATGACTGATACAGTCTGCCCGCTCTCCTCTGTCTTCGTAATTAAAGCATTAATTTAAACTATATAGCATGAATTTATCCTCCTGTGTTCTCAGTTCCTCTTATGACTCCTCTTTTTGAATTTAATAAAGTTTCCCCCCCCTTTTTTTTTCCCTCCATGGCCAAGAACTGAAACAATTCATTTCATAGCAATCCCTCCTCACTGCTTGCCTAATACCCATGCGCATTAAAGCCTCATCCATCATTGTTTTCAGAGTCAGCTTTTTAATCAGATCTGTATGTATATTGGTTTGAGCATGTGGCAGTTTAATTACCCTCTTGAATATGTGAAACACATCTTTGTCATATCTACTTATATCTGAAGAGAGCCATCCTATAACACTAATTAAAGAGGGATGATGACAATTTTTCCATACTCAAATTATATCCCATCTGTCTAGTCCTCCTCATGTTCACTCTCTGGATTAATTAAGGGTAGGGAAAGGTTGTTTCCCTGGAGTTTTGCCTAATGCAGGATGAAAAGCCTGGTTTAATGAAGAAACATACAAAATTCCTTTCTTCTCATCCCAGAGTAAAGCACACAGCAGAGTAGAACAGAGCTCTTCATTTTGCTGCTGTCTAATCAGCTAGTCGTATATTGCAGTGGCATCAGGAGTTGTGCTTATGCAACTGTTTACTCAAGCTAGCAGCTGGTCTGGAGGGACACACAGCACTGTCAGCAAGTCACAGCCAGTCACTGTGCCCTGATATCTGGACCTGGAGTTAAAACCAATTTTGTACTAATAATGTGATTAAAGGAGAGAGTAACAAATGGCTACACTGTGAAAGCACACCAGTTTCTCCGTGCTGTCTTTCATCAGCCTCAGATTGTATTGCCCATAGATATTTTCTCCAGATAGTTGAGACATTTAGGTGAAGTACAAACTCCTTTGGTCTTGCTTAGACAGGAAATTTCTAAAGAATTTGTTCTTAGAATCATAGAACTCTTTCAGTTAGAAAAGACCTTCAAGATCAAGTCCAGCCATTATTCTCAGATTCAGATTGCACCGGATTGGAAGCCATCCTCAAAGGTCGTCTTGTCCAATCCTATTGCAGTCAGCAGGGACACCTCCAACAGGGACACTCAGGCTGCCCAGGGCCACATGAAGCCTCGTCTTGAATGTCTCCAGGGACAGGGCCTCGACCACATCCCTGGGAAACCTGTTCCAGTATTTCACTATCTTCACCTCTATCTTGTAAAGAACTTCCTGCTTAGGTTCAACATAAATCTGCCCTGCTCCAGTTTCAAACCATTGCCCCTCATCCTATCACCCCAAGCCCTTCTAAACAGTCCCTCCCCAGACTTTTTGTAGGTCCTCTTTAGATATTCAAATGTAGCCACAAGGTCTCCTCAGAGCCTTCTCTTCTCCAGGCTGAATCAGTCTGTCTTTGTAGGAGAGATTCTCCAGCCTTCTGATCGTCTTTCTGGCCCTTCTCTGGATCTAATCCAGCAGGTCCATGTCTTTGTTGTGTTGGCAGCCCCACAGCTGGACACAGTACACCAGGTCAGGTCCCACCAGAGCAGAGTGGCAGCATCACCTCTCTCTACCTGCTGCAAGTACACATTGGTGGCTTATGGCCAACTTCTAATCCACCAGTACCCCCAGGTCCTTTTCTGTAGGGCTATTCTCAATTTCATCATCCCTCTGCCCATAGTGATATCAAGGTTTTCCCCAACAGGACCTTGCACTTGAACCTCCTGAGATTCTCCTCAGCCCACCTCTCCAGCCTGTTCAGGCCTCTGAATGGCAACCTGTCCTTCAGTCTTATCAGTTTGGTGGGTTATCTAACTCCACAAATTATGGTGCTAAACCATGTCCCTTAGTACCACATCTATGAAGCTGGTTTTGCAGGTTAAGGCCACCTTAAGGCACAGTTTTTGATCATTCTGAGGCTGTTGCACATCCAAGTAGACCTCTCAGATACCTAAGCCATTAATTTTCATCTAAATAGTCGCCACAAAATCTTCTGCTACAAGGAAGGATGGAAGGCCCTGAGGAGCCAGAATGGTGTGCCACCAGTGAGGAAGGTTACCTGTAGCAGAGGCTGTCCTATCCACATTTGATTTACAGAGGACACTCATTAGCTGCCAAAAAATGAGGGAGAAGGAGCAGTGTCTGCAAGGCCTGCACTTAGCTGGACCTCATTAAGCTGGTGGGATGAGTATGAGAATCATACAATCCTTAAGGTTGAAAAAGACCTCTAAGATCATCAAGTCCAACTCAGCATCACCATGCCCAATAAACCATGTCCCAGAATGCCCTCTCTACGTGCTTTTGGAACACCTCTAAGGATGGTTACTACACCACTTCCCTGGGGGGTTCCATTCCACTGCCTGACCATTCTTTCAGTAAGGAAATCTCTTCTAATATCCAATCTAACCTGAGTCAATTTCCTTTCATCCTGTCACTTGTTACCTGGGAGAAGAGCTTGACACCCATCTTGCTAAAACATCCCTTCATGTAGTTGTAGAGAGCAATAAGGTCTCTTGCTGCTTTTCTCAAGGTTAACTAAACCAGTTCCCTGAGCCTCTCCTTATAAGACCTGTTCTCTAGACCCTTCACCATCTTCATGATCCAGCCACTCAACATCCTTCTTCTGTGGAGGGACCATTCTGATCCACTCTTTAACAGCTTTTTCACTGCTGCTTGAGTGGTCCTCCAGTCTTTTTCTTCTCCTTTTTCTTTGTTTTGATTCTCCTCTCCTTTTCTGAAACTGGTGATGGACTCCTTCACTCAGAAGAATGTGCTGCCATTGAAAACTTTATTAGCACCAGGGGTGGTGGTGCTTTTATTATCCTGGCTTTCCCTTGTTTATACAAGGCACTGCAAATATGCTAAAGGAAATTAATTTATAGAAATGACTGCATAGTATTAATTTAGGGTCATCAATCATTGAGCCTATTCTGATCCTTTAGTTAGGAGATAATAATGCCTATAAATTTGCATAAAAATGAGGCAGCTAACTACTGAAAGTGTTAAAATAAATTTCTTTAACAACTATCATATTTCATTCCCATTGTTCTTATATGCTATGAAAATGTAATTTTCTTTTCAGTAATTCTTCCTACCTAGTGTATGTTGTTGGGGTTTTTTTTGTTTTTTTGTTTATTTTTTCTTTCTAATTTTATTTCTCTGGCCTAATATGAAGCTAAACAAGGTGCTTACAACAACTTTACACTTTGATTTGCAGTTGAATCTGCCGTGTGCTGATCCATTTTCCAAACTACAAGTTCCAAAATACAGCCTGCCATACATAAAATGTTATTTACAAGTCTTTTGTTCGTTTTTTTTCTAACAGGAACGTTAAAGCTCATCAATTAAAACCTTAAAGCAAAATTTTCTAGCAAAGATAATAAGCTCAAACCATGTCTAAACAGAGAGGCAGCCTGTGGCTAGGCATTTCAACAGCTGCTAGAGCAGTAGGTTACACAAAATACCCACAAAGCATTCTGTATTCTCAAACTTTCATCTTGATGAGGTTGGGTTTTTTTAATCCTAAGTTACTGATAGCACTCCATGACCATAATTACCAAGGCATACAGAGAAGAATATTTACCCTGCTTTCCATTTTTTACCTCACATAATTGTCACTATTTTATCCTTTTTACAGAATCACAGAATCACAGAATTAACTAGATTGGAAAACACCTTCAAGATCATCAAGTCCAACCTATCACCCAACACCATCTAATCAACTAAACCATGGCATCAAGGGCCTCATCCAGGCTTATTTTAAACACTTCCAAGGATGGTGACTCCACCACCTCCCTGGGCAGTCCACTCCAATGGGTAATCTCTGTTTCTGTGAAGAATTTCTTCCTAACACCCAGCATGAGCCTCCCCTAATGCAGCTTGAGGCTGTGTCCTCTTGTTCTGGTGCTGGTTGCCTGGGAGAAGAGACCAACCCCCACCTGGCTACAACCTCCCTTCAGGTAGTTGTAGACAACAATGAGGTCTCCCCTGAGCCTCCTCTTCTCCAGGCTAAACACCCCCAGCTCCCTCAGCCTCTCCTCACAGGGCTGTGCTCCAGACCCCTCCCCAGCCTCATTGCCCTTCTCTGGACATGTTCCATCATCTCAACATCTTTCTTGAACTGAGGAGCCCAGAACTGAGCATAGTACTCAAGGTGTGACCTGACCAGTACTGAGCACATGGCAGAATGACTTCCCTTGTCCTGCTGGCCACACTATTCCTGATCCAGGCCAGGCCNTGTGTTTCACATTTCTTTCAACATTTCCCCCCAAGTTAGAACCCAACAGTCAGTGGTTCTCCCATAACTCTGTTTAACTTCCTATTTTGACTTTGCATAGTCTCCATATCTGTAGTTGTTTTTCATCTGGATCACACTGCCTCGGAAAGAAAATTAACTCTTTTATAAATGCAATGACAGAGGCTCTCTCACACTAATGTACCAGCTTACTCCTGCCTCAAAATCCTAAAAATAAAGAGAAAAAAACCCCAAAACCCCCACATTTTTTTACTTCTGTTAGTGAAGGGACATATATATAGATAAATATATACAGAAATCCGTATATATACATATGTATGTATACAAATATGTGTGTACATATAGGTATACACAAGTGTATATATTTATCTAAGTACATATCTATCTGTCTGTCTATCTATCTATCTGTCTATCTATCTATCTGTAACTCACAGTATCACAGTGTCACAGCATACCAGAGGTTAGAAGGGACCTCCAGAGACCATTGAGTCCAACCCCCCTGCCAGAGCAGGATCACTTAGGGTAGTCTGCACAGGAATGCATCCAGGTGGGTTTGGAAAGTCTCCAGAGAAGGAGACTGCACAACTCCCCTGAGCAGCCTGTTCCAGTGCTCTGTNTCTTCTCTTCTCCAGACTAAACAGCCCCAGCGATCTCAGTTTCTCTTTATAGGGGAGATGCTCAAGTCCCCTAATCATCCTTGTGGATCTCCCTTGGACTCTCTCCAGCAGGTCTCTGTCTTTCTTGTACTGGGGAGCCCAGTAGAGAGGTAGAAGAACCTCCCTAGCCCTGCTGGACACACTTTTCTTGATGCACTCCAGGATCCCATTGGCTCTCTTGGCCACAAGGGCACATTGTTGTTCCGTGCAGAACTTGCTGTCCACCAGCACTCCAAGGTCTTTCTCTGTGGAGCTGCTTTCCAGCAGGGCAGTCCCTAACCTGTACTGGTGCCTGTTGTTATTCCTCCATGTATGGAGATGTAGGACCCTGCACTTGTCCTTATTAAACTTGATGAGGTTTGCCTGCACCCAGCTCTCAGCCTGTCCAGGCCACTTTGGATGGCTGCACTGCCTGACAGGTGTCAGCCACCCCCCTGCCCAGTTTTGTCCAGATACTTCAAATAACTCTTCCAGACACTTCAAATAACTCTTCCAGACATGCTTAAGTCTGCTACCTTTTCTACAGGCAAAATGTTTTATGCCTCTTGCACAGTAATTCTTACCTATGTTCTGAAGTGCTTGTTTTCTCCCACACAGCTCTGCAAATAATCAGCATCTCACTTTTGATGTTGTTTTTTTCAGGCTTAAGTTGCACAATTAGATTCGTTTGAAAATTCTGTAGACACCTAAGGGTTTTACACTTGAATTACTGAGTAAGAACACATTCTTTAAGACATAAAGAAGTTCTGGCAACAAGGATTTCAGCAAGAAATCTATATTTGAGTCCTTAGAGAAATAATCTCATACTAAGTACTGTGAAGAAATAAGCTGGTTTAATAATGGATTCTGTTTCTAATATTTTTCATTGCCTCCAACCCCATTCCACAACATGAGTGGTTGGGTAGCAGGAGGGGAAATCCAAAGAGAGATGAATAAAATACATTTTTTTCCTTAGTCATGTATAATTATGAAGAAACAGGCCAACAGATCAGTATGAAGTTTCAATCTGTGTGTGAGCAGGAGGATCAGATATTTTCATTCTCCCTCTCCCACTCCAGAAAAAAAATAGTCTCATAACAACCAAACATGACTGTTTCATCTCATCTGTCTGCTAAAAACAAAAACAAACACCAAACAACTAACCAACCAACCAAAAAGTTTTGTATAAATGTGTCACAGTACTCTGGTTTCAAAATATGTGATCATGTCTCCTATAAGCTTGTAGTTTTAGTAGCCACTTCCTCTCCTTCCTTCCCTGTTTTCAAGCTGGTTAATTGTTGCTCCTTTTCTCCCTGCTTTTGACACCTGACAAATGATGCTTACTACTAATGTTTACAAGATTTTACCTATAAGAACAAATCATAGCTGGGAAGTTACAGTGCAATCTCAGCTTTCACTTTGAAAGAGACTGCAGCATTGTGCCAGTAGCCAATACTGGAAAAGAAATAGGAAAAGGAGTGGCTTTGTGTGCAAAGTGTGTGTTAACTAGTCCATCATTATAAGCATTCCCATGAATTCAATAACAGCACTGATATCCAATATTCTGAACTTCATGTAACAAATGAAGGGTGATCACATTACCCAGTTTTAAAAATTGCTTTACATAATGTAATCATTTACTTTCTCTAATTTAATTTCACTTTTCATCACTTAATAAATGAATGCTGATCATTTGACATAATTGAATAAGTAGTCCAGCTCATTCTCTCCACTACTTAGGTCACAAAATAGTCTGCTCTTTTTATCATCATCCAGGATGGTGTTATGAGATTTAAGAATTGGGTTTCACTTTTCCTCTCAGCCTCTTTACTACCCGCTGTAACCCTGCTCTGTAGGAAAGCCCAGCCCTGCAAGGTGAATGTTTCAAAAGAATTACTTGAAGGCAAGAATCTAAAACCCAGAAATTCCAGACATGGTTCCATTTTCTGTGAAGTCAGTAAATCCAGACAACTCAATGATTTTCCCCATCTTCTCCCCAAAAGTAGGTAGGAAAATGCTTAGATGTCTCTTTTGAGCACAGAAAGCTGCATCCTCTTCTGTTTCCTACATGCCTTCCAGAACCAAGGTGGCTGTGCTTGTGAAGTTCTCCTGGCAAAAAGCCACAGCCCTCAGACCACCTTGAGCCTAACCAACATTGAGACCCTCTACAGGACCACAGAGCTCTGGGCATTTTTGGAGACAGGCTTTCAAAAGGATTTGTGAAAATACCTGGAGTTCAGTGCAAGAGTTCTACAGATGAGGTCCCAGAGGTCACCAGCTGGCCAGTGGCACTGTGGCCAGCTCATGATCACACAAGGGAATGAGGGGATGAAGCTGTCCCAGACTATCAGCCAAGTGATAGGCTGTTACTCTGTTGTCAGTTAAGCATGTTATGTGTAGGTGCATGCTAGGAAGAAACTCTTGTTTGTCTCCACGCCATAGTCTGCATGAAGACTTGAAGGCAGGACTCAGTAGTGAGTCTTCAGTAGCAGAGAAGGTGAAGATCTTCTCTACTTGGAGATGCTGTATGCAGGGGCTCTTTCTACCTGTTCAGGCTTTCATGGGGATAGACCTAGCCAAGAGGAGCTGTATGGAAATCTTTTCCAAAACAGAACTGTCTGAGAAGGGCTGCTGCTTTTAACCCTCTGCACCTAGAGAAATCTTAAACTCACTTCCACTAGGCAGAAATTAGTTCAGGTATGCCTGTGGATCTAGCAAATACTAATCTCAGGCTCCTTGTCCACTGGAAGTCTAAGATCCTGTTAATATGTTCCTGTTAATATGTTCCTATTAATATGCCTGAAATGGCCTTTTTAGAGACAACAACAGAGCAAAAAGCCTGGAGCACTGGCTTAAATATTGCATTGTTTAAACAGCTGAGTGAGTTTCTCATTCTTTGAAAGGGATTTTCTCAGGCTGTGATTACTTTTCTCTCTCCTTTTCTCTTTTTTTTTTCTTTTTTTTATTTATAATCTGCCAAAGCTTTATTCATTAATTTAAATGCAAACCTCATACCTTCACTCACAAAGTTGAGTTCTGGCAAATCTTCTTAGGAAGGAACACATAAATCATGGTAAGAAATTAACAGTTTGAAGTCTAATTAAAAGAAGTATACTGATTGCACCTGTTGAATTGTCAGAAGAGATGTGAGTTGACATGACTTAAAGGATGAAGAGACAAATTACAGGTTTCCTATACAAGTGTCTTGGACATTCCAATAGTCTATAACTACTTTTTGAAGCTTCTTTAATAAGAAAGAAACTTTTAAAAAAAGAATTAGTAACTCTGATGTGCAATAACTACTTTCAGTTTATTCATCCAATCTCAGTTTTTGCAGTGGAAAAAAAAAAGACAGTCAGTATTTATTAAAATTAATTACCTATAGTTACTATCTGAATAGCAATCTTTTGACCTACCATAAAGGTCCAGACTTCACAGTAATACCCTTGTACAGCTTCCATGTAATTGGAATGGAGTCACTATCCCTGGAGGAGTTAAAAAACCTTGTAGACATGGCACTTCATGACATAGTTTAGTGGCCATGGTGATGTTAGGTTGATGGCTGGACTCCATGATCTTAGAGATCTTTTCCAAAGGAAATGATTGTATGAAAAATACAAATACCTATACACATATATTACACACAGTATATTCAAACATTCTGAAACACATACAGGTGGGTTTGGAAAATATTTTCTCTAGGCATATATATGGAAGAGTGAGAAAAATTGAAAGGAGTATGTGAATGGCTTGATTTTAGGATTTGTTGTTGCTCCCACGTTCTGGAGCTACAGCCTTTTGCTCTCCTCCCTCATGCCATAAGCAGAAGATTAATTATTGTCTCTCAAAGCAGCAGCATAATTTCAACAATAAATAAATACTGATAATTTAGTTTTAGCAACAATATGGGCATATCTGGTGTTGACCTGTTTAGTTTGTACAACTTCCTCCTCTTCGAGCTGTCTCCCCATGGACTTAACTATGAGTTCACACAAATTCTGTGCTGGGCAGGTGCAGTCAGCTGTCCTGAAGTGACAAAGCCTCAAATATGCCCCAAATTGAGCATATTTGGACAATGGAGCAGGAGCCAGGAGGACTGGATTTCCAGGAGATTGCCTGCATTTCCCAGGTTTGTCTGAACATGCCCTGTGGTCCAAGTGGGCCAGGTGTGTGTGCTTTTGGCCATGTTTGGAGAAAACCTGATTCTATAAGTTAAAGTATCAGGTTTCTCTCTCTTAATCTTTGTTGCCACTGGCCATCATTGTCGTGGGAAGTCTGTAAATGCTAGCCCAAAGGGTGAGCAATTTGCCTTGTTTGACTGGAAAAAGCAATAAGAACCACTGTGAAGGTTGCAGCTAAAGAACTCCTCCAGAGCAGGCAAAGCTACAAAAGCTGCCCAGAGCTGCAGGGATGAGAGCTGCTCAAAAGCCTGAGCATTGAAGATACCCCAAATCACAGCCCACCTGGACAGCTGCATCCCTCAGGGGTCTGTACTGGGACCTGTGCTGTTTAATGTTTTTATCAATGACATAGTGAGATTGAATGCACCCTCAGCAAGTTTGCAGACGAGAACAAGCTGAGAGGTGTTGTCTGTACACCAGAGGGACAGGATGGCATCCAGAGGGACCTGGACAAGCTGGAGAAGTGGTGCCCAAGTGAACCTCATGAGGTTCAACAGGAGCAAGTGCAGGGTCCTTCAGCTGGGCTGAAAAAATCCTCACTATCAATACAGATTGGGGGAGGAGGTGATAGAAAGCAGCCCTGTGGAAAAGGACTTGGGGGTGCTGGTGGGTGAGAAGCTGGACAGGAGCAGGCAGTGTGAGACTGCAGCACAGAAGGCCAATGGCAGCCTGGGATGCATCCAGAGCAGCATTGCCAGCAGAGCCAGAGAGGTGATTCTGACACTGTGCCCTGCTCTGGTGAAACCTCACCTGCAGTACTGTGTACAGGTCTGGAGCCCTCAGTATAGGGAGGACATGGACCTGATGGAGAGGGCACATTGATGATATCCTTGGGGTTATGAGCATAGGCTGGAGCACCTCTCTTATGAGGACTGAGAGAGTTGGGGCTGTTCAGTCTGGAAAAGAGAAGGCTCAGAGGAGACCTTATTATGGCCTTCCAGTATCTGAAGGGGGCCTACAAGAAAGCTGGGGAGGGACTTTTTAGGATGTCAGGTAGTGATAGAACTAGGAGGAATGGAGCAAAACTAGAAGTGGGTAGATTCAGATTGGATGTTAGGAAGAAGTTTCACACCATGAGGGTGGTGAGACACTGCCACAGGTTGCCCAGGGAGGTGGTGGAAGCCTCATCCCTGGAGGTTTTTGCAGCCAGGCTGGATGTGGCTGTTAGGAACCTGATCTAGTGAAAAGTGTCCATGCCCATGGTGGAGGAGTTGGAACCAGATGATCCTTGAGGTCCCTTCCAACCCTGACAGTTTTGTGATAGAACCAACTTACTCTCATGCACAGCTGCTTTTAGAGCTGATCCTCATAGGTATTTAGTCAGGACATGAACTACTTGGCTTTTCTTCTACTGGAGAAGATACATTATATCACTCTTCATTAAAATCAAACTTCCATGGTATATCAGAGAAAAAATGAGGCAATTAAGCTAACTGTAGGAACTTCCATAATTTTTCAGTAAAACTACTTATCTATGTGGCAGACCAGCTTATGTTTCCACAGTAGTCTACAGTAGGCAGTAACACAGTGCTGATCTTTTTGAAGATACAGTTATTTTCATTACAAAAAAAAAAAAAAGGAGGGGGAGGAAGAACCCTTAGGATAAAAATTGATTTGTGATCCTTAAAAATATTGACAGATGACATGAAATCTTTCACCTTCAACCACCTAAATGTCATGTTGGCAACTCTCTGGCTGCCAGAAACGTGCTTGGAAAGCTTTCTGTTGGTTTGAAAGAGCCATTTGGCTCAAGGGACAGTCACATACAATGGGATTTCTTCCTGGTGTTTGCAGTAGCAGCTGCCAGACGCCTTACTGTTGGTGTTGCTGTAGAGAAAATTCTTGATTTAGCAAGAAAAAAAAAAAAAAAAAAAAGGCTTAAGTTTCCTCATAATCCTTTCAATCCTTCCAAACTCAGAAAAATACATAGCATGACACTACAAACTCCTTCTTCATTACACAGGCAAGGAAAAAAAAAAACCTTACTGGACTATTAAAGCTATCATTTCAATTAAAGAGTAACTGTAAGTGATTTAACAATACCTATGGGAGGTAGGCAGGAGATAAGTCTGCAATTACCCTCTAGCAAAGCCCAGATCTTCCTACTTTGTATTTGTGATGAAGAATTTGGTTTTAAACTGAGAAGGCTTGCTGAAAAACAACTCAAAATTACAAATTCTGGATTATATTCTGCTCAGAGATAAAAATAGTTCTCACAAAAAAACCCTGCAGCATTCACAGTAAGGGAGGAAGGGGAAAAAAGGAAAACAGAAGAACAAAAAAGAAGGAAGGAGAGAGAGAGAGAAAGAGAGAGAGAAAGAGAGAGAGAAAGAGAGAGAGAAAGAGAGAGA
>VXBD01012222.1:100658-110827 GCA_013399975.1 Indicator maculatus
GGGAAAAGGGGGAAGGGAAAAGGGGGAAGGGAAAAAGAAAATTACTCCTTCAAGGAAGACAAATGACAGAAAGTGGGAAAGACAGAAAGGGAGAGACAGGAAAAACAATGGGCACACAGAAAGATGAGGAAGCACTATAATTTCAGCATGCTCACATCTGCAAAGGTGAAAGAGTCAGAAAACAGCAATCAATTTCAAAATGACCATGTTGTAAAGCTGCAGTCAGTGCTCTCTGCCAAGCTTGGTGGTAAGGTCCAAGAGAGGAGTACCAGAAAGAGGTTGCTAAAGGCCTGCAGCAGTGACTTTTGCCTTCCATCATTAATTTAGAAGACAACAGTTAGAAAGGGGGAAAAAAAAAGACAAAGAAAAAAAAAAGACATCACAGAGAAACCAGTAACTCACAGATGAGTTACTCAGTGTCCTCTGCACAACAGTGATGGCAGAACATATCCCCAGCTTTGCACTGGACATCAGCTTCTCCCCTTGTAACCTACAGCAGTACCATTTTGAGAACTGTTGACTGCAAGCCATGTGCTGCCTGCCTATACAGCTGTTCATTTTTACAGGTCTTGGAAAGCATCTGGAGATTCTTTCAGAATAAAGTATGCAATGCATAGATTGTTATATCTCTCCAAAGAATATGTGCATCACAGAAATACACTGCATTTGCTTTGAAGATAACACCATTGTTATTTAAAATGAAATCACTCCTGTCCACAGGTAACTATTCAGAACCAAAACACCCAAGCAAAAAAGGGGTAATAAATCTACTGTTTTGTCTGACAGCTTTCTAGTCACAACCATCTCTATTTGTAACAGGTTTGACTCATGCATGCTCACACTCTACCCTTTGTTTTTCACCTAGTTTAAGATCTGATCTTTCAGAGCTACACTTACTATGTAGGAGTAGGAAAAATATGTCCTTTGGTTAATTCCCAGAGATGTATTTTTTTTTATTTCATATTTATCTTAAAATTTTCATAGTATAATAGAGGCAACTATGCAGAACCTGGACTTTTAGCAGGCTGTAGAGCAGATGAGAGCATCCATGTTAGTAATTCTGCTCTTTAACCACCTTGAAATTGCTTCTTTCCACTTAATAATGAAAAGTATGAATTTTCCACGTTTAAGAAATTCTCACCCAGAACCTGTGAAAGAAGTTTTAAAGGATAAGAATTCATCTGAGGGGAAAAATATGCTCCTTAAGAAAAGCAAATGGTAAAAAGGCACTAGATCCACTCCACTCTTCCACAGACCCCATAAGCCAGTTGCGGTCGCTTCAGTCTCACTGCACCTCTGGAATGCCACAGCAATAACTGTGCAGCAGAAAACATTCATGTGCCAAGGTACCACAAAGCCAAAAGCCCCAACTGCAGAGCTTAACTAGTCTAATTTTATTTCTTTCTACATACATCCTGTGTCAAGAATACTGAAAGGTTTCTTTCTATTAGGTTACTCAGACAGTTATTTTCCTGCCTTGATTTGAAATATTTCTTCTTTTGCAAGGGTTATTCACTCCTAATGACTTAGTTCTTCTCCTTTATAGAAATTGAAGTGGTGTTGGTTTTGTTTGGTTGGGTTTTGTTTTGCTGTTCTGTGGGGGTGGTTTACTTATTTTGTTGTTGGGGGCTGGTGGGTTTTTTTGTTTGGTTGGGAAGTTTTTGTTTTGTTACTTCATCACTGCAGTATATTTCACGTTTGCTTTCCGCGCAGTTATTAATAAGCCTGCAAGAGCTGACCTGTGTCCTCTCAGTGTTTTTTTTTTCCACACACACCCCCCATGAAAATCAGTGTGTGTTGATTTAGGGTCTGCTATTTGTCACAAAGGACCTCACATTTGGTAGAAAATGTAAAGCAATAACAATTTAGCTGATTTTACTTCTAGAGCTAAGGGAGTTGCTCAGTCCAGTGCTTTTTATCATGGTTTCCTTGTTCTCAGTGTATCTGATAAAGTCTAGATAAACTTTCCTACAGGGTGCAGCTGCTGCAGTTCCCTCTCACAGCCTGCATATACATACAACCATGCACAAGCACATTATGCATGTGTGGTCCAACACAGGTGGAGCAGAGCCTTTACCAGCACCTCCCTATACAGCAATAGCATTGGCATAAGAAAATAGATAGTCCATATGCTGACTTTTCAGCAGAGTCCTTTCAGCATATGTGCACTAGAGTGAGCCCTACAGAAAAATGGGCAAGAGGAGGATTTAGTAAAGCAGGAAACACACAGCCTAGGAAAAAGCAGCATATTGCTGTTGTCATTAAAGCTCACGTATGACCCCATACAACATTTCAGGAGAACTGACTGATTCTTTGCTTTGACACAAAATAAACTGACACATTCAGACTGACTTACTTTTTTTTTTTTTTCCTCTTTAGTCTGGGAATTGCTCCCTTGCAATTCCTGAGATAACAATGTCTCCTGCTGTAGGTCATCTTAACTCCACTACTGTTAAGTGTACTTCCTCCATTTAGATTACATCCTCATGTGTCTCCCATAAATGACATTTTCACTGAAGAATAAATTAGTTTTTAAACCAACACTTGAAGGAGAAAAAAAGAAAAAAAAAACCAAAAAACAGCCAACACAAATGTATTAAACTTTATCCAAAGGACTTGAAAAATATCAAAGCATTAAATACAAGTTTTAAAGTAAAGGAATCTGCTCTTTAATTACTACTCAAGATTCTAGTGTAACTATGATAGATTCCAAAAGTTAGGGTAATGACCTGACAATATGCTCCCCTGGGCAAGGCATACCAAAATGCTTCCTCCCCCACTCACATACAGTAGCTTCACATTTGCACATGCTGGAGACTCTCTGCTGTGGATGAGGCTTTTCAAATACAGGATGTCTGACAAGAATTGGAAGAAAACACATACAATATTGCAACATTAAAGGGAAAAAAATTAATTCAAAAGTGAAGAGTTATTTGCATGCAGATGTATTTTTAGTCTTCTAGTGCAGCTGCAGAATGGTACAAAAAAAAAAAAAAATCAAAGGAACATTCAGCAGTGCTAGCAGTACCTGAAGGCCTATGTGAAGGCATAGGAGTCCAGAAATTGGAGGCTATGGAAAGACTCATGTCTCATGAGGAGGCCATTGATGAAAATGGTTACCAACCCTAAGACACTGAGCACCACACAGCACCAAAACACATAAAGCATATAGAAATCAAACCAGTCTTCTAGCTTCTTTAGACAGCCTTCCTGAAAAATCTGGTCCAAATGATTCAAGTCACCTGTGCAGTCAGAATGCCTCTCCTTACAGCAGCTTTCAGGAACATGAGGTCTTTCAGCTGGAAGATGCCAAGAAGGAGCTGTTGTCTTTAGCCACTCTGTGTAGTTTTGGACTCCACAACACTGCAGCCTCCTCTGTACCATGTCCATGACTGCATCACCAGGATCCTTGGAAGGTGTCCCATTGTATTGACTGACAAGGTAACCCATAGTGGTTTTCAGCTCAGAAGCTATCTGAAGAGAGTAGAACTGTGCCAGAACTGCTGAAGACGTTACTAAGCAAAGAAGGACCAACAGCAAGTACATGAGAGCCCCTTGTTTGCAACGGGACCTCTTAGCAGAAACAGACATAGCCAGAAGTCCAGTAGGTAGCAAGGTAATTGCAGCTGCTACAGCCAACCAGCCACAGAGAGACAAGAGAGACTCCTGAAATAAAGGCCTGTAGTTGCTGTATGTCAGGATCATAGGAAGTCCACCAAAGGCCACAGCTGCAGCAGAGCACCAAAAGATGTATCCTAGGAACTTCAGCAGATAACGAGCAAAGATCCCGATCCGGGAGTCATCATAGCACCACAAGGATGACAAAGGTATCATAGCTCTAACTCTGTTCATTCTGACCACTCCTAGCTGCTCACTCTCTCACCACCACCTTTTAAGAGGCCTCCACCCCACTTATCCAGGTGCAGCAGATAACACCTCCACCCAAACCAACTTTCAAGGGAGCAGCACTGATGAGACTTCCTCAGCACAAAGACTGACCACATGCTGCTGTTTGTTCAGCACAGCCTGCAGAAACCAGGAGTGTATGTGCTGATGTTACTGTCCAGAGGTCATTTACTCCTCTGTCATGGGATGCACTTGGATTTGAAGGAGGAGGACAGCAGGGAAAATGCCACACTCCTTATTTTATCACATTCATGTGTCAAAGAGCTACACATAGAGAAATAGTCAAAGTGGTAGCCAGCAGGGCTAGTTCAGGTCACTTAGACTGTCCAGGTGAAAGAGGTAATCCAATTATCAATCTTACAGCAGCAGCTAGGATGGCAACAAATGCACAAGTCAGAGTCATTAATGAGGCAACTGTTTATTCAGAGCTATTCAATCAGAGACCTCCATAGGCAACACCCACCTTGTCTCATTATCCTTCCCAGTACACTTGCCACTCATTAGATTTTATGAGGGGCATAATGATGTTAATAATATTTTGCCCTTTTTAACTCAGCAAGATTTCCATGCAGATAGCTTCAATGATTCAAGACACCTGGATGAGGGAACCCTGCCACTTCACATGGGTTCCCCCCTCAGTTTAAACCACCAGGGAATTGGCTGTGTTGTAGTGGCTGAGCCCAGACAGTATGAGCTGTGTTAAATTTCCTTCTGTGCAAAGAAACGGGATCACACTCCAGCTAAAGGACAGGAATCCCAAAGGGAACTATTACCACTTATCAGACAGCAGAGGAGCATTGTTACTCAAAACGTGATACAGAAGAGCCAAACAGGATGGGAAACCTACACAGAACTCACAACACAGGCACCAGGAAGACAGATCCCAAGGCCAACAGTGGTTAGCTAATCATGCTGATGAGGTCTCATAACACCTCCTCTGTTTCTCAGGATGCCAGAGCAAAACTGGGGCACCAAGGTTACATGAGGGAGAAAGCAGAGAGATCATCCTCATTTTCAGAAACACCAGTGCTGAGATCCCTGAAACCCTAGGGAAGTCTCAGCAAAGACAATGATCCCACATCTGTCAGATGTTTTGCTGTTGTGTATGCTGTGCACTTGCAGATGTTGGGCTGACTCCCATCAAAATGTCTTTCTGAGTGCTGCATAAACATGTCATTGAGACTAATTATTTTAGAATGAGATAGATGGCTTTTATTATTTTTAATCCTGCCATTAACAGTAATTAACATACAGTGATTAACTTGTTAAATCTTAACCAAATGCTTCTTTCAAAGCTGTTCTAGGACATGTGTTTTCCTGCAACTGTTCCCCCTGTCTGCCCTCTCTCCTGTTCATCTTGCTGCTACTCCCAGCCCTCCTGCTGTATTTGGTTTACTCATTCTCTTGACTGCCTTTTTCTCTGATTTCTGTGTTCTGTATCAAGGAGAGGGAGAAGGTGGGAGGGACAGAGAGGATTTCCCTTCACACCTGCATGCACAGGCAAACAAAACTGGTGTAATGTACCCAGGATGCAGAATAAACATATCAGAAAAGTGTGAAGAAACATATCAGAGACATACCAAAAAATACTGTGAGGATTAACAAGTGCTTACTGCTTCATCAGAAAAAACTTGAAAGCACATGAACCTGCCCCTTTATAAAGCTTAATGAGATATTATGGAATTAGTTTACAATTAGATCATTCTGCAGTCCATGAAATATATTTGAAAGGCTCAAACTGCACAGCAGAGAGTTTCACTGCACCATTCAGTGGTGCAGTCCATTTCAGCCAGGGTAACTGCCATCCCTTCTCTAAGAGAGGAGTGATTTCAGTGATTGTTGAAGCCTAGAGGCTCTTATCTTTCTAAATATTCTCCATTTATTTAACTCTGACTCTTTGAACCACTGTGAGGAGGAACCACTGTAGGAGGACAGGCTGAGAGACCTGGAGCTGTTTAACCTGGAAAAGATCAGGCTGAAAGGGGATCTTTTCAGTGATGATCAACAGCTAAAGGGTGGAGATCATGAGGATGGAGCTGGGCTAAAGATCAGGCTGAAAGGGGATCTTTTCAGTGATGATCAACAGCTAAAGGGTGGAGATCATGAGGATGGAGCTGGGCTATTTTCGGTGGAGGCCAGTGATAAGACAAAGGGTGATGGATACAAACTTAAAGAAAAACTTCTTTGGTGTGAGGGTGCTGGAGCCCTGGAGCAGGCTACCCAGAGAGGTTGTGGAGTCTGTTTCTCTGGAGAAATTCCAGACCTTCCTGGATGTTGTGATCCTGGGCAACCTGCTGTGGGTGACCATGCTTGAGCTGGGAGGTTGGGCTGGATGATCCCCACAGGTCCCTTCTAACCTGCCCCCATGCTGGGATTCTGGGATTCTGTGATATGGCTGTGGGACAGAGAGAGGGGTGAAATAGCTTTTGTAATTGGAGGGGTTACTGTTGCCACAGGCTCTAACACTTCCACTTTTGCTTTCATGCTGGCTTAGCCACGAAGAGCTGTGAGCCAACTTGCAGCAGCATGATAAATGCTGTCCCTGCTTTCTCTGGAGTTGTTTCTGCTTATGAGCAGATGAGTATTGAAATTCAAATGTGGGTGTAATAGATAATACATCTTAGATAAACTACTTTCTAGAATGCTGCTGAAAGTATAATCCTTCAAGTTAATAAAATGCCAACTGTGTGTTTTTTTGCATTCATTGTTCTAGCAAGCCATGACTGACATTGAGGGGGTGTGATGTGCCAGGAAGGTCAAAGAGGTTGGTTCCACATGGAGCCATGAGTGGGACTGGAGAGCCCATCAAGTCAGCTTTGTGGTTGTGCAAATGCAACATAGGCAGATGACTAGGCTCGCTTTAAATGACGTGGACTGCCAGACAGGTTGATCAGGGAGCACATCTTATCTATTCCTGTAGTGGGAATGCAGATCAAGATGGCCAGTTAGCCCACTCTGATTTGTGTGAACTAGAAGAAACCAAGATGTGGCCATGAGATCAAGCCTATATTCTAAGATTTAATGCAAACCTCCTATGAAATGAGGCAGAATCTCAAAGCCATGCCCTCAGCCACTGTGTTCCTTGTCACAGTAACACAGAAGAGCCCTAAAGCTGTTTCTTAAGAACAGCTGGGATTTCCCCTGCAACCCATGCACACGTGAAGCTACTGCAGCTGGACCTTGTAGGTGAAGTAAAAGCACTCTGGAAGAGGTTTGACTTGAGACTGCACAGCCTTTTTGAAAGGTTTTGTTAGATTAAAGCACACCCATAGCATAGGGTGGGACTTTAAAGCAGAGAGGATTTCATCAGCTTCGTTTACTCCAGCTTTCACATTCATCTTCCCCCACCTCACCCACCCCTCTGACTCCCTTAGCAGGTGGAGTATGGTGTGTGGCCCAGGAGGGCTGGCAGATTCAGAACAAATGTTAAATGGGTATCATTGCTGTCACTCACTTCCTGACCCTGTCTGCAAGCTCTGGTACTGAATACCATTGGAATGTGCTGCCCAGGGAGGTGGTGGGGTCGATATCCCTGGAGGTGTTTAAGAAAAGACTGGATGAGGCACTTAGTGCCATGGTCTAGTTGACTAGTTAGGGTTGGGTGATCAGTTGGACTGGATGGTCTTGGAGGTCTCTTCCAACCTGGCTGATTCTATGATCCTGCATATCTTTCCCAAGCTAAAGGGAGTTCACACACAGTTTTTCCCTGTTTCTAAGAAAAGCCTTGTCTGTGTGTAAAGTGGCAGCAAATAAATAGTAATATTTGGCTGAAGAAACCAAACTCGGATTCTTCTCAATCAGATGATTCAAGTGGTGATGGGTAGTAATATTTGGCTGAAGAAACCAAACTTGGATTCTTCTCAATCAGATGATTCAAGTGATGATGGATAGTAATATTTGGCTAAAGAAACCGAACTTGGATTCTTCTCAATCAGATGATTCAAGTGATGATGGGTAGTCAAAACACCACAGAGCGACAGGGCTGGGTACCAAGCAGAAACCTGTTTTTAATAAACCTGAAAGCTGCTAAGCCTGTTGGCTCTTTGGGAATAAAAAACATTATCTTATGAGACATGTCATAGTACACAATCACTCTGACAGCCCAGATGCAGGAAAGGATGAAAAAGCCTGGGTGGACCCAGGTCCTACAGTCACTGCTGGTGCACAATGGGTTGCCACAGTAACCAAGGTCAGATGCTGTTACCTTGCATGAGGCTAATACCTCTGGAAAGCTTGAAGCAAGCAGAGGAGATATGATTGTCACCTCCTGTTAATGGAGTGCACACACTCCTCACAAGAACTGATCTGCCAGATGTTTCAGCTAAAGTCAGTCAGGTGTTTACTCCTGTCTCCTTGCTTGACCAAAAGTGGCCCCTTTTTGAAACTGAAGAACCACATCAAAAGCTTTCACAGCTTTTATTAAGTTTTGCTTTTAGTGTTACAGGTTTTCACTGGTATTGAAAAATACTGAAAATATCAGAAGTTTAGTGTTTTCATGTATTTCTCTTATTTTTTTCCCTTTTGTGTACTGAACACAATAAAAATACTAAACCCATTTATTTCCTTCTGTTGTTATTTTTGCTTGTTTGTTTATTTTTGTTAAATTTTATTTTTCCCCTCTTATTTCTCTTTGCTAGTCTGGGAATTGTTATAAGATTGTCATAAATTGTTATACTTCATACAAAATATCATAGGATGGAGGTGAATACAGACCATCAGAGAAAGGAAAAGAGAAAAACAAAACTAAACACTTCCTATAGTTCTACTGCTTCAGAATTTCAGAGTTTGGAAAAGATTTTAAAAGACACAGAAATTAAAAGGAAATGGAAACTTCTGCTCTTTTATTGCAGTTGGTAATAAGAACAGGTTTGGGGGAAAGATACTTTGTAAAAACTTCCAAAACATAATGAAGAAAGGACAGAACACTGTGAAAGTCTACTGCCTTTTGTTTGTTTGTTTGTTTTTCATTGTTTCCACCCATCAGTAACTAAATATTTTTTCATCTGAATGCAGTGTGTTTGTGCTCCAAACTATGTGCAAGATTTCTAGGCACTTTCTGCAGGCATAAAAAGATTTTTAATATGGAAAAAAAAAAAAAAGGCCCTTTATTGGTTAACTCATCAAAATAACTAACAGATTTCTCTTTAGGGAGGAAGTTAGAAGTGCCTGAATACATTATCTGGCAGTTAGTAAACTGTGTAAAAACCTGACAAGAAGCTTACACTTGCCAGAACTTCCCATGTATAAAATTTCTTCCCTGATGAGTCTCCTCATAAAAATAAATCCTTGTAGGATGTTTTTTCTTCAAGAGAAAGCTTCCTTACAAAAGTGGGCTCAACCCTTGGTGGTCCAGCATTGTCCACAGCATCATCTGTGAAATCTCAGGCAGGCCATGGCAATGCTGCATGTGACATGCAACGACTTTCTACTTCTGACCCTTTTGCCCAGCAGCTTTAAGTCATTAGGACTAATTACAATATACAAATCTGTATCTCATTGTTGACCTGTCCAGCAAGTCAAGGGAGGCTGTCCTCCCTCTCTGCTCTGCCCTGCGGAGGCCACACCTGGAGTACTGTGTCTAGTTCTGGGCTCCCCAGTTCAAGAGAGACAGAGAAATACTGAAGAGAGTCCAATGGAGGGCCACAAAGATGCTGAGGGGACTTAAGCATCTCTCTGAAGAGCAAAGGCTGGGAGACCTGGGGCACTTCAGCCTGGAAAAGAGAAGACTGGGAGGGGATCTTCTCAGCATTTATCAAAATCTAAACAGGGGGGTTCAAGAGGATGGGGTCAGACTCATTTCAGTGGTGCCCAGTGACAGGACAAGGGGCAATGGGTACAAACTAGAACACAGGAGGTTTCACCTGAACTTGTGGGAAAACTTCTTTACTTTGAGGGTGCTGAAGCACTGGAATAGGCTGCCCAGAGAGGTTGTGGAGTCTCTGGAGACCTTCAAAACCTGCCTGGACATTGTGATGCCATGTAACCTGTTCTAGGTGAATTTAGACTTTACAATGCAAATCAAGGCTCAGTGCCAGTTTGCTCTTGAATCCACTTCAGTAGAGATGTATTTGTTCTGAGTGTAAGAGTTTCCTGAAACTAACCTCAAAGCTATTGGTGAAGGGGAGGTAGCCAGCATGACCACATGCAAAACAAAAAGTCTTGGTTAAAGCTCTGCTTGAGCAGTGACTCAGGAAAGAGGGAAAAACAAAGCAGCAGCATGGTGTCAGTAATGACGTGATGAGCGTGGGATTGGTTCTGAAATA
>VXBD01012222.1:130494-140923 GCA_013399975.1 Indicator maculatus
GGGGCACTGAAGCTAACCTGCAGCTGCCCAATGGAAAGCGTTCTGCCAGGCTATAACCATAAAAGGCAGAAGCAAGGACCTTGTATCTGGGGGAGCAGTGGTCAGCTTACTGCTCTCACCCCAGATAAGCATCTTGTTTACCAGACAGGAACGAGTCCTGTCCCCTTTGCTCTGTTTCCCACATTGCCCTGTTTTTCTGCAGGAAGGAGGGGAGAGAAAGGGACCCTGTCTAGACATCTTAAGGCCTGTCTGAGTTTGCACTGGGCCATGTCATAGC
This sequence comes from Indicator maculatus, assembly GCA_013399975.1. NCBI lineage: Eukaryota > Metazoa > Chordata > Aves > Piciformes > Indicatoridae > Indicator > Indicator maculatus. The sequence continues at coordinate 130,772 of VXBD01012222.1, forward strand.
CCTACCGTACTTTTTGTTATAGTGAACAAGGTGAAATATCTTTGGGTGAGTGCCTTGCTATTGATATATCTTCTCTTTAATTTCATGGAATCATAGAATCTTTTTGGTTGGAAATGCCCTTTAGGATCATCATCTCCAACCATTATCCATGTCCCTCAGCACCACATCTCTGTCCTCCAAACACCTCCCTGGGGAGCCTGTTTCAGTTCTTTCAGATCCCTTTCAACAAAGAAACTTCCTCTAACATCCAGTTCTTCTAGATGTCGATAGGTGTGACAGCACTATCTCTGTGACATGCCTGCTGATGTAGTAAATCTTTCCCTTGTTCAAAATAATTCATAATGTTCAGCTAACCTCTGTGTAACCTGGCAGTAGGAGGTGATAGTCAAAGAGCAGAGATAACAAAGGAGTTCAGTGTGGAAAGCAAGTCACATCCCTTTCCCCGTAGTGATGCAGACACACACACAGACAGACAAGGACCTGAAAGTGAGTCCAGGCCTTGTGATTCAAACAGCCCACTGCAGCTTGTTTAAGACTTCCATCTATAGGCTTTAATGATACCAGAATTGTGGGGATTGGTCTCTTCTCCCAGGCAACCAGCAACAAAATGAGGAGACACAGTCTCAAGTTGTGCCAGGGGAGGTATAGGCTGGATATTGGGAGGTATAGGCTGGATATTGGGAGGTATAGGCTGGATATTAGGAGGAAGTTCCTCACAAAGAGAGAGATTGCCCATTGGAATGGGCTGCCCAGGGAGGTGCTGGAGTCACCATCCCTGAAGAAGTTCAAGAAAAGACTGGATGAGGCCCTTAGTGCCATGGTCTGGTTGATTGGATAGGGCTGGGTGATAGGTTGGACTGGATGATCTTGGAGGTCTCTTCCAACTTGGTTGATTCTATGATTCTATTATTTTCTTTAACCAAAATCTCATCTGGGATCACAACTACCTCCCACACAAGCTACAAAAGTGGCTCCTTCCTTGGCTACCCCACACCAGTTCTCATCTTTCAGTCTGCTGATGTGCAGGCAGAGTGAGAAAATGGAAGATTTTTGACTGTATGCAACAATGACAGCGGTCTCCAGTTCCTCCTGTTGTCTTTAAATGCTAGTGCAGAGATGAAGGTGAAATCCCTCTGTCATTTGCAGCTCACTACTGTACCTGGAGATGTCTTTTGCCTTTTATGTACCTTTTGACAAATTGGTGTAAATACTCTCCATCCAGAAATGTGCCTGTGCTATTACAAAACACATATATTGCAATTTCCAGAGGAAAGAGCAATTATATAAAATATTTGCATTTCTTTTCTTTTTTATCATGTTGGGGGTTTTTTTGTTTGGTTGGCTGGGGTTTTTTTCCTCACCTACCTAGAAGTCATTTCTTTACAACTTGGGACAGCAAAATATTTAAAAAAAAAATAAAATGGAAGCTGGTAAAAACAGTCCTTAGAAATCATTACCCAGATACAGACTACTTACAAAATACTCTTTTCTTTCCTCATTCAGAAAAAAAAAAAAAACACAGAATCATTTGAGTTGAAAAAGACCTCTAAGATCACCAAGTCCACTCATTGACCTAACACCACCATAGACATTAAGCCACATCTGAAGTGCCAGGTCTGCTCACATAGAATCATAGAATCAATTCAGCTGGAAAAGACCTTTAAGATCATCAAAAAGGTGGATAGTAAGTGTGCAATTTCTTTTTGTTTCCTCCTGCTGTTAGAGCCTGGGGAAAAAAATCTATAACATGAAGCAGTCAAGAAGCTGCTCAGGTGGTGGAGAAAAGCTTGTCAGGACCAGGTTATTGCATTTGCAAGTCTGCCTCCAAACCTTTTATCACTTTCCACACTCCTAAATGAATGGAGAGAGGCACCTGCTTCAAGCCCTGCAACATAAGATCCCAGATGAGAGTCACCTGTATTTGCATATTCTTACTGAACTGCAAGCAAGTATCTTCTGTATCTGGGTAACACTGACTTCTCAGCACATTTCTGACACTTGTGAAATATAAGCCATCAAGATTTTGTATCAGGATCATTCTATTCATCATGCATGCAAGCTATAAATATTCTACAAAGTAGGTTTCTGGACAGCATTAAAAATTAGGAACCACCAGCTGTAAGACCAGAATTTTCTAGCAAGAGAGGTAAGTAGGTCTCTGGTGTTCCTCAGTGGCTTAAGCACACAAACTCTTCAGGAGTGGATGTCTCTTTCTATGGATGGACAAGGCAAAAAGACCAACACCACACTACAGCAAAGATTTATGATGTTTATTTCTGCTACCTCATCTCATTTCATCTCTCCACAGACTGTCACTCTGACCACCACATAAGTCCATATGATTGTTCTGGTTTTGCCCATGCATCAGGACTGAGACTTGATCACTGAAGTGGGAGAACAAAGCATTGAGCTTACATCCACTAAACACAGCAATACTCAACTGTTCAGCCAGCACTAAGGAAATCATCTCTAATTGAGTAGGATTTCAGTAGAGAATAACTGTTTGTTATGTCCCTCAAGGGCAACATCATTTTAATAAGTCTTTGTGTCTCTAGTCAAAGGACTTGAAAAAGCGAGCAGGTCCATGCTGGAAACTAAACCATAGAATCATAGAATTGTTAGGGTTGGATGGGACCACAAGGATCATCTAGTTCCAACCATCCTGCCCTGGGCAGGGACACTTCACACTAGAGCAGGTTGCTCACAGCCGCATCCAGCCTGGCTGCAAAAACCTCCAGGGATGAGGCTTCCACCACCTCCCTGGGCNGTTCCATTTGGATGTGGAGCCACTGACAGCCACTCTTTGGGTGTGGCCATCAAGCCAGTTCTTTACCCACTGGACAGTCCATCCATCAAACCCAGGCTTTACCATCTTGGAGACCAGGATGTGGTGTGGGGCAGTGTGGAAGGCTTTGCTCAGGATGAAGTAAATGACATTTACAACTCCTACATACTGTGCACAGACAAGAAGACCTTCCAGTTTCCATACTGGTTGGAAAACACTTGCTATCCCTATCTCCAAATCTCACAACCTACATGATAACTGTTAGGTCCCTGATGGACAGAGGCTATGTGAAACTCCAAAACAGGCAGATGGAGCCCAGTTCCTCCTAGTAATAATTAATATAATAATTATTATAAAGGTATTTACTCTAGGAGAGCATTTTGCCCTACACTAATCTTGATATTATTTTCTTAAGGTTATATAAAGCAGTACAAATTAAAAAATACTTCACCAGAAATTTTAGAACTTTAAACCAAAATATTATTGATCATGGAAAAAAATAATCCTAGAGGCTTTTTTTTTCCCCTCAGTTACCAGGGCTCCACATCAAACCAATAAATCTGTTTCTGACCCAATTTGAATAAGGATCACTGTAAAGCCTCTCATTAAGTGACTTACCCCTTAAAAAAAAAAATCATTAGTTAAAGATTTTGGGGTTTTTTTGTTCAGTTGCTTTTTTGTTGTTGTTGGTTTGGGGTTTTTTTGTTTGGTTGGTTTTGGTTTTGTTTTTTGGGGTTTTTTTTGCTATTTGATAGAATTTTGTCAGATGTCACAGACACTTTCTCTTTCAGATTACCCATCTGGCTTACAGTAGTGACCCCTGTATTTCACAGATGGCATTGGGTTGGAAGGGACCCTCAAAGGTCATCTCATCCAACTCCTCTGCAGTCACCAGGGACATCTCCAACTAGATCAGGCTGCCCAGGGCCACATCAAGCCTGATTTTGAATGTCTCCAGGGGCCTCAAATACATCCCTGGACAACTTCTTCAAGTATTTTACTACTCTCATTGTGAAAACTTCCTCCTTCTGTCCAGCCTAAATCTACCCTGCTCCAGTTTAATACCATTGCCTTCCCTGAGAGGTTTGTGCAGACCCACCTGTGTCAGAAATGTCACTGAGGTCCACCAAGCCATTAGGATGTTAGTGCTTTACTAGAAAGTAAAAGATTCCATCTTGCCTTTCCATCTTGATTCTTCCTTTCCATTGAAATTACTCTGTCTCTCATGCCCTGTTAAATTGATTTGTTATGCTAAATTTGTGCCAAATAAATAATGAGCTCCCTAATTAGCTTATGCTGAAGCAAGGCAAGGATGAAATTATATCCAACTGTCTTAGAGTCTGGGGCCCTGTGAAAAAAAGAAAACAACACACAGAAGATACAAGAAACTGTGCAACTCCTCAACACATCAGCTGCTACCACATTGATTCCCAGTGCTTTGATGCTGTAGGGAAGCAGCAGCTTTGAATGCTGTGGAAAACACAGAGGTTAGCTCTCATCACAGCAGCCTCACAGCTAGCTGCAAACTATGGATAAAAATTCCAGTAAGCAGCAGAAGATGAATGTGCAGTCACACATCTCTTGGTAACAAAGGACTGAATTAATAATTATGGATTATTGGACTAGATCTGAGGAAGAAGTTCTTCAGTAAAAGGGTGGTAAGACTCTAGAATAGGTTGTCCAGAGAGGCTGTGGGTGCCCCCTCCCCGAAGGTGTTCAAGGCGAGATTGGATGAAGCCTTGAGGGCCAAGTCTAGCTGAGAGGTGTCTCAGCCCATGGTAGGGAGGATGGAGTAGATGAACTCTAAAGTTCCTTCCAACTTAAGCTTTTCTATGATGATTCTCTGATGATTATTGCTTTATTTTATTTTTACCTTAAATAATCTATAGCCTAAGCCAATAGGTGGAAATAACCCAGGAGGACATTGAGGGGCTGGGGCAGGTCCAGAGAAGGGCAGCAAAGATGGTGAAGGGTCTGGAGAACAGAATAGATCTTATGAGGAGGGTGTGGGTAGACCTTCTTACTCACTACAACTCCCTGGAAGGAGATTGGAGCCAGGTGGGGGTTGGTCTCTTCTGCCTAGTATCAGATGATAGAATGAGAGGAAATGGCCTGAAATTGTGCCAAGGGAGATTTAGGTTGGAGAGGAGGAAAAAATTATTTCCTGCAAGAGTGGTCAGGCATTGGAACAGGCCAGGGTGGTGTCACTATCCCTGGAGATGTTAAAGAAATGTGTGGACATGGCACTTTGGTTTAATGGCCAGAGTGGTCTTAGGCTGTCAGTTGAAGTTGGTGACCTTGGAGGTCTTTACCAACTGAAAAGAATTCTATAATTCTATGACTTATGCATGAGAGAATTCTTATGGAAATACATTATGAAATGTAATTAGACACAGGCATTAACTCTTTTGTCAAGAAATAGAGATACTTCTTAGCTGTTAGCCATATGGCATAGTTAGCAGAAGAATGAATCATAAAAAAAATGGGGAGCTGTTCTCCAGATTTAGCTAGAAGCAAGTGATTTATTACGATGTTTAAGGAAAAAAAAATTCCTAGACAACGATATCTCTAGATGGTGAAATTAATATTCTCAAAACAAAAGGATAAAGAGAGGAAACAGGTTCCAGCATAAAAATATACATTACTTCATGGCAAATACTCAATCTGAGGTCTTGAGAGAAATGAAATCATTCCAGAAAGACTAACACAAAGGTCTTGTTAAAGGTCAGTTAAAGAAAGATGAACCTTAAATCTATATAAAATGATTTATTTTAACTCAGCTTGTGTTCCTGGGTGTTTTACTCCAGGTGATCCTGCTCTAGCAGGGAGGTTGGACCATCAGAAGTGTGCAGAGCTGTCTGGCTGATGGGTGAGGACTGTGCAAGAAAACAAATGACCACAGGTGTAATAGGGGAGGTTTCTTTGTTTATGCTGTTAAACACTGTCCTTAAGAGTTGGATTGCAGCTCTGGTATCTACCTCAGAGTTCCTGCATAACAAGAGAGAAGCAGTTTTACAGATCACTAAGCATGTGACATGGTTTTTTTTGAGCAAGGGGAGGTGTAGAAGCACTGAGCCCACAGAGCTGCACCTGAAAGCAATGAGAACTGGTCTTTGACAACTTCATATGGCATATGATGGTGAAACACTTTCTATCACCAGACATGTCAACAGACATATTTTTCTAGATGCTCTTAAAATCAACCTTCCATCACAGAATCAGGTGTAAATGCTCCTTTTAATTCATAGAATTAAATATAGAATATAGAATACAATATAGAATATAGAAATATTGTGTTTGAGGCACTTAGCACAGTGACAAATACCTTTAAAAAGCCTGTGAAGCCTCTTTTTCTCCCCCTTATTTATTACAAAATTAACATCACTAGAATAACTTTTGGCCTTGCCTTCTTTAACACACAACCTACAGAAAGTTCTTACCTCTGAAGTAAAGGAGCAGGCCTGGGGTGGGGACAGTGATTTTTTTCTCGTGAACTCCATCAGCTTTGTACACATTGTTGTGTCAGGAGAGCCATGATGTTTGGAAGGCTCAGTACCCTAGGTCAAGGTGAAAAAAGTGGAAGACTCATACCTAAGGGCTGTTGCCTCTTATTATCTGGATGGTGGCAGGTGTCTCTATTGCAGAAGTCCTTGCAGTAGCATCTTGAGCTGGATGGGAAATGATTCCTCACACCTCTGCCATTCTTAGTCCTTTCAGGCCATCTGGCTGTGGTCCTGTGTGACCACTCAAGCACAGGCACTATCCACCACTATGTATTATATTAACCAGATACAAAACAAATATCTTACTGAGGCATGAAAGACTGCAACTGCATGATCCTTTCCCCCATAAACTCCTTAAAATGCTTATTTACAGGTGTTTTAACTGTAAACCATTTGACTAGTTCAGCAGATAGAACTACCTAGAGTAGTCTTTGGAAGAAAGAGGCACAGGCTCCATCCAGGACACTGAGTGGTACTTTTAAGCATATAAATCAGACAAGACCATAGTTATCACCAGGAGTCTTCCTGCCCCACATAGCTAATTGTGAAGATGGCCAGGAGTCAAATATACCACCAAGGGGCTCCATCACCTCCTTTCTGATGAGAAGTAGCTAGGATGCTCTTCAGTCACCCCTCAATTAACAGATCAGGAGCATTGGATTCACATTCAGGCACAATCCTAACCCAGCTGCACTGTGGTAGATGGATAGGTGGATATGTGTTGTATCCAGAAAAATTCAAGGTCTGGATGTCAGAGTCACTTAGGAAATATTCATTTCTCATATTTAAGTCACAACACTTGAGAAGCTTATCTTCAATGTGCTACCTTCTGTGGATTGCATCCTTTTAACTCTATGTATTCCCTTGCAATAACTTTGCAAGGACTCTGGGAAGGTGTAGACGCAGGTCATAGCAGGTAGGAAATGACATCTGCAAAAGATAAGAATTCCCTGCTAATCTGAGTCTCAGTTAAACTCCTCTCTCCCAGTATCTCCTTAAAATGACAGAGTGGAACCAAACCTGGCATTCCAAGAGAAATCCTGTCTGCCAAAACACCCAGGGAAGATCTAAGCTTTTCAAATCCTTATTTCCCCTCCCTGTTTTATGAGACAATCTACTTTCCAGATGAGCACCTGGAATTTCCATGAACAGCATTCAAGTGAAATGATAGTCACTAAAAAGGACTAATCATTATGCTGACTCTATTCCATAAGTTGTGAGAGTGACCTGCTCCTGGAGTGTTTCCTCTCCAGTGATTCCTTTCTTCCTTTCATTAAGTGCAACTATTATTTTATTTTCTCAGTCCCAGGGAAAGGGTGTCCAGAATTAAAGTGTTAGATAAAAAGCTTTTCATTCTGCTAAGTGCTTAAGGGGAAGCTTGCATAAACACCAGGAGGAAATAGGAGCAACTCATTTCCATTCCTTTATTTCTGAGTGATTTCTCTGTCAACAGCTTAACAGGGCTGGACCAGAAGTTGTTCCTCAAAGTGAATAATAATGAGAAAAGAAAGTGATTTGAGGTGCCTGTATAATTCTGAGTTATGTATGGACCTTTGCTTTAGATCAAGTGACTTTTACACTAAAATAAAACAGAGGCTTGGCCATAGCAAGTTAGTGAAAGAGACCTTGCTTTAAGAGGAACATCCTCTTACTGGAAATGGTGAAAAGAGGCTGCTGCTTTTTTTTCCCCTGACTCTTTAACTTTTCTTATAATCTCCATATTCACTTGAAAGTTTTCTTCTCTCCTTTTAATAATGACTTTAAAGACCTCCAGTACATCATTTGCAGCATATAAATATGCAACCAGACAGTGTAACTGAGAAGATTTATTTTCTGTTTTCTAATTACCAGCATTTCACCTCAAAGACACCTCTCAGGCTTACAGGCTGTCAGTAAAGAGCTGTGACCCTTCTCATAAATCAGTGCAGAAATTAGTAGCTCTGTGTAGTATCAGAGCTGGTGAGAATGTATTTCTGCCAGGCAAATGATCTTGATGATCCCCACAGGCTAGGCAGTCCATCAGCAGAAGACCCTGTAATTCTCAGATCAGCAGGAAGGCTAGAAGGCTGTGACATCTCACATATCCCTTTTCTCTCTTAGACCAACAGAAAAGGTTATAGACATGTGCCTCAAATACACATATTTCAAACAAAGGGGAGGAGTCAATAGGCAACAACCTGACCCAAGATTTATGAAGGGTGAAGTAACCATGAACTGAGGCAAAGGGTTACTATGGGGTATAAAAGATCTGTCCAGAACCTGCTTTGTTGCAACTAGCCAAGAAGTACCCAAAAGGTCCTCATGAACAATACAGGCTGGGGGATGAGGTGATAGAAAGCAGTCCTGCTGGAAAGGACTTCTCTGTAGATGAGAAGATGGACAGGAGCAGGCAGTGTGAGCTTGCAGCACAGAAGGCCAGTGGCAGCCTGGGCTGCATCCAAAGCAGCATTGCCAGCAGAGCCAGAGAGGTGATTCTGACACTCTGCTCTGCTCTGCTGAGACCTCACCTGCAGTACTGTGTCCAGCTCTGGAGCCCTCCACACAGGAAGGACACGGTCCAGAGGAGGGCCACAAAGATGATCAGAGGGTGGGAACACCTCTCCAATGAGGACAGGCTGAGGAGGCTGGGGTTGTTCAGCCTGGAGAAGAGAAGGATCCATGGGGACCTAATAGCAGCCTTCCAGTACCTGAAGGGGGTTACAAGAAGGCTGCACAGGGACTGTTTAGACTGCAGTGACAGGACAGGGGACAATGGTTTGAAATCAAAGAGTAGACTTATATTGGAGCAACGGCGGTGGAACACTGGAACAGGTTGCCCAGGGAGACATTCAAGGTCAGGCTCAACAATACTCTGAACAACCCAACCCAGTGTAGGATGTGCCTGTTTGACATAGTGGGGGGGAGGGAGGAGGCTNCACCTCTCCAATGAGGACAGGCTGAGGAGGCTGGGGTTGTTCAGCCTGGAGAAGAGAAGGATCCATGGGGACCTAATAGCAGCCTTCCAGTACCTGAAGGGGGTTACAAGAAGGCTGCACAGGGACTGTTTAGACTGCAGTGACAGGACAGGGGACAATGGTTTGAAATCAAAGAGTAGACTTATATTGGAGCAACGGCGGTGGAACACTGGAACAGGTTGCCCAGGGAGACATTCAAGGTCAGGCTCAACAATACTCTGAACAACCCAACCCAGTGTAGGATGTGCCTGTTTGACATAGTGGGGGGGAGGGAGGAGGCTGGACTGATGACCTTTGAAGCTCCCTTCCAACCCAAATCATTCTGTGATTCTAGATGCAGACAGCATCCTTCACCCTCATCCTTCATACAAGTACCCTGGTCAGATCATCTAAACACATCTTGGCAATTGTGAGAGCCTGAGAGGCTAAAATCAAGCTGCTTAAATATTCTGTAAAATAAAATCAGCTTCCTTTTGATTAAAAACATCCCCTCAGCTTCGTGACACTGATGTTGCACTGAAGTTCTGACTGTGGAGCAAGGATTGCACAGCATCTTGTGGAGCTGAAAACATCCAAGGGATTACTGTGATAAGGCCAACCTTACAGTGGTCACTATAAATCACATAAACTCAATCCTCAAAAGCCTCAAAATCTGGCACCTTAGTATAAACAAGAGGATGGATATTGTTCCTCCTTCTTCTGATGTTAACTGATCAGCTGTGAAGACGAGAATGCAGCAACTGAACAATGGAGTTGCAACTAGGGAAGAAGTGCATGGAAAGGCAGAGCAGCTCTCCCCACAAACCAGAGCTTTATCGTTTCTACTTTGTTAGTAAAATAAAACAAAATAATTTAAAAAATAAATAAAAAATAAAATAAAATTAAAAAATAAAATAAAAAGTAGAAAAAT
>VXBD01012225.1:10385-30843 GCA_013399975.1 Indicator maculatus
TTTAAATGATTTAATTTTTTTACTATTTTCATGTCTTTAAATATCTTAACATTTTAAATTATTTTTCATATTTCCATCTATTTAAATATTTTTAATATTTTAAATTGCTTTTTATATGTTTACATTTTAAAACAATTTTAATATTTTTAGTTATTTTAATTATTTTAGTTATTTTAAATATTTTTAGTTTTTTAAAACATTTTATATTAATATTAATAATTTTTATATTTAAAATATTTTTAATTAATCTTAATAATTTTTATATTTTAAAACATTTTTTAATATTTAAATTTATTTTCAGTACTGAATATGTTCTTGTGGTCTTATTAGCAAGATGGCAAAGCACCAGGAGGTTACTTTGTGATGTTTCTGCTCACATCAGGTCTTTGGGCTGGCCTGAGCATCACAGCTGACCTGGCCTGGATTAGCAGATTTGAGCTGGAAAACTGAGAGAAGCTCCAGATCACTTTTTTTCCTCCCCCCCTCCAGCCCTCTCTACCCAGCTGGATAGATTTGGTATTTTTCCCCCCCCTCATCTTTATTCCCATACAGTCAAAATGCTTCATTTGGGCAGGGCTGCAGTTCTTGATCACCTTCCTGTTTGCATTTTGATGTCACTCTTGAGGCGAAGGGACCCCTCTGGTACTTCTCCTGCCTCCTCCACTCCTGGAGCTTTGTCCCTGTCCTTCGGGATCTCTTTGCAAAAGATCAAGCGTGGAGAAGAGGCTTCAGATGCCATAAATATTGCAGGAAGCTGTGCTCATCAGAGAGCAGCCTCCTGTAAGATCAAGATGTCTTCCTGAGGGGGCGTTCAGTCCTTCAAAGTAAACAAGCTGGGAACATCAGCTCAGATGTTTTTATACCAAATCCATATACATGAAGCAGACTGGGTGGCTGGGGTAAAGAAGTGTTATGTAAGGGAGCTTTCAAGATAACCACACAGGCAGGGAAACAAAAATGAAAAAAAAAAAAAAAAAAAAAAAAAAAAAAAAAAAAAAGGAAGCAGAATCTGCAAATATGCTTAGGTACAAACCAGTTCCTATTCCTCATTCTCCCCTGCTCCACTATGGAGAGACCAGAGAGCCAAGCAGAGCCTGGGCTGCAGCAAGAGAAGTGTGGCCAGCAGGGCCAGGAAGGGGATTCTCCCCCTCTGCTCCACTCTGCTCAGACCACACCTGGAGCTCTGGGTCCAGCTCTGGAGCCTCTGTTCCAGGAGGGATCTGGAGGTGCTGGAAGGTGTCCAGAGAAGGACCACGAGGATGAGCAGAGGGCTGGAGCTGCTCTGCTCTGGAGACAGCCTGAGAGAGTTGGGGTTGTGCAGTCTGGAGAGGAGAAGGCTCTGAGGAGACCTTCTTGTGGCCTTCCAGCATCTGAAGGGGGCTACAGGAAAGCTGGGGAGGGACTTTTTAGGGTGTCAGGGAGTGATAGGACTGGGGGGGATGGAGCAAAAGTAGAAATGGGGAGATTGGGATTGGATGTGTGCTGGTTTACACCCATCCTGGATGGGGCTAAAAGAATCCAGCCCCCAGGTGGACAAAAGAAACTTAATCCCGGGGGGGGGACTTGGCCCCTTCCCTGCCGGAAGAAGCGGAGTCCCCTGACTCGAAAGTGGTCTATTCCACTCCCTCTTCCTTGTCCAGCAAGCCTATGAAAAGGGCGAACCATGGACTGCTTGCTTTTGCTGCCTCATATGCCCTGACAGATCACTGCTGCTGCTACTGTTCCCTGCACTGACCACCTGGCTGGGGCCTACCTTCTTCCAACGGAATCCACTGACATCCAGGGGAACACAGGGCCATCCAGGCTTGGTTTTGTATATTTTCCCACTTACCCTCATCCCTCACCTCTGTGAACCCTCCCTGTTACTGATACATATATATATATATATATACACATATATATACACACATGCATTTCTAATTTTTTTTTTTGGTAAAAGAAAATTTACTTGTCCTACTTCCAAACTGATTTCAGACTATTTGTTTCATGAATTTCCTTCCCCTCTCCCCTATCCTTTTTTTTTTTTTTTTCCACTCTCTCCACCCTGCCAGGAGAAAGGGAGAGGGACAGGTGAGGAATCTCAGCCTCTTATCATTCGAACTCCAGTCAGAGCTCAAACCACCACAGGATGTTAGGAAGAAGTTGTTCCCCATGAGGGTGGTGAGAGACTGGCAGAGGTTGCCCAGGGAGGTGGTGGAAGCCTCATGCCTGGAAGTTTTTGCAGCTAGGCTGGATGTGGCTATGAGCAACTTGCTGTAGTGTGAGGTGTCCCTGGCCATGGCAGAGGGGTTGGAACTGGCTGATCCTTGAGGTCCCTTCCAACCCTGACAGTTCTGTGATTCTGTGATCTTCTGATGACTTTAGTTGTGTTAAAGGCGTAGAAGCAGGAAGTTCTCTTTACCTTTGTGAATAGATTGTTCTGGGCTATAAGAATCTATTCCTGAGAGGAAAAATAAATACCATTATGCTGAGATGCTTTGCAAAATGTGCTGAATCTATGGTTTGGTTTTTTTTTGTGGGGTTTTTTTTTTTTTTGTTTTTTTTTTTTTTCAGCTTGTTGTTGCCTAGGGTTGCAAGAAAAATGGTCATTTCCCTGGGAGTTAAGAGAGACAGAGATGGGTTACCTTCACCTTAAGGAGGGAAGGTAGAAGCAATGTGTCTTTATTTCTTTCTGTCTCAAGCTGCAGCAGGGGAGGTTGAGGCTGGATGCTAGGAAATATTTCTTGGCAGAGAGGGCTCTCAGCCATTGGAATGCTCTGCCCAGGGCAGTGCTGGAGTCAGCATCCCTGGAGGTGTTCAAGCAGCCTTGGAGCTGTGCTTAGGGACATGGTTTGGTGCTGACCCTGCAGTGCTGGGTGGACTGGATGAGCTTGGAGGGCTCTTCCAACCTGATGTTTGCTGTGATTCTGTGATATTGAAAACGGGCTCAGATCAATGACAGGTATTTTCAGCAGGTTTGTAAGCTGCCTGGAAGAGGTAAACTGCCAAGCAGTAAGTGCCCTGCAGTGAGAGCAGGAACCTGGCCAAGATTTGGCTTTGACAAGAGGTGGGTCATAGCCTTTGATTCTTTCATGACTTTGATACCACAGGGTGCCAAGACAAATGAAAGTTCAGGGAGAAGGGGCCCATGAAAGTTCAGGGAGAAGGGGCCCATGGAATTTCAGGAGAATCAGGATGGTCCTGAATGGACCGTTTGGGTCTGTTCATGATGGAGATACTGCCTTTCCCTCAGTGAAATCAGTCTCCTCTAGCCTGGGAGGAGGTAGGTGTTCTTAGAACCTCTGAGTCTCGAGGTTATTAACAACTCTAGATACTGATTTCAAGAAAATCCTTCCCTTATAAAGTATAACAAGGGAGAGAACTCAGTGGAAAAAATGCTAGGAACATAAGAGGTTGTTTAGAGAGAAAATGTTACTAGTGGTGATGCATTGGGATCATTTCAATTGCAGGAGGACAGAGCTGCAAACAATTTTGGCAAATGATATTGCCTGCTCACAAGCACAGGTCCTAGGTTCCCCCAGCTAGGATTCCCCAGCTAGCCACCACAAATTGATTTTGCTTTCACCTCTTCCCCTCTTTGCAGCATGGGGTTGTAATTCTCTGAAGGGAAGGCTAAGGGAATGTGAAACTCCCAGCCAGAGAGGTCAGTTTTCATGGGAGCACTCTGGTCCTGACTTGCAGCAGGGCTGCTCTGAGCTATTCCTCGACCTTGGGCAGGTCCGGAATGTTTATGTGCATTATGTTCACAGCCTTCCATCTCACAGATCCATCTGTGCTGCCTGCAGTAATGGGGATAATAAAGACTCCTGAGACATTTGCCAGGGTCTCTACTACAAGAGCCACAAACTCCTCTCCATCAGCCTCGGTCAGCACTGCTGGACTGGGGCTGTTTGGTTAGGCTTTTATTCACTCTGCTCTTCTGAAAGTGTTTTGACATTGGTGCTCCTCTGAAGGGTGTAAAAGCAGCCATGTGTGCAGAATGTGTGGAGCATCAATTCAGACCCAAATCAGTACTGTTACAGATATATGTTTTAGTCAACATTTGCACCATTGTAAATAGGCAGGAGGTGATGTCTGACTTTTGGACTGACCTAGATGGACCTCTCTTCCATGTGTGTGGCTGGAAAGTCACTTCCTGAATTTAGGTTGTTCCTCTGCAAACAAACTTTGACAGCCAACAGAATAAAGCAAAAGCATCCAAAAGGAAAGTTCCTCCTGCACAATACCTTCTGTAAGTGCATATTTCTCTATTTATTTCCCTATTGATTTCTCTAGTCCTCTATTTATTTCTCTATTTCTCTGTCTCTGTATTTCTCTATCTCTCTTTCTCTGTTTCTCTATTCCTCTGTCTCTCTGTCTCTCTGTCTCTCTGCCTGTCTCTGTCTCTCTGTCTCTCTCTCTCTCTGTCTCTCTCTGTCTCTCTCTCTCTGTGTCTCTCTGTCTCTCTCTGTCTCTCTCTGTGTCTCTCTCTCTGTGTCTCTCTGTCTCTCTTGTGTCTCTCTCTGTGTCTCTCTGTCTCTCTGTCTCTGTCTCTCTATCTCTATTTCTCTATTATTTCTCTATTTCTGTCTCTCTGTCTCTCTGTCTCCCTGTCTCCCTGTCTCTCTGTCTCTCTCTCTGTCTCTCTGGTCCTGTTCTGGCAGAGCTTTCAGACTGGAAGATCTCCAGAGGTCCCTTCCAACCCCTAACATCTTCTAGTGCTGTTTGACTTCAAATGTTTTCAATCAGACCTCAGTGTTTTGTTTTGTTTGTTTTTTTTTTTTTCAAAGAGAAATGCAGTTAAAGCTTCTTCATCTCACTCTTCCCATACTCTTCCTCTTGCTGTTCACACATATGAGCCTGAAGGTTCTTTTCTGCTGTAATTTTTGATTTGTAAAGGAGGGATTCCCTGAGCTCCCTACCACAGGACCATGTGTCCCTATGGCCAGTGGTGACATGGAAAGCCAACTCTACCTGAGCTGTGGGCTAATATAATCCAAGCCACCTGCGTGGAAGCTCTGAAACAGGTTTGGGTGGGCTCCTGCCCAAGTAATTTAATTTGCTGCAAAAAAAAAATCTGTTCCTCAGGCTTAGCAGAGCTGTGGGGTACTGGTTGCAGACCAGCTTAGAGCACTTCAGGCTGCTGAAAGCTGCACAAAATGAGGCTTTGGTGTATCTGAGAGCTTGATGAGAAGAGGGCAAACACCTACCCAGATTAGTCCTGTGCAATGCTTGCCTCAAAACACAGCATTGCCTCTTATAGCCTGGGGTGTTCAGAGGGAGCTGTGCTCACCCAGCCCTCCCAGCTGCTGCTCAGCAAACAGGACCTGAGAAATGAAAAAAGCAGCAAAGGGTTTCCTGCAGCTTCTCATTCTGTTGTGTTTTGGTTTGTTGAATTTCACAGAATCACAGCAGCACAGAATGGTCCAGGCTGGAAGGGACCTCCAAAGCTCAGCCAGTCCAATTCCTTCTGCACTCAGCAGGGACATCCCCAACTAGATCATGTTGCCCACAGCCCTCTCCAGCCTCACCTTCAGTATCTCCAGGGATGGAGCCTCAACCACCTCCCAGGGCAACCTCTTCCAGTCTTCCACCACCCTCATGCTGCACAACTTCTTCCTCACATCCAATCTCAATCTGCTCTGCTCTACTTTGAAGCCATTGTCCCTGCTCCTGTCCCTGCAGCCCTTTGCAAACAGTCTCTCTGCAGCTTTCTTGGAGCCCCTTCAGGTCCTGGCAGGTTGCTCTTAGGTCTCCCTGGAGCCTTCTCTTCTCCAGGCTGAACACCCCCAGCTCCCTCAGCCTGGCCTCACAGCAGAGCTGCTCCAACCCCCTGAGCATTTTCACGGCCTCCTCTGGATCCTCTCCATCAGGTCTATGTTCTTCCTTGGTTCCTGCTATGTCTGAAGGTGGGGAAGGCTCAGGAGAAGGAGGCAGGCAGCAATATGCAAGGCTGGCTTCAGCAGGAGCTGTGGGTGTGGGAAGGAGCAGAAGCTGGCACTGGGAAAGGTCAGCAGTTTGCATGGCCTGATTTAAAGCAGGCACGTGCCAGGCTGCAGTGCCCCCAGGGGAGATCCCTTCTGTGGGTTTATGAACTCTGGGAAAGAGGCCAAGTCAGCCCTAATTCTATTTTGTTTGATCAGCTATTTAAATAGTGAACTGTTTTCTTGGCTCCCTTTCCCACTGAGAGCACATCTTTATGCTCCTGAACTTTTCATTTGATGCAAGAGGCTCTTTGATTGCTTTGGACCATACCTCTGAGCCCAGGTGAAGCCAGCTGCACTCAGCTTGCTCTTCCATCACCTCTTCTTGAGGAGACAAAGCCCAAGGTTCCAAAGTTATTTCTTTCCCATGTTTTCAGTATCATAGAAATACAGATTTTCTTTTTTTAATTTTTTTTTTCCTTTTGGCTTTTTTTTTCCCCCCCCATTTTCACTCTGCAACCTTAGAAGGCTCTCTGGCATAAAGGGAAGTATGTTTAAGGATGTAACAGAATCACAGCAAACATCAGGTTGGAAGAGCCCTCCAAGCTCATCCAGTCCAACCTTCCACCCAGCCCTGCAGGGTCAACACCAAACCATGTCCCTAAGCACAGCTCCAAGGCTGCTTGAACACCTCCAGGGATGCTGACTCCAGCACTGCCCTGGGCAGAACATTCCAATGGCTGAGAGCCCTCTCTGCCAAGAAATATTTCCTAGCATCCAGCCTGAACCTGCCCTGCTGCAGCTTGGAACCATTTCCTCTGCTCCTGTCCCTTGCCACCAAGGAGCAGAGGCTGTCCCCTCCTGGCTCCAACCTCCCTTCAGGGAGCTGCAGAGAGCACTGAGGTCTCCCTCAGCCTCCTCTTCTGCAGCCTGAACACCCCCAGCTCCCTCAGCCCCTCCTCTAGCCCAGGGGCTCCAGGCCCTTCTCCAGCCTCATTGCCCTCCTCTGGACAGGCTCCAGCAGCTCAATGTCCTTCCAGCAGTGAGGGCCCAGAGCTGAACACAATAAGTAGATTTCCAGACAACACCAGGAGCATCTTGTAGCTTTGCTTTGAACAATGCTTGGAGAAAAACACAGCTCAGCTATCTTCAACGTATTTATTCCTCCTCCTTTCCTCTAAAGCTTTATTTAGCTATTAAGAAAAAAATGGAGAGGAGAGGAGAGCAGAGCAATTAACTCTCTGACACCTCTCCGCCATTTGTTTCTGAGGAATGTTCTCTACTCCAAGCACTGAGTTCCCTTGATATTCAACAGGGTCTGGATATACACTGAATGAGGAAGAGAATCACAGAATGTTAGAGGCTGGAAGGGACCTCCAAAGCCCATCCAGTCCAACCCCCCTGCCAGAGCAGCAGCACCTAGAGCAGGTCACACAGGAACACATCCAGGTGGGGTTGGAATATCTCCAGAGAGGGAGACTCCACAACCCCCCTGGATAGCCTCTTCCAGGGCTCTGTCACCCTCAGAGTGAAATAATTCTTCCTCCTGTTCCCATGCAATTTTCCGATTCAATAGAATCCTGGACAGGTGCTCAAGCCTTTCCTACCTTTTGGTTTGGGAAGGAGTGGGATGTGGGCCATGTATAGCTTCCTTTCCAAAGAGCTACTGACAATGGCTTGAAATTAGAGAAGAGGAGATTAAGATTGGATGCTAGGAAAAAGTTCTTTGCAGTAAGGGTGATTGAGCACTGGCAGAGGTTGCCCAGGGAGGTGGTGGAAGCCTCATGCCTGGAGGTTTTTGCAGCCAGGCTGGATGTGGCTGTGAGCAACCTGCTGTAGTGTGAGGTGTCCCTGGCCATGGCAGGGGGGTTGGAACTGGCTGAGCCTTGAGGTCCCTTCCAACCCTGACTGATTCTATGATTCTATTCTAAGATTAGTTCTGCATCTGATTGTGCCTCTGATAAACCAAAGGTAATTAAAAAATAGAGCAGGGCTGCTGTGCTTTAACAGCTTGGAGCTGTCCCTGTGGAAGGATCATCAAACAGTGGAAGGCTGTGAAGATTCAGCTCCCCAGCACCTGCTGGGCAGACTGTGTCAAGCTGCACAGCGTCTCAGCAGGTTATTAGAGTGAACATGAAGGCTTTGGAGGCTTTGTGGGTACTTGTGCTATCACGTTTTTATTATCTTCCACCCAAATGAAATTACTTATTGTAATTGCTTGTCAGTCACAGGCCAACCCAGCTGACACAGGACAGCTTCTGTGCTGTGCACAGGGAGCAGGAGACAGAAGAGAGAAGATCTGACTCTGCACTGCTCTGGTGAGGGGAGGGGATGGGAGGAGATGGAGAAAATATGACACAGAGAGACAGAGAGGGAGAGGGAGGGCTTCTGCCTTGCACAGTGAGCTGAGACAGAATCACAGAATCATAGAATCACAGAAGCACAGAATCAGTAAGGTTGGGAAAGACCTCAAGGATCATCAAAGTCTGACCTGTCACCCAAGACCTCATGACCTCTAAACCATGGCACCAAGTGCCACCTCCACTCCTCTCTTGAACACCTCCAGGGATGGTGACTCCACCACCTCCCTGGGCAGCACATCCCAATGGCTAACAACTTTCTCTGTGAAGAACTTTCTCCTCACCTCCAGCCCAAACCTCCCCTGCACAGCTTGAGACTGTGTCCTCTTGTTCTGGTGCTGGTTGCCTGGGAGAGGAGACCAAACCCCTCCTGGCTACAACCTCCCTTCAGGTAGTTGTAGAGAGCAAGAAGGTCTCCCCTGAGCCTCCTCTTCTCCAGGCTAAACACCCCCAGCTCCCTCAGCCTCTCCTCACAGGGCTGTGCTCCAGACCCTTGCCCAGACTTGGTGCCCTTCCTGGGCACCTTCCAGATTCTCAACATCTTTCTGAAACTGAGGAGCTCAGAACTGGACACAGCACTCAAGGTGTGACCTAACCAGTGCTGAGCAGGACAGGATGACTTCCCTGCTCCTGCTGGCCACACTCTTGCTGATGCAGGCCAGGATGCCATTGGCCTTCTTGGCCACCTGGGCACACTGCTGGCTCCTCTTCAGCTGCAGTCAATCAGTACCCCCAGGTCCCTTTCTGCCTGGCTGCTCTCCAGCCATCCCCACCCCAGCCTGTAGCCTGCATGGGGTTGTTGTGTCCAAACCAGCTCTGGCCAAAGGACCTGACCAGAGCAAGCATCTTTAAGAACTGTGAAGGGAGTGAGAGAGCTAACCCAGGGTGAGGCATGTGGCTGGCTGGAGGGGACTGCTTTGTGTGCAGTCAGCCAGAGTAGCTCAGGAATTTCCTGGTAACATCAAACACTGCACCTCCTGCAGACAGGGCCGTGTGATGTGCAGGGAGCAGCAGTCAGCAGGGGGTGTAAGCTCCTCACGTTGCAGACATCTGTGTCAGACAAGAGAATGAGCCACTCGGCTTGATTGCTTCGGGACAGCTCTGTCTTTTCTGTTGCTCTGAAAGGAGGGAGAGGGATGCCTGAGAACAAAGGTGCTGGGAGCAGGAGGGAACACTGCAGCTATGTGGGAATGCAGGTTGTGGTGCTAGTAGATAGATGGCCTCTACCAAGAAGGGCTCAGGGAGCCAAGAAATCATGGACAGTGTGTTATGGTGCAAGGCAGGGAGTGAGGAGATGGTGTTGGCTGCAGGCAGCAGCAGCCACAGCCCTGCCAGGGGAGTGCAGCCTACTACAGACTTGCAGGCAGAGGTTGCCTGTCCTGGTGGAAAGATATCTCTCAGCTCTGCACCTGCAGAAAGCAAGGGGATCAAGGTGTAATTCAGATGGAAGTGTGCCACTGACAAGGCAAATCACAGGATCAGAGGATGTTAGGGGCTGGAAGGGACCTCTGGAGATCTTCCAGGTCCAACCCCCCTGCCAGAGCAGAACCAGAGAATCCAGCACAGGTCACACAGGAACACATCCAGACAGGGCTGCAAAGGCTCCAGACAAGGAGACTCCACAACCTCTCTGGGCAGCCTGTTCCAATGCTCTGTCACCCTCACAGTGCAGAAGTTCCTCCTCATGTTGAGGTGGAACCTCCTGTGCTGTAATTTCCATCCCTTGTCCCCTGTACTATCCCAGGGCACAACTGAGCAGAGCCTGTCCCTGTCCCTTCCTTCCTGACCCCCAGCCCTCAGCTATTGATAGACATTGATCAGATCCCTCTCAGCCTTCTCCTCTCCACACTAAACACTCCCAGGGCTCTCAGCCTCTCCTCCCCAGGCACTGCTCCAGTCCCTTCAGCATCCTTGCAGCCCTCCCTTGGACTCTCTCCAGCAGATCCCTGTCCCTCCTGAACTGGGGAGCCCAGAGCTGGATGCAATATTCCAGGTGAGGTCTCAGCAGGGCAGAGGAGAGGGGGAGGAGAACCTCCCTGGCTCTGCTGGACACACTCCTCTGAATGCCCCCCAGGACCCCCTTGGCCTTCTTGGCCCCCAGGGCACATTGCTGTCCCATGCAGAACTTGCTGTTCAGCAACACTCCCAGCTCCTTCTCCTTGGGGCTGCTCTCCATGGTGTTTGCCATGAAATGACATCAACCTACCCAGGAAGCAGGTTGCTGAGCTGCTTGAGAGCAACCTTCTCTAGTGTGAGGTGTCCCTGCCCATGGCAGGGGGGTTGGAACTGGATGATCCTTGAGCTCCCTTCCAACCCTGACAATTCTGTGATTCTATGATTACAGACAGGCCCAGGCTGTGAGCACAAAAAATGGAGGAAAAAGAAAAAAAACCCTCAGTCTCAAAATCTCCAAGTAAAAGGCTGGCCTCAAAAGGACTTTGTCTTGTGTGCAGCTGCTGTCAGCAGGAATGGGCATGGCCTCAAGGACAAGGCAGTCATTCCCTGCCTTCTGAAGTCTTCAGTGCTGCTTTCTGGCATTTGCAGCTCCAACTTCCAACTCAGAGCCATTCTGTTTCCTCTTGCATCCAGGATGTGAACATGTCACCACTTTTGGACTCTCTGTGTACTGCACTATCAGCTGCCTTCTGCACTCTTTGAAGGACATATCTCCCTTCATGCATCCTGAACTTGTGACTTCCTGACTTCCTTCCATGCCTCATCACTGCTGCTTCAGAGGAAGCTGAGCAGCTGCTCCTTAAGCCATGGCTCATGCTACTCACCAAATGCTGACTCAGTGACCAGTTGTAAGACCATGACAAATTCCACCTTCTAGTTCCAGCATGGGCATAGAGGCAAACCATAGCAATGAGCACCACAGATCATGTTGGAAGCCCAACAGCATGCAGATCACCAGCCTAGATGCTTCATCTGGGCCACAGCTGAAGGCTATCATCCTGCATTTGCAACCACAGAATTGTCAGGGTTGGAAGGGACCTCAAGGCTCAGCCAGTTCCAGCCCCCCTCCCATGGGCAGGGACACCTCACACTACAGCAGGTTGCTCACAGCCACATCCAGCCTGGCTGCAAAAACCTCCAGGCATGAGGCTTCCACCACCTCCCTGGGCAACCTCTGCCAGTCTCTCACCACCCTCATGGGGAACAACTTCTTCCTGACATCCAATCTCAATCTCCCCACTTCTAGTTTTGTTCCATTCCCCCCAGTCTTATCACTCCCTGACACCCTCAAAAGTCCCTCCCCAGCTTTCTTGTAGCCCCCTTCAGATATTGGAAGGCCACAAGAAGGTCTCCTCAGAGCCTTCTCCTCTCCAGACTGCACAACCCCAACTCTCTCAGGCTGTCTCCAGAGCAGAGCAGCTCCAGCCCTCTCCTCATCCTCATGGCCCTTCTCTGGACACCTTCCAGCACCTCCAGATCCTTCCTGGAACAGAGGCTCCAGAACTGGACCCAGAGCTCCAGGTGTGGTCTGAGCAGAGTGGAGCAGAGGTGGAGAATCCCCTCCCTGGCCCTGCTGGCCACACTTCTCTTGCTGCAGCCCAGGCTCTGCTTGGCTCTCTGGGCTGCAAGTGCTCACTGCTGGCTCATGCTGAGCTTCTCCTCCCCCAGCACCCCCAAGGCCTTTTCTTCAGGGCTGCTCTCCAGCCAGTCCCTGCCTGGGATTGCCCTGAACCAGCTGCAGGACCTTGCACTTGGTCTTGTTGAACCTCATGAGGTTGTCATGGGCCCAGCTCTGCAGCCTGTCCAGGTCCCTCTGGATGGATCCCTTGCCTCCTGCTGTCAGCCACAGCACACAGCTTGGTGCTGAGGGTTCCTCAATGCCACTCTCCATGTCACCAATGAAAATATAAAAGAAGACTGCTCCCAGTACTGATCCCTGAGGGATGGACCATTGACCTCCACTCTCTGGGCACAGCCATCAAGCCAGTTCTGTGTCCACCCAGTGCTGCATCCACTTGCTTGAACTTCCTGCATGCTGTTCCCAAAGCAAATATGTTTAGCTCTTTAATTGTTTTTTTTTTTCCCCTTACTGTAACTAATTTCCTGGTGGGTGAATCCCTGCCTTGAGATAGGTTTTGTTGTGTAATTGCTGTTAACGATTAGAGCTCAGCATTAATTAAACAGATTGGTTTTCATTCTCAGACATGTTAGTTAAGATGCCTTCAGGCTATTAGTCTGGGAGGGGGTTCTTTTTGTTTTTAAAGTACTTCCTCATTAGAGCTTTGTCTCTTTTATCTGCACGTGAGGATTCTCTGCTTCCTTTGTACTACAACATCAACCAGAGCACCATCAGCTTTTCCTTCCCTCAGCAGAAACTAAACTCCAGTGCTCTATTGGAGACATAAAGGATGCCTTATGATACAGGTACAGCTCATACCTTGAGTTGTTTTGATTCTTGTTCCCCTGGATGCTTTTTGAATCACAGAGTGTCAGAGGTTGGAAGGGACCTCCAGAGATCACCCAGTCCAACCCCCTGCCAGAGCAGCAGCACCCAGGGGAGTCTGCACAGGAATGCATCCAGCTGGGGTTGGAAAGGCTCCACAGAAGGAGACTCCACAACCTCTCTGGGCAGCCTGCTCCAGGGCTCTGGCACCCTCACACCAAAGAAGTTTCTCCTCCTGTTGAGCTGAAACCTTCTCTGTTCCAGTTTGTCTCCATTGTTCCTTGGCTTCTTGCTGTGCACCACCCAGCAGAGCTTGGCCCCCTCCACTTGACCCCCAGCCCTCAGCTCTTGAGAGACATTGATCAGATCCCTCTCAGCCTTCTCTTCTCCACACTAAACAGCCCCAGGGCTCTCAGGCTCTCTTCCCAGGGCAGATGCTCAAGTCCCCTAAGCATCCTCCTGCCTCTCCCTTGGCCTCTCTCCAGCAGCTCTCTGTCTCTCTTGCCCTGGGGAGCCCCAAACTGGACACAGGATTGCAGCTGTGGTCTCAGCAGGGCAGAGCAGAGCAGAGCAGAGCAGAGGGGGAGCAGAACCTCCCTAGCCCTGCTGGCCACACTTTTCTTGCTGCCCCCCAGGCTCCCCTTGGCTCTCTTGGCCACCAGGGCACATTGCTCTCCCATGCAGAACTTCCCCAGCCCTGAATCATGGATGATAGTATGATACTTACATATCAGTTTTACAACTTAATCTTGTAACTAGCATTGGAGTTTTGACCTGAGCTCTGAAGTTTAACAGGATCCCTTCCTCCTTTCAAGTTGTTTTTCTGTGGTGAAGGATCTGATTGTGGACTGCTTGTCAGTACAATTGCAAATTTGGTTAACAGCAATTGCAGGAGAAGTCATTGCATTTGTTCAGACATCATGTAGAAGACAAAGTGAAAAATGGCAATTAATAACTCCTCTTTAGCTCCTGTCTTATCTGTGGAGCTACCACAGGCCCTGGGGAAAGCCAGTTGATCTTCACTTACAGCAAAGGTGAATCCATCACCTCCTTGGGTTGCTGTAGTAAATTGTTGTTGTCACTGCAAAGGTGAACCTTGGGTTTTTTGAACTTGGAGCCTGAGTATTTTCAGGTTTTGGTCCCTGAATCTTGTCACTGCTCTGTCTGATATAAAGTGCCCTGAGAGCTGATGGAAATCTTCCCTCCCATAAAGATAATGACAGGTGCTCAAGAGTTATGTCCAATTTGAATTTCAAAAGGGAAGTGATTAAAACTCCTGTCATCATTAGTGAGGAGGTTTGAACTGCTCTGAGATGTTCATGCTGTCAGAAGGTGGGATGCTGCTGTAACAAGCTAATCAATAGCATTCACTGAGCAGAGCTAGGGAGATGTTGTGCACCCTGTGCTGGTTGGTGTGAAGCAAGCCCCACACTTTCCCAGGAAGGGAGGCTTTGGGTATTGATGTTTGTTGTCTCCATTGCATGGAATCATAGAACCACAGAAGGGCTCAGGCTGGAAGAGAGCTCAGAGATCATCTAACCCAACCTCCTGCCATGGGCAGGGACACCTCTCAACCAGCCCAGGTTACTCAAGGCCCCATCCAACCTGCCCTTCAACATCTATCTCCAGGGAGGGGGCAGCCACATCCTCTCTGGACAATCCATGCCAGAGCCTTGCCACCCTCCTAGTGAAGAATTTTTTCCTAAGATCCAATCTAAACCTATTCTCCTCCAATTTCAATCCATTTCCTCTTGTCCTATGGGTGGACACTGTTGTAAAAAGTCCCTCTGCAGCCTTCCTGTAGGATCCCTTCAGCTATTGGCAGGCAGCTCTGGAGCCTTCTCTTCTCCAGGCTGAACACCCCCCTGCTGTCCTCACAGCAGAGGTGTTGCAGTCCCTGGATCATTGTTCTGGCCTCCTCTGGACTTGTTCCAACAG
This sequence comes from Indicator maculatus, assembly GCA_013399975.1. Lineage (NCBI taxonomy): Eukaryota > Metazoa > Chordata > Aves > Piciformes > Indicatoridae > Indicator > Indicator maculatus. Next base: position 24,986 of record VXBD01012225.1, read on the forward strand.
ATCTATATCTGTATCTATATCTATATCTGTATCTATATCTATATCTATATCTATATCTATATCTATATCTATATCTATATCCATATCTCTATCTCTATCTCTATCTCTCTCTATCTCTATCTGTATCTCTATCTGTATCTCTATATCTATATCTATATCTATATCTATATCTATATCTATATCTATATCTATATCTATATATCTCTATATCATCTATATCATCTATCTCTGTCTCTATTTATATCTATATATCTTCATCTATATCTATATTTAGATATAGATCTAAATATATATATAGATAACTAGATTTATGTGATATCTATATCTAGAGAGATAGAGAGAGATAATAGAGGTAGAGAGAGATAGAGATAGAGAAAGAGATAGAGATAGAGGTAAGATGGAGATAGAGATGATAGAGATAGAGATAGAGATAGATAGATAGATATAGAGATAGAGATGATAGAGATAGATAGAGATAGAGATAGAGATAGAGATAGAGATAGAGATAGAGATAGAGATAGAGATAGAGGTAAGATAGAGATAGAGAAAGAGATAGAGATAGAGATAGAGATAGAGATAGAGATAGAGATAGAGATAGAGATAGAGATAGAGATAGAGATGATAGAGATATTTTTTTTTAAACATCATTCCCCTCTGAAATGCAATTGTACCCAAATACATTGTGATGCAGATTTCAAGGTTCATTTCCTTGGTGGATAATCTTAAATCTCTGCTGCTCTATTCCTTAACACTTTCAGAGTCAGTAAATGGCAATTTGGAGATCACTGTTTCTGCTCAGAATTGGTTTTATGTTTTGGAGTTTTTTTTCTCCTCCCTAATGAGGAGGCTGCAATAACCTAAGAACTAAATGGTTTCAAAGTGCTTTACCTCATACTGAAGTACATTGATATAAAGAGTATTCCATTAAAACACTGTTTAAAAGGACATATTTAAAGCCACTAGGAGCACAGATGGGTTGCTTTTTTATTTTATTTTCCCCTCCCCCTACTCAATCAGATTAAGTATAACATACAATGTCTGTCTGTAAAGGAAAGTTGAATGTTCCTGGTCAGGAGAGCCAAGGGGACCTGGGGGGCAGCAAGAAAAGTGTGGCCAGCAGGGCTGGGGAGGTTCTGCTCCCCCTCTGCTCTGCTCTGCTCTGCCCTGCTGAGACCACAGCTGCAATCCTGTGTCCAGTTTGGGGCTCCCCAGGGCAAGAGAGACAGAGAGCTGCTGGAGAGAGGCCAAGGGAGAGGCAGGAGGATGCTTAGGGGACTTGAGCATCTGCCCTGGGAAGAGAGCCTGAGAGCCCTGGGGCTGTTTAGTGTGGAGAAGAGAAGGCTGAGAGGGATCTGATCAATGTCTCTCAAGAGCTGAGGGCTGGGGGTCAAGTGGAGGGGGCCAAGCTCTGCTGGGTGGGGCACAGCAGTAAGAGAAGAAATGGGTTCAATTTGAAAAAAGATTAGGAGAAACTTCTTTGGTGTGAGGGTGCCAGAGCCCTGGAGCAGGCTGCCCAGAGAGGTTGTGGAGTCTCCTTCTGTGGAGCCTTTCCAACCCCAGCTGGATGCATTCCTGTGGGTCTAATGTTCTGTGATGCTGTGATTGTCATCAATTTGAGAGGAGTCTGTGGTAGCATTTAAAAAAAATAAATAAATAAAACATTTAAAGTTGTGGTGCTTAGAGGAGCCAGCCTGGGGCACAGATTTTCCTACACATGTTTGCATTTCTAAAGCCAGCCTGTGAGGAAGGCTGCATGTCTCCAACCACACCAACCCAGCTGCTTCATACCAGTGATTTATGGGGCTGGCAGAGCAGCCCAGGTGAGCAGTGGGGGACTGGCCTCAAATGAGAGCACTTCAAGGTTATTGGCTTGGTGTGCATCAGAAGGCTTCACTGTTTTCCATCTCAGATCAGGAAACTTCACCTGGGGAAATGTGAGCAGTTACAAATAAGCCTCTTTAATGCCATCTATTGCATGAGGTTTCAGGTGCTTGCTGCTAATACTGAGGCAAAATGCCCCAGCAGAGCAAGTGGAAGTAGAGAGGAAAAGGCCAGAGCACAGCACAAGAGCTGAGACTCCAGGGGGACTTTGAAGACCTTGGTGCTCTGGGAGAGGGGCAAAGCCTTTGCTCCCTCTGCTTTGGGTAGTGCCCAGCTCCTGTTGCTCTCCTGTGAGCTGATGGTTTGGTAGCCACAAAGAAAAGGGATCACAGATCAGAGGATGTCAGGGTTTGGAAGGGACCTCTGGAGATCTTCCAGGCCAACCCCCCTGCCAGAACAGGACCAGAAAATCCAGCACAGGTCACGCAGGAACACATCCAGACAGGGCTGGAAAAGCTCCAGAGAAGGAGACTTCCCCAGGGAAGGAGGGGAACAGAACAACTCATTCCTGTGAGTACCCAGGGAGCTGCTGATCTTGCAGGCTCATCCTGCTTTGACATAAGGCTTCATGCTCTTCACTTGCATAAAGACTTTTTTCCCTTCTCTTTTTTCTTTTTTATTTTATTTTTCTTTCTTTTTTTCTTTTTCCTTTTTCTTTTTTCTTTTTCTTTTTCCTTTTCTTTTTCTTTTTCTTTTTCTTTTTCTTTTTCTTTTTCTTTTTCTTTTTCTTTTTCTTTTTCTTTTTCTTTTTCTTTTCCTTTCCCTTTCTTTCTCTTTCTCTTTCTCTTTCTCTTTCTCTTTCTCTTTCTCTTTCTCTTTCTCTTTCTCTTTCTCTTTCTCTTTCTCTTTCTCTTTCTCTTTCTCTTTCTCTTTCTCTTTCTCTTTCTCTTTCTTTTTTTTTTCCTTTTCCTTTTCCTTTTCCTTTTCCTTTTCCTTTTCCTTTTCCTTTTCCTTTTCCTTTTCCTTTTCCTTTTCCTTTTCCTTTTCCTTTTCCTTTTCCTTTTCCTTTTCCTTTTCCTTTTCCTTTTCCTTCTTCCAAGGTGAGTTTGTGTGTTTGAAATTGTGTGACATCTCCTTGCTCTGCAGACGGGGAGGAAGCTGTGACCAGCCTATATTTCCAAGCAGACAATGCAAAGAAGTCATGAAATGAGATAAATCAGGTAGGTGCTCTGTGTCTAGAGGGGGATCCTCCTTGTAGAGCAGTGTGAAAGGGAACAAAGTAAGAGCCAAAGAAGTCGAGCAGCCTTGAAATTACTCCAGACTCCTCTTCCTGTTTCTGGGGCTAGGGACACTACATTTACACCACACAAAAGGGAACTAAATGGGGCATGAACAGCAATTTGAGCCCCTGGGGAAATATGAGGAAACTATATCAGATTGAGCATGTAGGAAACAATTGTCAAAAGCATCCCAGGTGATAAAGTTATGGGAGAATAAGGAAGGACACAGACAAATGTGGAAAGGAGAAATAGCTGCTGAGTGCTGTGAAGCCTCATGTGTCAATCCAGTTGGGACCAAGGGCATCCTGACCTTCCCAGGAAGGAAAGAAGGAAGGAAGGAAGGAAGGAAGGAAGGAAGCCTCTTGAGAGACTGTCAGCTGTCTTCAGGAAACAAAGCTGAAAAAGACCTTGTGATTAAAAAATGAGGGCTGTTTGCTAAATCCAGCTGCTGACCCAGGATTTGCTTGTGCCAGGCAAAGAAGTGGAACAGCATATTGTCTGGTTACTGGAGGGAGTGAGATGCTGCATGACATTAGGCTGCCCATGATCATGGCCACCATGAGAGTAAGAGTGATCAGGCCAAGTAAACCCAGCCAAGAAATTGCTCACCCCTCTGCAATCATTTCTGGTGTGTGGAAAAGACTATTCTGTGCTGCAGCCAGGAACCTCAGTTAGTTAAAGGCTTCTTAGTCATTACTTGTCCACAGATCCAGAACCAAGATCAACACATCATTTGTGGCCAGGTCTGGGAGCAAATGGGGTTGAACAGCTGTAAAGGAATTCATTCATTGCCAGAGAAATGTGTCCCTTTTAGTTGAACATCTCAGGATCTGTCTGTATCTTGTAAGTAAGCAGCAGCTCTTTTGTGGCCTTTGACACTGGTGCAAATTTTCCAACAGATGCCTCTTTATGCAAATCACAGGATCAGAGGATGTTAGGGGTTGGAAGGGACCTCTGGAGATATTCCAGGCCAAGCCCCTGCCAGAGCAGGAGCAGAGAATCCAGCACAGCTCACACAGGAACACATCCAGACAGGGCTGCAAAGGCTCCAGACAAGGAGACTCCACAACCTCTCTGGGCAGCCTCTTCCACTGCTCTGTCACCCTCACAGTCAAGAAGTTCTTCCTCATGTTGAGGTGGAACCTCCTGTGCTGCAGTTTCCATCCAATGCCCCTTGGCCTATCCCAGGGCACAACTGAGCAGAGCCTGTCCCTGTCCCTTCCTTCCTGACCCCCAGCCCTCAGCTATTGATAGACATTAATCAGATCCCCTCTCAGTCTTCTCCTCTCCATACTAGACACCCCCAGGGCTCTCAGCCTCTCCTCCCCAGGCACTGCTCCAGTCCCTTCAGCATCCTTGCAGCCCTTCCTTGGACTCTCTCCAGCAGATCCCTGTCCCTCCTGACCTGGGAAGCCCAGAGCTGGATGCAATATTCCAGGTGAGGTCTCAGCAGGGCAGAGGAGAGGGAGAACCTCCCTGGATCTGATGGACCTCTCCAGAGGTCCCTTCCAACCCCTAACATCCTCTGATCCTGTGATCCCATGAAAGGTAGGGCAGCTCTTGAGCTCCTGAGCAGCACTGGCTGTCATGTGGCAGCAGGTTCATGTGCATGTACAGGTATCTATTCCAACTCAGGGCAAGAGAACCTCAAAATCTGGTAAGGAAATGATTGGGGATTTGTGCTGAGGACACAGCATGGAATAGGCACAGGTAAGCCAAAGAATGTATATGATCCCTGCAGGAGAAAGGTCTTGTCTCAGTCAGCCTTTGCTCTGTGGCTGAAGGAGATGAGATCATCCCCATGCACAGCCTGCTTTGTCTCTTTACAGCCTTTTCCCAGAGGTGCAGTCTGCAGGTGCTTCACCTTGCAGCTGTGGTACTGGATGGCAGAGTGCATGGATGTTCCTGGGCTGCCCTTCCCAGCAGAGAGCACCAGGCCATCAAATATGAATGGCTGCACCCAAAGAGTGGCTGTCAATGGCTCCATGTCCCAGTGCAGGCAAGGGACAAGTGGAGTCCCTCAGGGATCAGTGCTGGGACCAGGCTTGTTCAACATCTTTGTTGGTGCCATGGACAGGGGCATTGAGTGCAGCCTCAGCAAGTTTGCTGATAACACCAAGCTGTGTGGTGCAGAAGACAGGCTGGAGGGAAGGGATCCATCCAGAGGGACCTGGACAGGCTGGAGGGAAGGGATCCATCCAGAGGGACCTGGACAGGCTGGAGGGAAGGGATCCATCCAGAGGGACCTGGACAGGCTGGAGGGAAGGGATCCATCCAGAGGGACCTGGACAGGCTGGAGGGAAGGGATCCATCCAGAGGGACCTGGACAGGCTGGAGGGAAGGGATCCATCCAGAGGGACCTGGACAGGCTGGAGGGAAGGGATCCATCCAGAGGGACCTGGACAGGCTGGAGGGAAGGGATCCATCCAGAGGGACCTGGACAGGCTGGAGGGAAGGGATCCATCCAGAGGGACCTGGACAGGCTGGAGGGAAGGGATCCATCCAGAGGGACCTGGACAGGCTGGAGGGAAGGGATCCATCCAGAGGGACCTGGACAGGCTGGAGGGAAGGGATCCATCCAGAGGGACCTGGACAGGCTGGAGGGAAGGGATCCATCCAGAGGGACCTGGACAGGCTGGAGGGAAGGGATCCATCCAGAGGGACCTGGACAGGCTGGAGGGAAGGGATCCATCCAGAGGGACCTGGACAGGCTGGAGGGAAGGGATCCATCCAGAGGGACCTGGACAGGCTGGAGGG
>VXBD01012225.1:30956-61183 GCA_013399975.1 Indicator maculatus
ATGATTCTATGACTCTATGATTCTATGATTCTATGATTCTATGATTCTATGATTCTATGATTCAATGATTCTATGATTCTGTGATTCTATGATTCAATGATTCTATGATTCCATGATTCTATAAATAGAGTTGCTGCAGCATGGATAGGCTCCATATGGATCCCTCTCCACACGTAGCACTGCTGACAAGGGGGCTGGGAAGAGCATGAAGCCCTTCAATTATCTTCCTGGTCCCAGATGGTTGACTGATTTTATGAAGATGGAAAATCACAAGTCCACTAATGCCAGCCCCACAAACAGTTTGGTTGGCTGAATGCAGAAGAGGCTGAAAATTGCCACTCCTCATGTTTATAGGGACAGAGGCAGGTTTTGGGATGGTTATTTTGTTAAATATTTATGTCAAATATGCTGCCCTCTTCCAGGAAAGGAGAAAATAAAATCAGCTGTCAGTGTAATTGAAAATAGCAGGGGACTCCTGCTTTAACTGCCAACGTGGTTAAGCAAATTCAGCAGCAGAGGTTTTCTAGTATTTCAGTTTTCATTAAGAAGAGACAAGTAAAGGGTAATGAAATCCTGCAGAACTCATCTCAGAACCAAGCTGCTGCATTGTTTGGATCTGAGGACTGCAGCAAAAGAGTCCTGTGGGGCCCTGCAGCCACAGGGCTCCTGTAGGTTGTGTTCACCTTCACTTTCTGTCTAAGAGAACTGCTGGGGTGAAAGTAATGAGAACATAGTTAGGAAAAAAATAAAGGTTTTATGTGTTTACCATAACTCTGTGAACAAAATATTCTTTCAGTGCAGTATTGTCCAGAGAGTCCAAAGCTCCTTTGTATCACCAAACTGGGAGGCTTGGCTGAGATCCCTGAAGGCTGAGGCCATTCAGAGACTTGGACAGACTGAGAGCTGGGCAGAGAGGAACCTAATGAGGGTCAGCAAGGAGAAGTGCAGAGTCCTGCAGCTGGGAAGGAAGAAGAAACTGCAGCAGGACAGGTTGGGAGGGGATCTGCTGGAGAGCAGCCCCAAGGAGAAGGAGCTGGGAGTGCTGGTGGGCAACAAGTTCTGCATGGGACAGCAATGTGCCCTGGGGGCCAAGAAGGCCAATGGGGTCCTGGGGGGCATTCAGAGGAGTGTGTCCAGCAGAGCCAGGGAGGTTCTCCTCCCCCTCTCCTCTGCCCTGCTGAGACCTCACCTGGAATATTGCATCCAGGTGTGGGCTCCCCAGGTCAGGAGGGACAGGGATCTGCTGGAGAGAGTCCAAGGGAGGGCTGCAAGGATGCTGAAGGGACTGGAGCAGTGCCTGGGGAGGAGAGGCTGAGAGCTCTGGGGGTGTTTAGTGTGGAGAGGAGAAGGCTGAGAGGGATCTGATCAATGTCTATCAAGAGCTGAGGGCTGGGAGTCAGGAAGGAAGGGACAGGGACAGGCTCTGCTCAGCTGTGCCCTGGGATAGGCCAAGGGGTAATGGATGGAAACTGCAGCACAGGAGGTTCCACCTCAACATGAGGAGGAACTTCTTGACTGTGAGGGTGACAGAGCCCTGGAAGAGGCTGCCCAGAGAGGTTGTGGAGTCTCCTTGTCTGAAGCCTTTGCAGCCCTGTCTGGATGTGTTCCTGTGTGAGCTGTGCTGGATTCTCTGCTCCTGCTCTGGCAGGGGGGTTGGACTGGAAGATCTCCAGAGGTCCCTTCCAACCCCTAACATCCTCTGATCCTCTGATCCTATGAAAAGTTTCCTTAGGAGCCTTAGAGTTACATGTTTAGTCCCTGTCAAATCTTAGTGAGAGTTTGGATAGTCAGAGATGCTTCCAAACCCCCTTGGTCTGACTATGTCCCATGTTTACTGCTCCCTCGTGGTCCAGCTATGCTCTGCCTGCACATCACTGTGTTTATTCCAAGAAGTCTTGGAATATAGTCTGGCTATATCCCAGAACAGGCTGAAACTTCTAGAACATACACTGAGAGATGTGAAGCAGACTTGGCTAATGGGAGTGAGAGAAGATGGCTGACTGCTGTCTATGCTGTGATCACTTCAGGAGTGAATTTGGGAGTAATGGAGTAACAGGGAAGTACATTCAGAATTAATATATTCATATAAATATTGTACAGCTAATTATTTGCCAAATAGCATTCATTACTGCACAGCAGAGGTCAAATAATGGGGAAAGTCTATTTGTGAATAAATTATTCAACAATTACTGCAAAATGTAGCAGCTGAATTATTCACAGAGACTAATTTTGGAGAAGAAATGTGATGGAGAGCAAGTGAAGGAGCTGGGGATGGTTAGTGTGAAGCAGAGGAGGCTGAGGGGAGACCTCCTGGCTCTCTGCAGCTCCCTGAAAGGAGGTTGTGCAGAGGTTGGTGCTGCTCTCTTCTCATAGCTCATGAGCCAGAGAAGAAGAGGGAACAGCCTCAAGCTGCAGCAGGGCAGGGTCAGACTGGACAGGAGGAAGAATTTTTTCCATCAAGAGTGGTCAGGGCTTGGAATGTGCTGGGCAGGGAGGTGGTGGAGTGCCCAAGCCTGGCTGTGTTTGAAGGTGGTTTGGCTGTGGTGCTTGGGGCTGTGGTTTAGGGGTGACCCTTGCAGGGTAGGGTTGTGGGTTAGACTATTGGGGGAGAGGATGGGACCAGTCTTATCTGTGTCCTTCCAGACCTGACTAATTTTTAATGCACAATCTTGGCCTGTTTAGTTCTAGTAGCAGGGACCAAGGGTTGGCAGTTTCAGGCCTGACCAGGCTGAATGGAGGGCTGTGGGCAGGTGCAGAAGCTGGTGCAGAGCAGTAGGGAAAAGCACAAGAATTGGTGCAGGAGCAGAAGGTGGTGAGGGTGCCTGAGATGGGGCATGAGCACTGACTCACAAAGAGCATGAAAGTAATTTTTCATTGCCAGTGAGTGAGATGCTGGAGTTTTCTCTAGAGATATGTGTTTTACAGTCCCCAAAGAGTCATGGTGAGTGCTGCCACTCAGCCCCTGCCTGCCTGGAGGTGAAGGGTGAAGATCACAGCAAACATCTGGTTGGAAGAGCCCTCCAAGCTCATCCAGTCCAACCTTCCACCCAGCACTGCAGGGGCAGCACCAAACCATGTCCCTAAGCACAGCTCCAAGGCTGCTTGAACACCTCCAGGGATGCTGACTCCAGCACTGCCCTGGGCAGAGCATTCCAATGGCTGAGAGCCCTCTCTGCCAAGAAATATTTCCTAGCATCCAGCCTGAACCTGCCCTGCTGCAGCTTGGAGCCATTTCCTCTGCTCCTGTCCCTTGCCACCAAGGAGCAGAGGCTGTCCCCTCCTCACTCCCACCTCCCTTCAGGGAGCTGCAGAGAGCACTGAGGTCTCCCTCAGCCTCCTCTTCCCCAGCCTGAACACCCCCAGCTCCCTCAGCCCCTCCTCTAGCCCAGGGGCTCCAGGCCCTTCTCCAGTCTCCTTGCCCTTCTCTGGACAGGCTCCAGCCCCTCAGTGTCCTTCCTGCAGTGAGGGCCCAGAGCTGAGCACAGCACTGGAGCTGTGGCCTCAGCAGTGCTGAGCACAGGGGGATGGTCACCTCCTGGCCCTGCTGCCCACCCTGCTTCTGATCCCAGCCAGGATGCCTTTGGCTTTCTTGGCCCCCTGGGCACTGCTGGCTCATGGTCAGTGACTGCCAACCACCACCCCCAGCTCCCTCTCTGAGTCACAGCCTCCCAACCACACATCCCCAGGTCTGTAGCCCCCCATGGGGTTGTTGTGACCCAGGTGCAGCATCTGGCCCTTGGCTTAGACTGAGGACATGACACTGCTCCATGTTCTTCTGGAAAGTTTAGCAACAACTTCTGCATGCAGAAAATGTGTTAGGCTTCATAGCTTTTCATGTTGCATCTTTCTGTGGCCTCCAAGGACTAAATCTCCTTTAGTGTTGCAGGTAGCAGGAGAAACTGTTGAGACCTCTGCTGTTACAACAGCCACACACAAAAACCATGTGCCTGGAAGAGAAAGAGTTCTGGTGTGACAGAGCTCAGGTTGATGAACTACCCTGTACAGTGTGAGCTTTTACCCAAAACCCTGAGAAAGTCTCTCCTTAAGGGTTAGAAGAGGAAGTTCTGGGTTTGACCACATGGCTGGCAGCTGTCTGGCTGTGAGCATCAAGAGGTGGCAGTGTTTCTGTGTGCTGGCAGCATTCCTCTTGCTGGCTCCTCCTTGTACCCATCCTGGCTGACAGGAGGGCGTTCTGACTACACAGAAATATACTTCTGCTAATCACCTCTAAGGGTGTTATGACAAACAATTAATAGTCTGACAAGAAAGGAACTATTTTTAATGGCTTTCAACGAACACTTGATTTCATCTTTGAAGCAAGCCCCATTGTCATCCCATTACTGCAGTAGGAGTGTGGGTAGCCGAGTGTGTGCTGTGGCCTCACTCTGCCTCCATGAGATCAGTGCTAGCAGGAGAAATGTGTCCAGCACCAGCACATAGAATCACAGAACTGTCAGGGTTGGAAGGGACCTCAAGGCTCAGCCAGTTCCAACCCCCCTGCCACGGGCAGGGACACCTCACACTACAGCAGGTTGCTCACAGCCACATCCAGCCTGGCTGCAAAAACCTCCAGGCATGAGGCTTCCACCACCTCCCTGAGCAACCTCTGCCAGTCTCTCACCACCCTCATGGGGAACAACTTCTTCCTAACATCCAATCTCAATCTCCCCACTTCTAATGGAGGCTCCATTCCCTCCAATCCTATCACTCCCTGACACCCTCAAAAGTCCCTCCCCAGCCCCCTTCAGATCCTGGAAGGCCACAAGAAGGTCTCCTGGGAGCCTTCTCCTCTCCAGACTGCACAACCCCAACTCTCTCAGGCTGTCTCCAGAGCAGAGCAGCTCCAGCCCTCTGCTCATCCTCCTGGCCCTTCTCTGGACACCTTCCAGCACAGAAGCCTCAGGACATAAATCACCTGTCAGGACACATACATGTGACAGCAACTCACTTATAAAACATCTTAATTAGTTTGTGTTTGAGAGGCAAGTTTTGTTTGAGGAAAGAAGTTCTTTACCATGAGGGTGGTGAAACACTGAAACAGGTTGCCCTGGGAGGTGGTTGAGGCCTCATCCCTGGAGATACTGAAAGTGAGGCTGGACAAGGGTTGGACAACCTGCTCTAGTTGGGGATGTCCCTGCTGAGTGCAAAGGGGCTTGGATTGGATGAGCTTTGGAGGTCCCTTCCAAACCAGACCAGCCTACGATTCTAATTCCATGGTCTGAGCATGCATACATTGGGTTTTAAAACAGGACATTGGAGGTGTGCAAGGCACAGTCCAGAGCACTGGTTTTGCTGTTTCACAGTGTAAACCTCAACCCAGAGTGTGCTGAAATGAGCTTATGTAGTTGGCAAGATGAAACCCAGACCATTCTGTGACTCTATGACTGATTCTGTGATTCTGTGATTCTATGATTCTGTGATTCTATGATTCTATGATTCTATGATTCTATGTTTTTTGTTTCTGTGATTCTATGATTCTGTGATTCTGTGATTCTATGATTCTGTGATTCTGTAATTCTGTGTTTCTATGACTTTTTGTTTCTGTGTTTCTTTGAGTCTATGATTCTGTGATTTTATATTTTTGTGATTCTCTGATTCTATGATTTTGTGATTCTGATTCTAGGATTCTAGGATTTTATATTTCTGTGATTCTTTGTTTCTATGATTCCATGATTTTGTGATTCTGATTCTAGGATTCTAGGACTTTGTTTCTGTGATTCTGTGATTCTGTGTTTCTGTGATTATATGGCTTTGTGATTCTATGATTCTATGTTTCTATGAATCTATGATTTTGTTTCTATGATTCTATGATTTTGTGATTTTATGATTGTATGGTTCTGTGACTATAATTCTAAGACTCTGTGATTCTGTGACTCTGTGTTTCTATGACTCTATGATTTTATGACGCTGTGATTCTATGATTCCATAATTCTATGTTTCTATGATTCTATGATTCCATGATTCTATTATTCCATGATTCTATGAACTTGGAGCATTCCCAGCAACTTCTGTGAGCTTTAGATGAGATTTTGCGTAGCTGACAACTACTCATTTATACATCTGCATCCTTGGTGATGTTCGTTCTTCCAGCCTGATCACAAGGACAGCTTTTTGTACTCCTTCCTGGTCTCCATCTATTGCAGTCTTCATTTGAGAATCTAAAACCTGCTGGTGATAGAGTCCAGGGGAAAGTGGTGTCTTATCCTTTGATGCAGCTTGTGAAAACTAATGAACAAATCCACTCCTTGCCTTCAGAGGAGGTTGTACAGCTTTCAGCCCAAACAATGGCCCTTTAGTAAGATGCTGAGCTCTGCAGTCAATATTTTTCTGTGTGTTTTTGCAGGGGGTGTTGCAGTTTTTCGGCTGATGCTTGGGAAAATCCCTTAGAAAATAGTAGAAATGGTAAATAAATTACCATTGGCTGTAAAAGGAAAATAATGATGAGGTCTAAATAATCCTTTTGGCCTTGGGAGCTGGCCTAGAGTTAGTTGAATAAACTGCTCTGCCTCTCTCTGCTCTAGCTCTAGCTGATAGCAGCTGGTGGCTCTGCTTGGTTTGCTGACCTTGGTTGTGTTCTTTGCTGTGGCTAAGTACTAACAGCTCTCTGCTTTCAACAGCTCTCTGCTTTCTCCTTTTCTTCTGTTTCCCTTGTATGGGGGAAGGAGGAGGAGGGGTGAGGGTGAGCCCCCTGGTTTTATCCAGAGGGGGTCTCTGTGCTGATTATAAATTGTAAATATATATATATATACATATATTTTGCACATATTCATTGCATTTCATGTTTCTAGATCTTAGTTTGCTTGTAAATAGAACTTAATTTGCTTCCAAATAGGACTTAATTTAGAATCATAGAATCAGTCAGGGTTGGAAGGGACCACAAGGATCATCCAGTTCCAAGCCCCCTGCCATGGCCAGGGACACCTCACACTACATCAGGCTGGCCAGAGCCTCATCCAGCCTGGCTGCAAACACCTCCAGGGATGGAGCCTCAACCACCTTCCTGGACAACCCATTCCAGGCTCTCACCACTCTCATGGGGAAGAACTTCTTCCTCACATCCAGTCTGAATCTCCCCACTTCCAGCTTTATTCCATTCCCCCTAGTCCTATCACTACCTGATATCCTTTGTTATATCCTGATATATTTGCTTCCAAATAGAACTCATTTTGCTTCCAAAACCTTCTGAGATGACCTGACTATTTATTTTGGGGGTAATTCTCCAAATTCATGTTGAGGGGGTGATTACCAAAGCCACCACAGGGGGTGAATAGGATATTTGGAATGGCCATTGGTAAATGTTAGCATCTTACAAGGCTTAAACCCAGACTGTGACAGACAACTGCAGCTGGCTGTGATTCAGGGAGGGAACATGAATGATTCAGGAGGTTGATAGGAGAGGAGTAAGTAATTCTTTCATCTTGATCATTCTCTCCCTGAAGCCAAATATCTGGCATATGGTGACAGCTTTGTAAAATAGTGTGATGGGCAGTAAGGATAGGGGCAGCTTAGATAAAGCCTGCTAAGACAGATTTGATATGGATATAAGGGATGGAGCCTGTCTCTGTCTTGTCTTTTCTTCTTCTATTTTTTTTTCTTCCCTTTTTTCCTTTTTCTCCTTTTTCTTTCCCTTTCCCTGGCTCTCTCCTTGGGTACTCAGGGAATTGTCAGGAATGGAAGGTAGCTGGCCCAGAATGCTAATATCTCTGCTTTGATAAGTCAGGGAGATGTTTTAACTAGGGAGAGGATGCAAAGGCTTAGAAGAATGTAGTTACTCCTGTAATTTGAAACCCCTGGAAACAATGCTGAGGGGCAGAAGCCTGAGGACCAAGTGGAGTTTATTTCTCTGGGAAAAGACAACCAGATGTAGCTGATAGATGGGTTTCTGATGTGGCTTTCTTGGAAAGCGGCTGTGTGGCTCAACTTCTGTTGGCTGCTGCAGAGCCCTAACATGCACTTAGCATGGTGTCAGCTGCTGTGTGATGGGTTTAAAGCTGTCTTTGTAATTTTGCTTCAAAAAATTTGAGCAGAGAAAGTGCAAGAATGTAAATAAGTCACTATTGGGTGTGAGAAAGCAAAATAAGGATTGTTCTAAACACTTCCAGTGGGGAGAGAGAAATGGTTAAGAATCTCTACTCAAAACAAGGTTGGGGAGTTGGGCAGTCTCAGCTTGCTCAGCTTCTGTCTGCTGCTTCTTCCCTTTCCTGGCTGCAGATAACACACTGGCCTTGGCAAGCTAAGTCTAACAGCCTCTCTGCTTCTTGACTCTCTGCCTTCTGCCTGGGGGTCTGGGGGGAGTCCTTCTGGCTGGGGGGGAGGACCCGTGGGGGAAGCAAAGGGAGCTTGGTTGTGCTTTTCTGTTGATTGTACATACTTGTAAATCATAGAATCATAGAATCAACCAGGTTGGAAGAGACCTCCAAGCTCATCCAGTCCAACCTATCACCCAGCCCTATCCAATCAACCAGACCATGGCACTAAGTGCCTCATCCAGGCTTCTCTTGAACATCTCCAGTGATGGCGACTCCACCACCTCCCTGGGCAGCACAGCCCAATGGCAAATCACCCTCTCTGTGAAGAACTTCCTCCTAATCTCCAGCCTATACCTGCCCTGGTACAGCTTGAGACTGTGTCCCCTCCTTCTGTCACTGGTTGCCTGGCAGAAGAGCCCAACCCCCACCTGGCTACAACCTCCCTTCAGGTAGTTGTAGACAGCAATGAGGTCTCCCCTGAGCCTCCTCTTCTCCAGGCTAAACACCCCCAGCTCCCTCAGCCTCTCCTCACAGGGCTGTGCTCCAGACCCCTCCCCAGCCTTGTTGCCCTTCTCTGGACACCTTCCAGTCCCTCAACATCTCTCTTGAATTGAGGAGCCCAGAACTGGACACAGGACTCAAGGTGTGGCCTGACCAGTGCTGAGCACAGGGGAAGAATAACCTCCCTTGTCCTGCTGGCCACACTCTTGCTGATGCAGGCCAGGATGCCATTGGCAAATAGTGTCTCTTTGTGCAGATTCAGTGCATTTCATCATAGATTTTAGTTTTTATTGTAAATACAGCATTCATTTGCTGCCAGCCTGAGCTAGCCTGGTCAGTGCTGGTGTGGGAGGGGATTTCAGCTCTCACACTGTTACATGCTGCTACCCTGCACATTCTCACTTGCTCAAACAATGGAGATGAAGAGCACCTTTACCTGAGCCAAACACATATGAGAGCAGATGTGGGATGTAATCCAAGGAGGAATCCCTGCAGTTAGCTGGAAGAGAAGGGATCACTTTTTATGCTGTTCCCAAGCACCAATATAGGCTGGGCAGGGACTGGCTTGAGAGCAGCACTGAAAAAAAGGACTTAGGTGTGTGGGTGAGACCCCACCTGAAGCACTGTCCAGTTCTGGAGCCCCTATTACAGGAAATATCAGGTTAGAAGTTAAAATCAGTCACTTAAGATGATTATTGAGCTGCTGGGAAACGTCCTGCAGCTGGGTCAGGGCAATCCCAGGCACTGATAGATCCTGGGCAGGGACTGGCTGGAGAGCAGCCCTGAGGAGAGGGACTTGGAGGTGCTGGTGGATGAGAAGCTCAAGAGGAGCCAGCAGTGAGCACTTGCAGCCCAGAGAGCCTGGGCTGCAGCAAGAGAAGTGTGGCCAGCAGGGCCAGGGAGGGGATTCTCCCCCTCTGCTCCACTCTGCTCAGACCACACCTGGAGCTCTGGGTGCAGTTCTGGAGCCTCTGTTCCAGGAAGGATCTGGAGGTGCTGGAAGGTGTCCAGAGAAGGGCCACGAGGCTGAGCAGAGGGCTGGAGCTGCTCTGCTCTGGAGACAGCCTGAGAGAGTTGGGGTTGTGCAGTCTGGAGAGGAGAAGGCTCTGAGGAGACCTTCTTGTGGCCTTCCAAGATCTGAAGGGGGCTACAAGAAAGCTGGGGAGGGACTTTTTAGGGTGTCAGGTGGCAATCCATTACTAAGAACTGAATCTTGCCAGAGGGACTTTGTAGTGCCAGTCCTGGCCCAGAAGCCCACCAGAAACTGACCAGACACATAAGAAAGAAAGGAAGTCTCTGTGCCAGCCCTAACATAACTGCTCAGAAGCAAATTGTCCTATGGTGGTGGTCACTTAAGGACTGCAATTAGATGCAGTACTCTTGAAAGATCACAGAATCAATGATTTTGGAAGAGACCTCCAAGATCATCAAGTCCAACTGATCACCCAACCCTAACTAATCAACCAGACCATGTCACTGAGTGCCTCATCCAGGCTTCTCTTGAACATCTCCAAGGGATCTCAACCCCACCCCCTCCCTAGGCAGCACATCCCAATGGCCAAACTCTCTTTCTGGGAAGAAATTCTTTCTAAGATCAAGCCTAAACTTCCCCCTGCACAGCTTGAGACTGTGTCCTCTTGTTCTGGTGCTGCTTGCCTGGGAGAAGAGACCAACCCCCACCTGGCTACAGCCTCCCTTCAGGGAGTTGTAGAGAGCAATAAGGTCTGCCCTGAACCTCCTCTTCTCCAGGCTGAACACCCCCAGCTCCCTCAGCCTCTCCTCACAGGGCTGTGTTCCAGACCTTAAAATTTCCTTCCAGTATCTGTTTCTCCCTTCTGTTTCTCTGTTTCTGTTTGCCATTTTCTCCCAAAGACAAGCATTAATTTTTGTTTGATTGATTTTTGTTTGGTTGATTTTCTTTCTTCTGACCCCTGCTCTGATGAGACCTAATTGCAGCACAAGGCTTCCTCCAGCTCCCCTTCTGTGCCTCAGAACAGCTTCATGAGCCAGGGCAATGTGTTGTTGTTTCCTTCTCTCTTGGCTGCAGTGAACTCCTCAGTGCAATGATAAACTACTTGTATTAAACAGCAGAAGAAGAACGTCGAAGCAATAAATAAATCATCTCCCTGCAGAACAAATCAGGGTAAGCTTTAAGCACTTCCAACCTCAGGAGCCACAGCATGCATGAAAATTTGGTCCAGCCCTGCTGGAGTCGGTGTAAAGGATCCTGTAGGATTCCAGGAGCCTGGGATGGGGATTTGTGATTTCCAGGTGTGATGAGTTGACCCTGTCTGGGAGCCAGGTGCCCACCAGAGCTGCTCTGTCACTCTCCTTCAGGAAGAGATCACTCAGTGATTGCTGTACTGGGCTAAACACACTTGGCTTGGGGGAAAGGTAATTTAATCTGGGGGAAAGGCAATTTAATTTTTTATCAATCAAACCTGAGTAGGATAACGAGAAATAAACCCAAATCTTAAGAAACACCTTCCCTCCACTCCTCCCTTCTTCCAAGGCTTAACTTGACTCACAATTTGCCTGCCTCCTACCCTCACAGCAGTGCAGAGGAATGGGGAACGGGGTTATGGTCAGTTCACCGCTCATGGTCTCTGCTGCTCCTTTCTCCCCAGGGGAGGACTCCTCATACTCTTCCCCTGCTCTGCTGTAGGGTTCCTCCCACAGGAGACAGTTCTCTACAAGTTACTCCACCACGAGTCCTTCCCACAGGCTCCAGTCCTTCCCAAACTGCTCCAGCACGAGGCCCTGTGGTAGTTTTAGGCTGTGCCTAGGAAAATTTTCCACAGATTGAGTAGAAAGTGGTAGGATGTAAATAAATTATCATTGGATCACAGCATATCGGAATTGGAAGAGAGCTCCAGAGATCATCCAGTCCAACCCCCTGCCAGAGCAGCAGCGCCCAGGGGAGTCTGCACAGGAATGCATCCAGCTGGGGTTGGAAAGGCTCCACAGAAGGAGACTCCACAACCTCTCTGGGCAGCCTGCTCCAGGGCTCTGGCACCCTCACAAAAAAGAAGTTTCTCTTCCTGTTGAGCTGAAACCTTCTCTGGTCCAGTTTGTCTCCATTGCTCCTTGGCTTCTTGCTGTGCACCACCCAGCAGAGCTTGGCCCTCTCCACTTGACCCCCAGCCCTCAGCTCTTGAGAGACATTGATCAGATCCCTCTCAGCCTTCTCTTCTCCACACTAAACAGCCCCAAGGCTCTCAGTCTCTCTTCCCAGGGCAGATGCTCAAGTCCCCTAAGCATCCTCCTGCCTCTCCCTTGGCCTCTCTCCAGCAGCTCTCTGTCTCTCTTGACCTGGGGAGCCCCAAACTGGACACAGGATTGCAGCTGTGGTCTCAGCAGGGCAGAGCAGAGCAGAGCAGAGGGGGAGCAGAACCTCCCCAGCCCTGCTGGCCACACTTTTCTTGCTGCCCCCCAGGCTCCCCTTGGCTCTCTTGGCCACCAGGGCACATTGCTGTCCCATGCAGAACTTGCTACCCACCAGCACTCCAAGCTCTTTCTCCATGGAGCTGCTCTCCAGCAGGATGTGAAAGGGAAAATAATGATAAAGTCTAAATAATTCCTTTGGTCTGATAGCTAACATAAGGTTAGTTGTGTCAGCTAACTCCTTCTCTTTGGTTTCTTTGCTCTAGCTGATGCTGGCTGGTTGCTCCTGCTGGCTTGCTGACCTTGGCTGCATTTCTTTGTTGTGGCTAAGTGCTAACAGCTACTCTCTGCACTTCTCTCCCTTTCATCTTGGGGAAGGGAACGGGGAGGGGGAAGCTGTTGGAAGCCCCCTGGATTTGAAAGCTGGGGAGGGACTTTTGAGGGTGTCAGGGGGTGATAGGAATGGAGCAAAACTAGAAATGGGGAGATTGAGAATGGAAGTTAGGAAGAAGTTGTTCCCCATGAGGGTGGTGAGAGACTGGCAGAGGTTGCCCAGGGAGGTGGTGGAAGCCTCCTGCCTGGAGGTTTTTGCAGCCAGGCTGGATGTGGCTGTGAGCAACCTGCTGTAGTGTGAGGTGTCCCTGCCCATGGGAGGGGGGCTGGAACTGGCTGAGCCTTGAGCTCCCTTCCAGCCCTGAATATTCTGTAATCCTAAAACACTTTACCAGGATTGCTTCTCTTTGTACTCTGAACTGAGCACACAGCTGAGCACAAACAAGGCCAAGCCTGCTTTCTTTTTTTCTTTTATTCTTTTATTTTATTTTTGTTTGTTTGTTTGTTTGTTTTTTAATGTTTTAGTGCAATTCCAGCACAGGAGAAAGGATTGGAGATGTAATGGTTTTTAACTTAATTTTAGCTGGAATGGAGTTAGTGAGAACTCTCTGGGTAAAATAACAATTGAGTCAAAATGTTATTTTTCATCAAAGCTGGAGGTAGGTTTGGTTTTTTTCTTTTTTTTTTTTTTTTTTCTCCTTTGCAGAGGAGTATTTATTTCTAGGATCTCCTTGCAGGGGACTCCTGGGTCTGCAGCAGAAAGCAGTGTTTTAAGTGCTGACCTCAGCTGCAGAGGGCTTGTGTTCAAATCCCATTTTTAAAGGAGGAAGGAGGGGAGGAGTGGAACAACAACAACAAAAAATAAACAACAAAAAAATGCTTCATAATTTGCAGTTCTGGGATTTCATACAGAGGGTTTTTGCATTGCAACAGCATCCTGCAGGCTCTTTTTTGTTTTTAAATATGGGCAAATGGATCTCTTCTTTGCCTGGCAGGAAGGCAGATTTTGGCATCTGGAGGTGGTGGTTGTTGCCTTCTGCTCTGAGGACTTCATCTTCTCTGGAATGTGCTCTGGTGGCCAAGAAGGCCAAGGGCATCCTGGGGTGGATTAGAAGGGCTGTGGTCAGTAGGTCAGAGAGGTTCTCCTCCCCCTCTCCTCTGCCCTGCTGAGGCCACATCTGGAAGATTGTGTCCAGTTCTGGGCCCCTCAGGTCAGGAAGGATCTCAGGGAACTGCTTGAGAGAGTCCAGCACAGAGCCACAAAGATGCTGAAGGCAGTGGAAGATCTTCCTGCTGAGGAGAGCCTGAGGGAGCTGAGGGCTCTGGAGCTTGGAGAGGAGGAGCCTGAGAGGTGACCTCATTGCTGGTGCTCAAGATGTGCAGGGGGAATGCCCAGAGGCTGGAGCCAGGCTCTGCTGGGTGATGCCCAATGCCAGCACAAGGGGCAGTGGAGGATGTTGAGGCAGAGGAAGTTCCATGGAAACAGGAGGAAGAATTTTTTTCCCTGTGAAGGTGACAGAGCCCTGGAGCAGGCTGCCCAGAGGGTTGTGGAGTCTCCCTCTCTGGAGATATTCCAACCCCAGCTGGCTGTGTTCCTGTGTGACCTGCTCTAGGTGCTGCTGCTCTGGCAGGGGGGTTGGACTGGATGAGCTTTGGAGGTCCCTTCCAGCCTCTAACATGCTGTGATTCTGTGACTTGCTGAGGAAGTCTGGGGAGCTCTGGGGGAAGGCTGCAGCACATTTCCAACACCTGGCAGGGCACAGGGGAGGTTGTGTTGGCTCAATTGTTTGTGAAAGATTTCTGTTGGTATTTGTTTTAAAGTATCCTCTAGGGGGGCAGTCACAGCATGGATTCAGTGGTGGTATAAATGCAGGAGAAACAAGGGTTCCTGTTTCTGAGGAACCTGAGTCCTAAAGTAGGGGAGGCTGAACGCGCATGGGAGGAGGGAAATGCTCTCAAGGTTGTGCAGGGGGATGCAGAGATACAGAGATCTGTAGTGATCACCTTGAGCTCCACAGGAGCCTGCAGGAGAGTTAGAACTGCAGGTCCAAGATGGCTCAGAGGAGTTCTTCAGCCTCTCCTTCTTACCTGCCTCCACCTTCTCAGAATCACCCAGGAGGTGCCTTGCAGGGAGCCAAGGCAGGTGCTGGGTGCAGCAGATGAACCTTCTTTTGTCTGTTGCTCTCTTGCCTTATGCCAAATGAGGTCTGTGATGCACACAGCTGAAAAGTACCCCCTGGGCAGTGACTCTGCTGCTGTGTGCTCCACAAACCCTCCCAAGCATCAGGCCCTCGTTGTGTTCAGCCAGATCAAGAGCACTGCCCCAGCAAAAGATGTGGTTTCAGAGCACAAGAGGAGGACAACCACACAACCACAGAATGGTCTGGGCTGGAAGGGACCTCCAAAGCTCATGAAGTCCAAGACTTTGCCATCTGGGATTAAATATTAGACACTGAGAACAAGGAAAGGCTTTGGCTTGGAATCATAGAATGGTCCAGGCTGGAAGCTCCAAAGCTCATCCAGTCCAAGCCCTCTGCACTCAGCAGGGACATCCCCAACCAGGTCAGGTTGCCCACAGCCCTCTCCAGCCTCACCTTCAATATCTCCAGGCATAGAGCCTCAACCACCTCCCTGGGCAACCTCTTCCAGTCTTCCACCACCCTCATGCTGCACAACTTCTTCCTCACATCCAATCTCAATCTGCTCTGCTCTACTTTGAAGCCATTGTCCCTGCTCCTGTCCCTGCAGCCCTTTGCAAACAGTCTCTCTGCAGCCTTCTTGCAGCCCCCTTCAGGTCCTGGCAGGTTGCTCTTAGGTCTCCCTGCAGCCTTCTCTTCTCCAGGCTGAACACCCCCAGCTCCCTCAGCCTGGCCTCACAGCAGAGCTGCTCCAACCCCCTGAGCATTTTCCTGGCCCTCCTCTGGACCCTCTCCATCAGGTCCATGTCCTTCCTGTGCTGAGGGCTCCAGAGCTGCACACAGCACTGCAGCTGAGGTCTCAGCAGAGCAGAGCAAAGTGGCAGAATCACCTCTCTGGCTCTGCTGGCAATGCTGCTTTGGATGCAGCCCAGGCTGCCCTTGGCCTTCTGTGCTGCAAGCTCACCCTGCCTGCTCCTGGCCAGCTTCTCATCCCCCAGCACCCCCAAGGCCTTTACCTCAGGGCTGCTTTCTCTCCCCTCCTCCCCCAGCCTGTCTTGACAGTGAGGATTGTTCCAGCCCAGCTGCAGAACCCTGCACTTGCTCTTGTTGAACCTCATGAGGTTCCCCTGGGCACCACCTCTGCAGTCTGTCCAGGTCCCTCTGGATGCCATCCTGTCCCTCTGGGGTATGCACAGCACCACTCAGCTTGGTGTCAGCTGCACCCTGGGATGCCATTGGCCCTCTTGCCCACCAGGGCACATTGCTGACCCACAGAGGACTCTCTGGCTCTTTGTTCCATGTGAAACAGACCTGATTTCAGCACAGAGGAGGGGCTGGAGGCAGGTGGATTTTAAACCTTTCTGAACTGTTTCCTGAATGTAATGTGGAGGTGCTGTGAGGAATTTCCAGCAGCCTGAGAGGAGGCATTTCCAAGGGCCAGGTTGTGTCTGGAAGTTGCCATGCCTAGTAAGAACAAACCCACTGGTCAGGGAGCTGCCAGTCACAGCGTTCTTGCTGGGAAATCTGATGGTGCTGCCTGCTCCCTCCTGAGTGAATCACAGCCCCAGCAAAACTCTTCATTCCCTCTCTTACTCTCACCAGTTTCTTTCTGGGAATTCAGGTGAAAGCAGACATGGAGCTAAGGTGAATGTCCAAGTGAGTTAAGAGCAGCTCTGGGGAGATGGAATTATAAAGCCATAAACTTAGACACTTAAATCAGGAACTCTTTTAGCTAAGATTTGTTCCTGAAACCTTGCTCCAGAGTGTGGCTGTGGGCATCAAGCAACAGCCCCCAAATATCTTCCTTTAAATATTTGGTTAGCCACATATTGAAATGGCTGAGGGGACAGACAGACAGACAGAGTCTGCTCAGCAGGTTTGCTGATGACACCAAACTGGGAGGCTTGGCTGAGACCCCTGAAGGCTGTGAGGCCATTCAGAGACTTGGACAGACTGAGAGCTGGGCAGAGAGGAACCTAATGAGGGTCAGCAAGGAGAAGTGCAGAGTCCTGCAGCTGGGAAGGAAGAAGAAACTGCAGCAGGACAGGTTGGGAGGGGATCTGCTGGAGAGCAGCCCCAAGGAGAAGGAGCTGGGAGTGCTGGTGGACAACAAGTTCTGCATGGGACAGCAATGTGCCCTGGGGGGCAAGAAGGCCAATGGAGTCCTGGGGGGCATTCAGAGGAGTGTGTCCAGCAAAGCCAGGGAGGTTCTCCTCCCCCTCTCCTCTGCCCTGCTGAGACCTCCCCTGGAATATTGCATCCAGTTCTGGGCTCCCCAGGTCAGGAGGGACAGGGATCTGCTGGAGAGAGTCCAAGGGAGGGCTGCAAGGATGAGGAAGGGACTGGAGCAGTGCCTGGGGAGGAGAGGCTGAGAGCCCTGGGGGTGTTTAGTGTGGAGAGGAGAAGGCTGAGAGGGATCTGATCAATGTCTATCAAGAGTTGAGGGCTGGGGGTCAGGAAGGAAGGGACAGGGACAGGCTCTGCTCAGTTGTGCCCTGGGATAGGCCAAGGGGCAGTGGATGGAAACTGCAGCACAGGAGGTTCCACCTCAACATGAGGAGGAACTTCTTGACTGTGAGGGTGACAGAGCAGTGGAAGAGGCTGCCCAGAGAGGTTGTGGAGTCTCCTTGTCTGGAGCCTTTGCAGCCCTGTCTGGATGTGTTCCTGTGTGAGCTGTGCTGGATTCTCTGGTCCTGCTCTGGCAGGGGGGTTGGATTGGAAGGTCTCCAGAGGTCCCTTCTAACCCCTCACATCCTCTGCTCTGTGATCCTGTGATCAGAAGCAGGAGCCCACAAAATCTTCCTTGAGTTATGTGGTTTGGCAGACACTGAGCAGCATCCTTGCAGCAGGTTTCGAGCAGATGCCTGTGGCAGGGGTGGGATCTGAATTCTTCTGACTCAGGCATCTGATCTGAAGAGGGAAGCAAAATTATAGCCATAAAACCCTACCCTCTGCTTCACCTTCCTGTTCTATTTATGGTTTTTGTAGCAGGGGGATGGGCAGAGCCTGGAGTCAGTGTTCAGATGGGTGGCTGGAGGGGGAGCTCAGCCCTCTGCAGGTGGCCTGGGAGGCAAGAGTCAATCTGGTGCCTTTGGGAACCACTCTGCTGCACTGCTGGGGTTAGAATCCCCCTGCGACCTTTGTGTTCCAGTGTGGGGTGTAAGGGGAATGAGACTGAAAAGCATTTGTGGAGTGCTACCCCTGAAGGTCATGAGTCTCACAGTCTTACAATGTGTCAGAGGTTGGAAGGGGCCTCCAGAGATCACCCAGTCCAAGCCCCTGCCAGAGCAGCAGCACCCAGGGAAGTCTGCACAGGAATGCATCCAGCTGGGGTTGGAAAGGCTCCACAGAAGGAGACTCCACAACCTCTCTGGGCAGCCTGCTCCAGGGCTCTGGCACCCTCACACCAAAGAAGTTTCTCCTCCTATTGAGCTGAAACCTTCTCTGTTCCAGTTTGTCTCCATTGCTCCTTGGCTTCTTGCTGTGCACCACCCAGCAGAGCTTGGCCCCCTCCACTTGACCCCCAGCCCTCAGCTCTTGAGAGACATTGATCAGATCCCTCTCAGCCTTCTCTTCTCCACACTAAACAGCCCCAGGGCTCTCAGTCTATGTCTGGGTCACAGAGTATCTTTGTTGGAAGTCAAGAGATTTAGATTGGGTGTTAGGAACAAGTTCTGCACCATGAGGGTGGTGAAAGACTGCAGCAGGTTGCCCAGGGAGGTTTTTGGAGCCCCTTGTGCTGTCATGAGACTGGGGAAGGGACTGGAGGGCAAGGCTGCTGAAGAGAGGCTGAGGGAGCTGGGGGTGTTCAGCCTGCAGAAGAGGAGGCTCAGGGGGGACCTTATCACTCTCTACAACCACCTGAAGGGAAGCTGTAGGCAGGTGGGGGTCAGGCTCTGCTCCCAGGCAGCTTGTGACAAGAGGAGAGGGCATGGCCTGAAGTGTGCCAGGGGAGGGTTAGGTTGGATGTTAGGAAGCACTTCCTGATGGAAAGGGCAATCAGACCCTGGGATGGACTGCCCAGGGAGGTGGTGGAGTCACCATTCCTGGAGTTGTTTAAGGCAAGGTTGGATGTGGTACTTGGTGGCAGGGTTTAGCTGATGATGTGGTGGTGGTGGGTCCTAGGCTGGACTGGATGATCTCAGAGGTCTTTTCCAGCCTCAATCATTCTGTGACTCTGTGAGCAGGCATCACCCAGCAGAGCCTGACTCCATCCTCTTCACACTCACCCTTTACATCTTTATCAAGAGCAATGAGGTCACCTCTCAGGCTCCAATGGTGGAAGTTGAGGCAGAGGAAGTTCCATGGAAACAGGAGGAAGAATTTTTTCCCTGTGAGGGTGACAGAGACCTGGAATAGGCTGCCCAGAGGGGTTGTGGATTCTCCCTCTCTGGAGATATTCCAACCCCACTTGGATGTGTTCCTGTGTGACCTGCTCTAGGTGCTGCTGCTCTGGCAGGGGCGTTGGACTGGATGAGCTTGGGAGGTCCTTTCCAATCCCTAACACTCTGTGATTCTGGGATTCAATTGCAGATCTCTGAGCCATAAGCTGGTTGTCAGCTCAGCTCAATTGCCCCTGAAAGGAAGTTCATTTGGGCAGAAGAATCATCCAGATGTAGGAAGCACACAAAACAGGGACTGGGGAATTTAACCAGCTCCTGTCTTGCATAATTGCTAATTAGAACAGATCCACAGCCTAATGAGGAACCAGATTGAACAGAATTGGGAGGCCTGCCAGCTGGCTGCAGTGCCAGGAATCAGCCTGGCATTTTAAACCCCATTTTGGCCATACTTTAATTTTTTTTTCCACATGGCAAAGCACTTCTACAAGTGTTTACAAAATGCTTTGCTGTTGTGGGACATGACAGGTCCCTGCCTTTTGGGTACCTTCCTATCTACTCACCTGTAGGTGATGCTTCAGCTCAGCGTGGTGTGCAGAAGGTCAGTTTTAGGACAGCTGCATTGCAGCAGGAAATGATAAGTCAGGTGGAACCTGGGGGTCTGTGGCCAGTGGTGCTCCCCAGGGATCAGTTCTGGGTCCAGTTTGGTTCAATATCTTTACCAACAACCTGGCTGAGGGCATTGAGTGCACCCTCAGCAAGTTCTGATGATCCCAACCTGGGGGTGGCTGACACCTGTCAGGATGTGCTGCAGCCAACCAGAGCTGCACAGGCTGAGAGCTGGCTGCAGGCAAACCTCCTGGAGGTCANAGGAGGATGCTTAGGGGACTTGAGCATCTGCCCTGGGAAGAGAGCCTGAGAGCCCTGGGGCTGTTTAGTGTGGAGAAGAGAAGGCTGAGAGGGATCTGATCAATGTCTCTCAACAGTGGAGGGCTGGGGGTCAAGTGGAGGGGGCCAAGCTCTGCTGGGTGGTGCACAGCAAGAAGCCAAGGAACAATGGAGACAAACTGGAACAGAGAAGGTTTCAGCTCAACAGGAGGAGAAACTTCTTTAGTGTGAGGGTGCCAGAGCCCTGGAGCAGGCTGCCCAGAGAGGTTGTGGAGTCTCCTTCTGTGGAGCCTTTCCAACCCCAGCTGGATGCATTCCTGTGCAGACTCCCCTGGGTGCTGCTGCTCTGGCAGGGGGCTTGGACTGGGTGATCTCTGGAGGTCCCTTCCAATTCTAATGTGCTGTGGTGTTGTGGTTATTAACAGAGATGATGTTACTGAAGCTCAGTAGTAGCACAAAGGTGTTGAGGAGTATTTAATTTCCTCACGCATTACTTTCCCCCCTCTCCTCCTTGAATGTGACTTCAAACTACAGGGATGGGTATGACAAAAGAAAATCAATTCCTTGCCCCCCCTCCTATTAAGGCTACAGCAGGATAACCCAATCACCCCAGGGCAGCCTAGGAAATCACACAAGCTCCAGACATCTGAGGATGCTGCAGGTTTGACTGAGAATACAAATTCTGTGGTGAAGATGCTTTAAGTGTCTGCAAGAAGAGATTAATTCCATTAGCAAAGCAGCAAAATGCTGCCACAGCTGAAGTGCTCTTGTAAGAGGCCATGCTGCAGTTCCTTATGGGATACCTCATGGACCAGGGATAAAGGAGAGGAATTCTCTTAGGGAGAGGAATCGTTTTATGAATTTCATAGAATAATAGAATTGTCAGGGTTGGAAGGGACCTTAAGGATCATCCAGCTCCAACCCCCCTGCCATGGGCAGGGACACCTCACACTGCAGCAGGTTGCTCACAGCCACATCCAGCCTGGCTGCAAAAACCTCCAGGCAGGAGGCTTCCACCACCTCCCTGGGCAACCTCTGTCAGTCTCTCACCACCCTCATGGGGAACAACTTCTTCCTAACATCCAATCTCAATCTCCCCATTTCTAGTTTTGCTCCATTCCCCCCAATCCTATCCCTCCCTGACACCCTCAAAAGTCCCTCCCCAGCTTTCCTGGAGCCCCCTTCAGACATTGGAAGGCCACAAGAAGGTCTCCCTGGAGCCTTCTCCTCTCCAGACTGCACAACCCCAACTCTCTCAGGCTGTCTCCAGAGCAGAGCAGCTCCAGCCCTCTGCTCATCCTCATGGCCCTTCTCTGGACACCTTCCAGCCCCTCCAGATCCTTCCTGGAACAGAGGCTCCAGAACTGGACCCAGAGCTCCAGGTGTGGTCTGAGCAGAGTGGAGCAGAGGGGGAGAATCCCCTCCCTGGCCCTGCTGGCCACACTTCTCTTGCTGCAGCCCAGGCTCTGCTTGGCTCTCTGGGCTGCAAGTGCTCACTGCTGGCTCCTTCTGAGCCCTCGGAAAGCTGCTGGGCTGACAACTAATTATGTCTCCTGTTTGCCAGCCCAATCAGACAGAAGATAAGTGTCCATGGAAGGCTGCTAGGTAGGAAGTTACTGAGCTAGTGGGAAAACAGAGGTTAGGAAATGACCACTGTACCAGAAATGAGCATGGTGAACATTCTAACTAACAGGGTGTGTGAGGCAGTGCCTCTCCTCAGAGCCACCAAGCTGGGGACATGGGAGTGCTGGTGGACAACAAGTTCTGCATGGGACAGCAATGTGCCCTGGGGGCCAAGAAGGCCAATGGGGTCCTGGGGGGCATTCAGAGGAGTGTGTCCAGCAGAGCCAGGGAGGTTCTCCTCCCCCTCTCCTCTGCCCTGCTGAGACCTCCCCTGGAATATTGCATCCAGTTCTGGGCTCCCCAGGTCAGGAGGGACAGGGATCTGCTGGAGAGAGTCCAAGGGAGGGCTGCAAGGATGAGGAAGGGACTGGAGCAGTGCCTGGGGAGGAGAGGCTGAGAGCTCTGGGGGTGTTTAGTGTGGAGAGGAGAAGGCTGAGAGGGATCTGATCAATGTCTATCAAGAGCTGAGGGCTGGGAGTCAGGAAGGAAGGGACAGGGACAGGCTCTGCTCAGTTGTGCCCTGGGATAGGCCAAGGGGCATTGGATGGAAACTGCAGCACAGGAGGTTCCACCTCAACATGAGGAGGAACTTCTTGACTGTGAGGGTGACAGAGCAGTGGAAGAGGCTGCCCAGAGAGGTTGTGGAGTCTCCTTGTCTGAAGCCTTTGCAGCCCTGTCTGGATGTGTTCCTGTGTGAGCTGTGCTGGATTCTCTGCTCCTGCTCTGGCAGGGGTTTGGACTGGAAGCTCTCCAGAGGTCCCTTCCAACCCCTAACATCCTCTGATCCTGTGACACATCATTAGAGAGGCATCCTGAGTGCAGGGTGCCAGCTGCATCTGCTGGAGCTGCAAAATAAAACAGGTGATTTTCTTCATCTGTTCTTAGCAGTAAAGTAATAAAGAATGAAAATATCTTTTCTTCTTTGAAGTGACTCCACTTCAATCCAGTTGAGAAACAATCCTGGGCTCTAGGGGTGTAGAGGGACTTTCCTTGCCCTTTGCCTGTACGGCTCCTGCTGTACAAATCAATGAGAGCCTGCAATATTTATGTGACATCCTGAAGCCCTCTTACAAAGGAAAGCTCCCTCCAACAACAGACACTTGAAAATTCCCTCCACTTTCTGCCTCCATTTAGAGCCTTCAGCTGGGAAATGTCAGCTGCTCAGGACTGCTCAGCTGAAGCATGGCCTGGCAGGGTTTGTTTTTTTTCTCCCCTTGAATGAAAGAGACATTGATGTTGCAAAGTATTGATGCCTTCAGAAAGATGCAGTTAAAGAGCATTTTTGTTTACTTTACAGCATCCATCCCTGTGCCCACAAATGAAGTCATCATCTGCCAGTGACTCCAACACAGGAATAAGCTCCTACAGCATTTTTCACCCCTAAGAGTTGGGAAAGAGCTGTGGGATTCTGCTCTGGAGTAACACAGGGCTGCTGGGCTGAGGCCAAGAGGGTGAGGTTTAACCCTCAACTAATTAGAGCGAATCCCCCCTCAGCTCAGCTAGGGAGGGAAGCACATGGAGCTCTATTTACAAGCAAACTAACATCCAGAGACATGAACAGCAAGGAGTGTGTACAAAACATGCCATAGATGTACAGGATCTATCTATCTATCTATCTATCTATCTATCTATCTATCTATCTATCTATCTATCTATCTATCTATCTATCTATCTATCCGTCTGTCTATCTATCTATCTATCTATCCATCTGTCTATCTATCTATCTATCTAAATTTATATAAATAGATAAATTTACAATTTATAAACAACCCAGAACCTCCTCAGAACCCCTCTGGATGGACCCAGGAGACCTGTTCACCTCCTCCCCCACTCTCCCCCTCCTTCCTGGTACCTCACACAACAGAGATCCCTGGCATGGCCCCAGGAGAGGGAGAGATGGGATGGAGTCACCCATCAGTGAATTTGCAGATGATAGCAAGTTGGGAGGCAGTGTGGATCTCCTGGGGGTAGGAAGATGCTGCAGAGAGACCTGGCCAGGCTGGGTCAATGGGGCTGAGGCCAATGGGATGAGGTTTAACCAGGCCAAGTGGAGGGTGCTACACTTTGGCCACAGCAGCCCCATGCAGGCTACAGACTGGGGATGAGAGTGTGGAGAGCAGCCTGGCAGAGAGGGACCTGGCAGTGCTGGGGGACAGCAGCTGGACAGGAGCCAGCAGTGTGCCCAGGGGCAGGGAAGGCCAAGGGCATCCTGGCCTGGATCAGGAGCAGTGTGGGCAGCAGGAGCAGGGATGGAATTCTGTCCTGTGCTGGGCACTGGGAAGGCCTCACCTCCAGCACTGTGTGCAGCTCTGGGACCTCACTGCAAGAGAGATCCTGAGGTGCTGGAGCAGGGCCAGAGGAGAGCAACCAGCCTGGGGAAGGGACTGGAGGGCAAGGCTGCTGAGGAGAGGCTGAGGGAGCTGGGGGTGTTCAGCCTGCAGAAGAGGAGGCTCAGGGGGGACCTTATCACTCTCTACAACCACCTGAAGGGAAGCTGTAGGCAGGTGGGGGTCAGGCTCTGCTCCCAGGCAGCTTGTGACAAGAGGAGAGGGCATGGCCTGAAGCTGTGCCAGGGGAGGGTTAGGTTGGATGTTAGGAAGCACTTCCTGATGGAAAGGGCAATCAGACCCTGGGATGGACTGCCCAGGGAGGTGGTGGAGTCACCATCCCTGGAGGTGTTTAAGGCAAGGTTGGATGTGGCACTCAGTGCCATGGTCTGGTGGAGGTGGTGGGGTTGGGTCCTAGGCTGGGCTGGATGAGCTCAGAGCTCCTGTCCAGCCTCAGTCATTCTGTGAGTCTGTGAAAATGGGAGGATTGTTTGGGTTTCATTGGCTAAGACCTAGACTGGCTCAAGCTTTGCCATATACTTTTGTTAAGGTTCTTGTTCTCGTTATCTTCTGTGCCTCTTACCTGATTCCTTCCTGAATTATGTAAATTAATATCAACTGATGCTGATTCTGGTCTTTCTTTTGGTTTGTTTTGGGGTTTTTCGTTGGTTTGGTTTTTCTGTTTTGTTCTGGCAATTTTTGTTGTTTTGGGTTTTTTTTTTGTTCATTTGTTGTCATTTTTGGGTTTATTTTTTATTCAAACATTCCCAGACAAGGGGGGAGGGCAGAAATTCATATTCTGCACTTAGCTCAGCCCATTAGCTCCAACCCTGTGAAGTGCTTTAGACCTAGAGCAGGCTCAGCAATTAGCAAGTGAAATGCAGCTACAGCAGAAGAGAGAGGGCTGCAGTATTCCTGTTTCTTGTTTCCCATACACTCTGGCATCTCAATCAAACACAGAGGCATTTTTGTTCCAAAGCTGCTGAACAGACTCTTTTTAGTGAAGGATTCTGGCACTGCCCACTAATTAAGAGTTTGTTCCTCACTGCTGCTAGCCACAGCCTCTTTTTTATCCCTCTGATTCTTAATTTTTTTAAATTATTTTTGTTTTTTCCCCCTGACTTTGTTTTGAGGCCACATAAGGAAATATTGCTGAGCCCTTTGCCTTTTTCATCTGAAGATCAAATCATTCCTACAAGGATCTCCTGTTTCAGAGTCACAGAATCCCAGAATCAATGAGGTTGGAAAAGACTTCAAGGATCATCAAAGTCCAACCTGTCACCCAAGACCTCATGACCACTAAACCATGGCACCAAGTGCCACCTCCAATCCCCTCTTGAACACCTCCAGGGATAGTGACTCCACCACCTCCCTGGGCAGCACATTCCAACCTCTAACAACTCTCTCTATGAAGAACTTTCTCCTCACCTCCAGCCTAAACCTCCCCTGGCACAGCTTGAGACTGTGTCCTCTTGTTCTGGTGCTGGGTGCTTGGGAGAAGAGACCAAACCCCTCCTGGCTACAACCTCCCTTCAATCCTACCACTTTCCCTCACAGTTGATGTCCACCAGCTGAGGTTCTGGTTGCTGCTCTTTTATTATCCTCCTGTGACAGATCCTGTCAAAATTGCAGCAATGGGCTCTGATAACATAGATCTTTCTAGAAATGTTGCTTCATGGGGATGATTGGTAGTCAAAAACTGTTCCCTACCACTTCTCTTGCCAAACTGCAAAATGCTCAAACAGCTGGGGCAGACTGGATGGACTGGGCTGACCCTGCTTCATTGTTGTAGTGCTGTGGGCAGCAGGACCAGGAGGTGACCATCCCCCTGTGCTCAGCACTGCTGAGGCCACAGCTCCAGTGCTGTGCTCAGCTCTGGGCCCTCACTGCAGGAAGGACACTGAGGGGCTGGAGCCTGTCCAGAGAAGGGCAAGGAGGCTGGAGAAGGGCCTGGAGCCCCTGGGCTAGAGGAGGGACTGAGGGAGCTGGGGGCGTGCAGGCTGCAGAAGAGGAGGCTGAGGGAGACCTCAGTGCTCTCTGCAGCTCCCTGAAGGGAGGTTGGAGTGAGGAGAGGGCAGGCTCTGCTCCTTGGTGGCAGGGGACAGGAGCAGAGGAAATGGTTTCAAGCTGCAGCAGGAGGTTCAGGCTGGATGCTAGGAAATATTTCTTGGCAGAGAGGGCTCCCAGCCATTGGAATGTTCTGCCCAGGGCAGTGCTGGAGTCAGCATCTCTGGAGGTGTTCAAGCAGGCTTGGAGCTGTGCTTAGGGACATGGTTTGGTGCTGTCCCTGCAGTGCTGGGTGGAAGGTTGGACTGGATGAGCTTGGAGGGCTCTTCCAAATGGATGTTTTCTGTGATTCTGGTGAGACTGCTCAACCTCAGCACTGTTGAGTTAATGACAGTACTCTACAGAGTAAGGTTTGTGTCTTCTGTCTCTGTTTCCAGTGGTGACCCTGCTTTGGAAACCCTCCTTTGGGACCTGATCAATCACCTGGATAAAAAGTGGAGAGCTGCAAGTTTTCTTCTTGTCATACATGACTGCTTCTTGGCACTCAACCCTGGCATGCTTGGCTGTGAGGTGATTTGAGGAGGTGATAGACCAGCAGTGAGGCTCAGCTTTTCACCTTGCATCCTCTACTGGCTTTTCTCTATTGCAGTGTTAAATTCCAGGTGCTAAGGTGAACAGCTCCAGGGAAATCAGCATTCTTGATTCTATTCTCTCCCTGTTATGAAATTAAAAAGCTCTTGAAGCTTCTGATCCTGCAGAGGAGAGCATTGCTGGGAATTTGAGTGCACCACTGGCTTTAGTAGAGCTAGACCTGAAAGTCAATTTGTTTAGGTGTGTTGGTGTTTGTAAAAGGGAGGGTTAGATCCTGCAAGCTGCCATGCAAGGGATGTGGTCTGTGTGACCTCTGCTGGGTTCTGTGCTCCTGCTCTAGCAGTGGGTTTGGACTC
This sequence comes from Indicator maculatus, assembly GCA_013399975.1. Taxonomy (NCBI): domain Eukaryota; kingdom Metazoa; phylum Chordata; class Aves; order Piciformes; family Indicatoridae; genus Indicator; species Indicator maculatus. The sequence continues at coordinate 57,694 of VXBD01012225.1, forward strand.
AATGTTCCTCAGAGATCCCTTCCAACTCCTAACATCCTCTGATCCTGTGATCCTGTGGCCAAGAGAGCCAAGGGGAGCCTAGGGGGTAGCAAGAGAAGTGTGGCCAGCAGGGCTGGGGAGGTTCTGCTCCCCCTCTGCTCTGCTCTGCTCTGCCCTGCTGAGACCACAGCTGCAATCCTGTGTCCAGTTTGGGGCTCCCCAGGTCAAGAGAGACAGAGAGCTGCTGGAGAGAGGCCAAGGGAGAGGCAGGAGGATGCTTAGGGGACTTGAGCATCTGCCCTGGGAAGAGAGCCTGAGAGCCCTGGGGTTGTTTAGTGTGGAGAAGAGAAGGCTGAGAGAGATCTGATCAATGTCTCTCAAGAGCTGAGGGCTGGGGGTCAAGTGGAGGGGGCCAAGCTCTGCTGGGTGCTGCACAGCAAGAGGCCAAGGAACAATGGAGACAAACTGGGACAGAGAAGGTTTCAGCTCAAAAAGAAGAGAAACTTCTTTGTTGTGAGGGTGCCAGAGCCCTGGAGCAGGCTGCCCAGAGAGGTTGTGGAGTCTCCTTCTGTGGAGCCTTTCCAACCCCAGCTGGATGCATTCCTGTGCAGACTCCCCTGGGTGCTGCTGCTCTGGCAGGGGGTTGGACTGGATGATCTCTGGAGGTCCCTTCCAACCTCTGATACACTGTGAGACTGTGAGACTGTGAGACTGTGATCCTGAGGCCTTCCCAAGCATCTAGAGGTATGAAGGAGCCCCTGACAAGTGCACTGTAGGTCAGTCAGAAGCCTGTACCCCCACCTTGGTGGTAGCAGCCCTTCAGAAGAGTGAGGTTCTCCTGCATCCTACCAACCCCTGCTGAACTCAGGATCCAGTGCAATGCAGCTGGGAGGAGCTGCCTGAAGGCTCAGCTAGAAAATCTGTGTCTGCTCCATTCAGCCTGCATATTGGTGACATGAATATGGAAGGTGAGATGTCTCTGCAGCTCTGGGTGCATTAACCCCAGGAAAAAGCAATGTGACAGGGCTGTGTCAGCCAAGAGTCACACTGCTGAATCACTTCATGTCAGGATTTAATTCTGTGTTTCACTTCTATTTCACATTTCACAGACTCACAGATTGCACTGGGTTGGAAGGGACCCTCAGAGGTCATCTTGTCCAGCCCTGCTGCAGTGAGCACTGACACCTCCAACCAGAGCAGGCTGCCCAGGGCCACATCAAGTCTGATCTTGAGTGTCTCCAGGGACCTGGCTCTCAACCACAATCCTGGGCAACCTGTTCCTGTGTTTTGCTACTCTCATCTTAAAGAACTTTCTCCTGATGTCCAACCTAAACCTGCCCTGCTCCAGTTTCAAACCATTGCCCCTCATCCTATCACTCCAAGCCCTTCTGAACAGCCCCTCCCCAGCCCTGCTGTAGGTCCCCTTCAGATATTGAAACATAGCCAATAAGGTCTCCCTGGAGCCTTCTCCTCTCCAGGCTGAACTGCTCAAAATCTCTCAGCCTGTCTTTGTAGCAGAGGTGCTCCAGCCCAACAGCTTTAATTTTTCTTGTACAAAATTCCAACCCTCCAATGATGGAGATGTGGTCCTGAGGGATTCTGAATTGTGAGGGAAAGCAGAAACAGGGTAGTTAATGACTAAGATACTTTGATTCTTCTGAGTCACTCTGTTTACAGGATCAGAGGGTGTTAGGGGTTGGAAGGGACCTCTGGAGATCTTCCAGTCCAATCCCCCTGCCAGAGCAGGACCAGAGAATCCAGCACAGGTCACACAGGAACACATCCAGACAGGGCTGCAAAGGCTCCAGAGAAGGAGACTCCACAACCTCTCTGGGGCAGCCTGCTCCAGGGCTCTGTCACCCTCACAGTCAAGAAGTTCCTCCTCATGTTGAGGTGGAACCTCCTGTGCTGCAGTTTCCATCCATTGCCCCTTGGCCTATCCCAGGGCACAACTGAGCAGAGCCTGTCCCTGTCCCTATCAATAGCCCTCAGCTATTGATAGATATTGATCAGATCCCTCTCAGTCTTCTCCTCTCCACACTAAACACCCCCAGGGCTCTCAACCTCTCCTCCCCAGGCACTGCTCCAGTCCCTTCAGCATCCTTGCAGCCCTCCCTTGCACTCTCTCCAGCAGATCCCTGTCCCTCCTGAACTGGAGAGCCCAGAACTGGATGCAATATTCCAGGTGTGGTTCTTGGAAGTTCTGTGGGCAGCAGTGAAGCAGCTGTCCAGTCCCTTTTGATAAGGAAATGTCAGCTTGAGTCAATGAATAGAAGGAAATCAAGAAGCTGAACAAAGCTGTGAATGGGAGAGGTTTCCATGGAGGCAGAGGCTTCAATCCCACAGCTCCCATGGCAAAATAAAGGCAGCTCTCTGCAACTGCCAGGACCCTGCCAGGATTGTGCCCTGGGTGTGGCCAGGGGCTTGCAGGAGAGTGTAGGGAGCCTGGTGACTGCTGGAGCAGGCAGGGGCAAGACAGATGGCATCAGACAGCTGTGCAGCTGGGGTAGAGGAGACCTCAAAAAGGCAGGTGTTACTTCAAAGGCAATACAAACTTCAAGGCATTCAGGGTAATTCTGCATGAGAGAAGACCAAAAAGGTTTCACAGATGCCTTCTGCCATGCTTTGCACCCCCCTGAAGCCAGGAAGTGTGCAGGCTTTTAAAGACCCTGTGAAAGGATTCTGACCACACTCATTTCAAACTCCCTAGAAGGCACCCAGGTAACTTTGGAGCAATGGGAAGTGACAGCTTTAGTCTCTTGAGCTGTTCCTGCCCTGGAGAGGGGAGCATGGCTCATCCCCAGGCATTTGAAGGGTGGTATGTCTGAAAGAAGGTAAAGCTGGCTGCAAGCTCTGGCAGCCCCCAGAGAGCACCAGCAAGGGGGGAGTGCAGCTCTGAGAACCAGTGAAGGTCATTTTAAAAGCTCCAAGGAAAGAGTTCCTTTTATGCTGGGAGTTGAGCAGATTGGCAGTCTTAGGGCCACTCTGTTCAGGCAGTAAGAGGAGGAGGGTTGGACTCAGAGATCTCCAGAGGTCCCTTCCAACCCCTCACACCCTGTGGTGTGTGGTTTGTGAGGTGAACAGCACAGGTCAGACTTCTTTTAAGGAAGAAGCAGGCTCATGGGGGTGTGCTGAGCAACAGGCAGAAGTTTCTGGCACCTCTTGAGACTCAGCTGGTTCAGCCACCCATGGGATGATAACTTGGCTGCAAGGGAGAGAAGATATTCTGAGCTGGTTGTAGGGACCCTAGAGCTACAGGTGAAAATCAGTTGCTAAAGATGAATATTGAGCTGCTGGGGAAGGTCCTGCAGCTGGGTCAGGGCAATCCCAGGCACTGATAGAGGCTGGGCAAGGACTGGCTGGAGAGCAGTTCTGAGGAAAAGGCCTTGGGGGTGCTGGGGGAGGAGAAGCTCAAGAGGAGCCAGCAGTGAACACTTGCAGCCCAGAGAGCCAAGCAGAGCCTGGGCTGCAGCAAGAGAAGTGTGGCCAGCAGGGCCAGGGAGGGGATTCT
>VXBD01012228.1:0-10665 GCA_013399975.1 Indicator maculatus
GCGCCCACGGCGGCCGCCGGCTCCTCAGTGCCCTGCGCAGAGCTGAGCGCGGAGCTGACAATGCTCAGCCCCAGCTGCTGCAGCATGAAGGACCTCTGCATGCGTGCGTTCTGCTCCTGCACACGGTCGCTAGGTGGGGACATGGGCAGCGTCCTGGTGGTCAGGTAGTGCTTGCAGGCCTTCACCACTGAGTTCAGGTGCAGATGGGAGGCGGCCAGCAGGACGTCCATGACATTGCTCTCCCCCAGCATCAGCGTGGAGGTATACATCATGTCGATCAGGGCGGCGAAGGCCTCCGCCGTCACTACCTCGCTGTCCAGCTGGATCATGTTCATGCTCTGATCCCCCTCAGCCACCGTGAAGAGGGCTCGGAAGTGTGTGCTGCACGCTGCCAGCACCGACCGGTGGGCTTTGAAGTGCCTGTTACCCACCACAATGACACAGTCGCAAAGCTGGCCATGGAGCCTCTGGTAGTTGAGCTGCTGAAAGATTTGCTCAAAGTGTCCTGGGAAATCCATGGTCCTACAAAAAAACACAACAGAACAAACTGTAACTTAAACAGACCCCAGCAGACCTGGGTGTCAAGCTGAGCCATGATGGCTAAAAGGCAACTGAGCAGCACCTGATCCACCTGGCCATGGCCACACTACTGTGGTGTCCAAGCTGGCAGTCTTGGGATCATGTAATGATCTCGGTTGGCAAAGCTCTTTAAGCTCACCCAGTTCAAGCCTTCTCTAACTCTGCCAAGGCTGGAGCTAACACATGGCCCTCAGCACCACATCTCTGCCTCTTGGAAACGCCTCCAGGGATGGGCATTCAGCCACCTCCCTGGGCAGCCTGTGCCAGGCTTTAGGAACCCTTTCAGTAAAGAAGTTGCTTCTAATGTTTGCCCTAAACCTCCCCTGGAGCAACTCAAGGCCTGTTGTCCTATCATTTGTTCTTTGGGAGCAGAGCCCAAGCCCCAGCTGGCTGCAGCCTCCTCTCAGGGAGCTGCAGAGAGCAATGAGGTCTCCCTCAGCCTCCTCTTCTCCACACCAACCCCCCCCAGCTCCCTCAGCTGCTCCTCCCTCCCCAGCCCTCTTCTCCAGACCCTTCCCCACCTTCCTTGCCCTTCTCTGGCTCTGCTCCAGCCCCTCCATGTCCTTCTTGGGCTGAACCCAGACTTCAAGACATGGCTCCCCAGAGAGGAGTAGAGGCACAATGCCTGCCCTGGCCCTGCTTGCAGAGGAGCAGGAGGGTGACCTGGTGCAGCACCCCCTCAGCACTGGTGCTGCAAATGGTGCAATGTAGGCTGCATCACCTCTGATACCTCCTGTCCAAGCTGAAACACTCTGAAAAACTCTGTGAGCGTGCTGGGGGCTCCAGAGCTGGACACAACAATTCAGGTAGGGTCTCATAAGAGGGAAGAGGAGAATCCTTTCCCTGTCCCTGCTACCCACACTGCTGGGCATCAGCCCAGAGCAGGGCTGGCTCTGTGCTGGCAGCAATCAGTGCCAGCTCATTTCCAGTCTTGCACCCATCAGCACCAATTCCTTCTCCACAGGGCTGCTGGGGGTTGTCCTGACCCAGGTTCAGGACCTTCCACTTGGTCTTGTTGACCTTCATGAGGTTGGCTTGGGCCCTCCTCTCCAGGTCTCACTGGATGGATCCCTTCCCTGCAGCCTGCTGACCACACCACACACCCTGCTGAGGGTGCCTTGGTCCCTGCTGCCCATGTCACCAGCAAGGTGTTCAACAGCACTGTCCCAGCACCCACCCTGCACACATGCAGTCACCAGCTGCATGAGTAAGGAGCAACTCCCAGGGCTGCAGGCATGGAGCAACAGCAGCAGGAGGCCACAGTTGCTCTCTCAGGCTGTGGTTCTCCTTTGCTGTGGGACAGGACAGAGCAGGGATGGCCTCTTTGGAGACACACAACTGCTGTAAGGCCACCCCAGTGCAGGTCAGAAAGCCAAGCAACAGACAAGATCTCAGCTGGACTGATACAGGTGTGCATGTCAGCAGACAGCTGCAGAACCAGAAAGATCTGTGTGCTTCCAGCAGCAGCTCAGCTCCAAAAGCACACCTGCCACGTTCCCCAGCCCGGGGTCGTCACCACCAACATGCTGTGGGCAAGGGGGGCCCCCCCGACCCACTTTGTGAAGCAGACAATTCTGACCTAGCTCAGGAGTCATTCTGCAGGCACCACGGCAGGGTTCTTACGGCAAGCAAAATGTGCACCTCAAAGTCAAGCACAGGATGTGTGTCCCTGCCAGGACTGTGTCCTGCTCAGGAGCCTTGGTACAGAGCTGCTTGCTTCCACCTGGCCTGTTCATTGCAGCTGCTTCCCCTTCTCTGTGTGAGAGACTCCCCAGGCCCCACAGCAATGCTGTCAGCAAGCAATGCTCTCCCTTACAGTGTGAAAGAGGAAAGTATTCCTCTAGGGCTGTTTTCCACCTTACTGCTAGCAAAGCACAAGAGCCCTGCCTGTTTCCACTCTGCACCCATCAGACCCAGTCCCTCCAGACCCCAGAGGATGCTTGGGCTGGGCCTGAGCCCAGTTCTGAGCAGGGTTCCACTGCAGAGCAGAGGCCGAGTTCTCCATCCAACCTAGGCTCCTCCTGTTCCGTTAGCCCACAGCTACAGACCCTGTTGGACTTTCCAGCCTCCTCAGCCCACACCTGACCATGTGCCCAGTGGCTGTGGAGGGATGGGCACAGCACCTGTCCTCTCTGACACCTCTGGTCATGAAACAGGAGTTTTGTGCTGCCAGAGCCAGCTGTGGGGCAGGAAGGCCTCAAATGCAGACACTCTCTGGTCTCCTCTTCTTCAGGCTCCTGTGGACACTGCTGTGTGATGAACACCTTCTGATTCCTAGGCTTAAGAAATCCCTTGGGGCAACCTGGACAAAGAGGCCTGCAGAGGTTTGTGACTTTGGTGCACTTGGACTAACACTGGGACACACAAAATGCAGTGACTCAAAAGTAGAGCAGGCAAAGAGATCTGAACCCATGCCAGAAGAGGTGGCAAACAACAAAAACACACCAAGGCTGAAGCCATCAGGTCACAGAAAGCCTCAGCAAGCAGCCCCAGAGCTGCTGCTGCTGTTCCCCAGCACAGAGGCAGCTGGCACCCACCCCCCTCCTCCTCCTCAGCAAACAACAGGCACTGCCCAGCTCTGGTGGAGAAAAATGTCACCACCTTGAGCAGTGAACCAAGAACCTTGTCCCTCTACAAGGGACACTGACTCACAAACAGCCACAGTTTAACCTAACACTGAAGAACTGTCCCCAGCTTTAAGTGATTCCTGTGCCTTTTAAAAGGAATCAATCAAACAATCAATCAATCACAGCTCTGTGAGTGAAGATGTGCAAGAGGAGGAGTTCCAGATGCCATCTTGCTTAACAAGGAACAGGAAGACAGATTTTAGGTGCTCTCTGTATCTTTCCCCACCAAAGTGAATTCATCAGCGACTGTAAGATGGCATTTCCAAATAAAAAGGTGTTAGAGACAGCCTCTGGGACTGTGCAGCTTCCACCTCTTGAGGCAAGCACAACACTCCTGGTGGCTGCAGGAGGAGGGAGGGAGGGAAGAGCAGACAGAGAACCTCACTAACCTCAGGAGCTGGACAGAAGGGACATGAGGAGCTTAGGCCCTGGCAGAGGCTCCTGTGGCCCAGGCACACCTGGCTCAGCTCCTGCCCTGTGTCATTCCAGCAGGCACTCTGCACAGACTGTGCTCCCTGCCAGCCAGGTGCCTCTGTGGGATGGAGAGGGGACTGTCAAACCATTCACTGATCTTCTCCTGCCTCTGAGATGGGTCAGGTCTGTGCCAGGGGCAACCTCTGTCCTTGGCTTTGCAGGACTAAGACAGGGGAGAGAGGAGGAGATGACGGGGGGTCAACAGTTGCCACAGCAACAAAGAAATTCCAGCTACATCCAGACTGCCATAGCTACAGCACTAGCCTGCTCCTGGAGGGCCTGAATGCTGGTGGCTCACTTTCCACTGAGCTCCTCAGCCAAGACAGACAGCTCTGAAGAACCATCTGACAGCGGCACAGCTCCATGCATAGCTGATCCACAATGCTGCAGCCCACCAGCAGACACCTTGGAACACACCAGAAGAGGCAAGGAAGCTGCTATCCCTAAGGATCAGGCATGGAGGACATCATGGAATCAGCTACAGTGACCTTCAGCAGATCTGAACCACCAGCAGCCATGGCAGAAGCAAACAGAACCATGGACCTGTCTGGTTAGAAAGTCCCCTGGCATCATCCATCCCAACCATCAACACACCCCTACCATGGCCACCAAAACATTGCCCCAAGTGCCATGACCACAGCTTTCTGCAACACCTCCAGCCATGGGGACTCTCCCACCTCCCTGGGCAGCCTCTGCCAGTCCCTGACCACTCTTGCAGCACAGAAATTGTTCCTCAACCCTCCCCTGGCACAACTTCAGGACATTTCCTCTCCCATCACCTGAGACTAGGGAGCAGAGCCCAACCCCCAGCTGGCTGCAGCTGCTCTGAGGGAGCTCCAGGGAGCAATGAGGTCTCCCTCAGCCTCCTCTTCTCCACACCAACCCCCCAGCTCCCTCAGCTGCTTCTCCCCAGCCCTTTTCTCCAGACCCTTCCCCACCTTTCTTGCCCTTCTCCGGCCCTGTTCAAGCCCCTCAGTGTCCTTGGAGTGAGAGGCCCAAATCTGAGCCCAGGACTGCAGATGTAGTGCTGAGCACAGGGGCAGGATCCCTGCCCTACTCCTGCTGCCCACGCCATACTTTGTCACTGCCTTCCTCCCTGTATCCAACACAGGACAGAGATCCTCCTCATTCCTCTTGTTACTGATTTACTGTAGAATTTCCTGTTCTCTTCAACAGCTGAAGCCAGAGTCATTTCTGTCTGGGCTTTGGCCCTTCTCATTTCCTCCCTGCACAGCCTCACAACCAGCTTGGTGTGCCCCTGTTGTCCTACCCCTTCTCCTCTTCTCCCCAAGCAGCACCCAAACCTCTGCTCAGCCAGGCTCTCCTGGGGACAGCCTTCTCCTGTACCTTCAGGACTTCCCTCTCAGCAGTCTCCAGCCTTGCTGGAGCCCTTGGTCCCCCAGGGCTGCCTCCCAAGGGCCTAGAGCAGGCTCCCCCAAGCACATCTGCCTTGTTGGCTTTCCCCCTGATCTTGCCCACAAACACTCAGATCTGTGGTCACCATCACGAACCTCACCACAACCAGAACACTCCTGACACACGTCACATGTCAGAGGCAGGAAAACTTTAAGGGCAAGCAATGAAAAAACATCTAAAAAGCCCTGCCTGCAAAACCACCCCTCTGGCTGCCTGCAGGCTGAGGCAGGAGATGAAGCCAGCAGGGCCAGGATGAAGCATGGTGAAGCCAGAGGAGCCCTGTGCCCATTCCACAGCCCTCCTCTCTCCTCCAAGGGAACACCAATTAACAGCAATTAAACCTTCAGGTGCTGCCCCTGCTCGGGGCAGCCACTAAGCCACTTGGTGCCTCTCTGGCTCTCAGCTTGGCAGCCTGTGGGGTGCTTTGGTATTCAAGAGAGAGCTGCAGAGCTCCTGTACTGCCATCTGGCCTGGCAGAAGCCAGCAGGGCAGAGCCCTCTGCCTGGCACTCCTCCTGCCAGCTCTGCAGCGTGCCCAGCATCAGCACAGGAGCTAGAGCAAGACCTCAGCACAGCACCCCAGCAACCCCCAGAGCCCAGGCTGCTGCTTCTGCGTGTCCCCAGCCAGCACCAACACACCAGTCAGGCTCAGCACTCACAAGGACAGCACCCGTGGCCTCATCCTGCTCCCTGCCACAGCTGGGCAGGATGGAGCCCACCTGTCAGAAGAGACACACAGGTGATGGAGGGGGACCCCTCCAGCAGCTGCCCTGGGGTCCAGGCTGCCAGCACAAGAGTCCCAGAGGCCACAGCCTGGCTCTAGGCTGTCACAGGCATGCAGCTGACCTGGACAGATTCTTGCCCCTACAGACAGAGGCAGTGCCACACCGAGAGCTGCCAACGGCACCTCCTTGTGCCAGGCCACTTCTCCAGATCATGCAGGCTGATCTTCCCTGGGCACACTGGCTGCAGCCAAAGCTCCAACAACTAAGAAGCTCCGTGCTGTGGCTGCACTCACAGACCCCCAGAGCCCGCACCCAGGACATACCTAGGAAGGATTCAAGGAGAAGCAGGACAAATGGCACAGTACATGGCCAGCAAGAGCCCTGGCCACCCAACTGCCTCTGGAGGAGGAGACCTTTTCACCCCCTTATGCCTCTGCATTTCCACATTCAGTCCTTCCTAAATCCTCCAGACTCCTCCTCTGCCCCAGTTTTAGTTCCTCCCCCAGTAAGTCCCGTGGGATCCCAAACTGGTTTCCTTGCAGCCCCCAGGTCCCAACAGTGCAGCAAGCCCTGAGACATGGCAGGGCCCTGGGCTGAGGCTCTGCTGAGCTCAAACAGAGTCCTTGGTCTGGGTTCTGCCAGTGCCCCTGTGATGGAGTTCCACCAGTCATCGGCTTGGGAGCTGCCCTGCAAGGTGCTGCTTGGGCTGCCTCTCCTGCCACCACCTTCCTGAGCTGCCCTGGGGCTGTCACCCAACAGCCCTGGTGGCACATGAAATACTCCTCACGCATGTGGGGGAAGATGAGGTTCAGATTTCTCAGACTAAGCCTTCCCCATTAAGAAAGGGTCAGGATTAAAAACTCCCAGCTGGGAGAGGATGCCAAGTGCTCTGAAACAGCAGGAAAACCACAACTGGCAGCTGTTAACCCCAGAGCCTCCCTGTCAGCTCCAGCTACAAGAAACAAAGAGGAGATCAGGTACCAAACTGCTTCATCGTTGTTGGTGTCTGGTTACAGAAGCAGCCAAATTTGCAAGGACCACTGCTCAGAGTCAGAATCAATTTCCCTCTCTTCAACAAAGGCCCCAGCCCAGCCAGCTGTGCACATCTGCCAGGCCTGGCCAGCAGGGCACACCAGGGACAGCTGCTTGCAATGCCATGCAGCAGGAGAAGGGACACTGCAGGTGCTTCAGGAGAATTCAGGTTTAATTAGCAATATTTTTACTGCTTCTCATGGCAATAATTTCCTCTCCTGGTTCATTTCTGTGTCTCCAGTGATTAGCTCTGATACGATGATGCAGACTTATAGCCAAACCTCCCTGCTCCAGGCCTCAGGATGCAGCAGGATGGCACAATGCAGGCAGGGAAATGCCCCTGCACTAGAACCTCAGCACAAGCAAACACTTCTTTGCTTCTTTACAGCAAAAGTTACAGCTCAGCCACTACAAAACTGTGAGGGAACAACAGCTCCAAGGAAGGACCTATTTAAAGTGGCACTGCTGTGTCCAGCACCAAAGCAACAGCCTGGTTCACAGTGGAGCCCTAAGCCACTGCCAGGCAGTCAAACTCCTGTGGTCACACAGAAATCCCAAAGGCAGCCTCAGCCTCCCCCTCAGCACAGCTTTAAACGTTTGCACTCAGTGATTTTGTGCTCCTGCCCCCAGCAAAAGCTGCCTCAGCCACATCACCTGGGTAGTGGTATTCCTTAGTGACCCCAAATGTCCCTCCCATCACCAACAGCACCATGCAGCAAACAGCTGTCAGGAGAAACCTCACACACAGGCTGGCACCTGGAACTTCCTCACCAGGAAACAGACACCTCCATCCCCACTCCCCACCACCTGCACTTAAAGGGATTTGGTGTTCTAGGCAGGAGCCCTGCAGAAATGCCTGGCACACAGCCAGAGCCCAAGAGGGTGCCAGTGCAGCATAAGCAACTGCTTCCCTCTTCATCTAAACCACACAGCACCACACCCAAGCTGTGCTCGAAGCCATCCCACCCGCAGCAGAGTGCCCAGCCTGGCAGAGCTGGCAGCACCTCTCTGGAGCTGTGCCCCCAGGCTTACATGTAGCTCTTGCCGCTCACCTCCCTGCTGCCAGGAGGGTGAGGCCGGAGCTGCCAAGGTGCCAGGAAGGATAAGCTGCACTTCAGGAGGGCTTTGCTCTGTCTCACCATCAGATGGACATAAAGGGATGGTCCAGCCTATGGTGGCACCAGCTCCTGTGTGGGCAGACACAGCACAGCCTTCCAGCTGCAGCGAGCACCTGAGAGCAGTGTGCCAACACTCTCAGGAAAGGCCATGTTCCCCTGGGCACCAGCTGCCACACAGCCATCCCCCTGCTCCCTGACCTTGCCACCTGCCTCCTGCTAGGCATCTCCTGGGGGGCATCCCTCGAGGGTCTCCAGACCTTGGGCACAAGGTGAGCCTTCCGAGACAGCCACACAGGTGGAGCCTGAGAGGCCAGGCTGCCTTGTGCTGTGCCAGCAGGCACTGCCCCTTCAGGCACTGCTCCTTCTGGCGCTGCAGCTCTGCTCCCAGCACAGCTGTGCTGTGTGTGCTGAGCAGGGTCCTGCAGCCCCTCTGGGGGTGTACACAGCTGCTGTCTCTCTCAGGGCAGCTGAGCTGTGCTCCCTGCTCAACTCCTAAGAGCTCAGTGCCTCCTAGGCATCAGCTAGGAGCAGGAAGAAAAGATTAAGAACTTTCTTATCTTGGGAAGCTAGGAAGCTGTGTTCAGAGGTGAGGAAATGCTGCCCCACAGCACCAGGGGCTGCCGGGCACTGAACAGTGTTAAAGGAAGCTCTCTGGGCCATGTCACCACCTGGTACCTGGCACAGGGAAAGCAGAGAAGGGACCACACAGCACTGGCAGTGCAGCACGGGAAGGTGTGGGAGGACACAGTGCCAGCAGTGAGCACAGCCCTGAGCTCACAGCTGTGGCATCAGCGCAGACAGCCTCTCTGGAGCTCCATGGCACCACTCTGCCACTGCTGCTGTCCTCTGCCCAGCACTGCCAAGCAAACCCAGATGCCACCACAGGCCGGGGCTGATGAGCAGACCCAAGGATGGCTGCAGGCAGCCCCATGCCAACACCATGGCAAGCATCTCTAATTCCAGCTCCTCAGCCTCACCCACCAGAGATCCCAGCCCCTAGACACCTTCCCTGGAGACTCCTCTGCCTCAGCTTTTACCTCCAAGGAAGGCAGGGTCAGATCCAGGAAAAAATGCTGGTTGCCACCCTGCAGTCGACTCCTCTCAGCTGCACAGCCTCAGCACACAGCTGCATCCACCTAACAGCCACTGGCAGAGGACACCTCTGCTCAATTCCCTGCTTGTCATCTTCCCAAACTCTTCCGAAAGCTCATCTCCTATCATCATCTCTTGACCCTCAAAAGGATCAAAGTCTGCAGGGCTGCCCTGCACAGCTGGGTCTGTCTTGGCACTGTGGATGGTTGGTCACCCAGTCAAACACTCCCTCACTCTTGCTCCTCTTCAAGATGTGGGAGAAGCAGATGAAATAAGCACAGAGAGGGCACACTCCAATTACATCCCAAACACTCCCATTGGGCAAGGTTAATTTATTGCCAAGAGGCAGAAAACAAAACTAAAACCATCTTCCCTCCACCTTCTTTCTTCCCAGGCTCAAGTCTTCTTTCTCTCCCCTGAGCAGCACTGGGGGCCAGGTGATGGGGGCTGTCCACACCACCTCAGCTCTGCTGCTCCTGCCTTGCTCAGCCTGGGGTCTTTCCCACAGCAGAGAGTCTTCCATGAACTGCTGCAGCAGGAGTCCTTCCCATGGGCTGCACTTCTTCACAGACTGCTTCAGACTGGGCTTCCCTCTCCTGAGCCACAGGTTCCAGCAGGAACCTGCTCCAGCAAGGGCTCTCTATGGGCTGCAGCTTCCTCAAAAGCACATCCACCTGCTTCATGTGGACACCTGCGGGCTTCCAGGGGACAGCATGGGCTTCAGCACAAGCTGCTCGAATGCCTGCAGCACCTCTTTCCCCTCCTTCACTGACCCTGGTGTCTGCAGGACTGTTTCACATTTTCCACTCCTGTTGCAGTCTTCCGTCCTTTCTTAAATGTGTTGTAACAGAAGTGCCACCCCTGCTGCTGGCTGGCTCAGCCTTGGCCCACAGCAGGTCCATCCTGGAGCCAGCTGGAACAAGCTCCATTTGATATGGGACAGCTTCTGGAGTCTTGTCACAAAGTCATCCCTTCAGCCCCACCTCTACCAGACCCTTGCCATGGCCAGAGGCAGTAATAAGGGATTAAAAAGAATGTCTGGTCTCAAACACTCCTTAAAACCCAGCTGGTCACAGGTGGTGTTCCTCAGGGCTCAGCAGTGGGACCCCTTCTGCTGAACATTACTGATATCTTGATGAAGACAGAGTGGATCAGCAGTGAGTTAGCAGATGGCACTGAGGTAGGTGCACAAGGGTAGGGAGGCTCTGCAGAGGGACTTGGATAGGTTGGGGCCATGGCCAGCTTTACAAGGATGAGCTTCCACCAGGCCATGTACCAGGGCCTGCACCTTGGCCACAATAACCCCAGGCAAGGTTTGGGGCAGTGTGGCTGGAAAGCTGCTGGCAGAAATGGACAAGCAGCTGAAGAGCAGCCAGCAGTGCCCAGTGGCACAGAAAGCCAAAGGCCTCCTGGCTGGGCTCAGCAATGCTGTGTCCAGCAGCAGCAGGGAGGGGACTGTCCCCTGGCACTCAGCTCTGGGGAGGCCACGGCTGGAGTGCTGTACCCAGTGCTGGGCACTCAGCACAAGAGAGATGTGGAGGTGCTGCAGCCAGGGCAGAGCAGCCTGCAGAAGAAATCTGATGAAGAGAGCCTGAAGGAGCTG
>VXBD01012228.1:19878-30563 GCA_013399975.1 Indicator maculatus
GTGTGTGAGGGTTTGGTGCCTGTGTGTGAGGGTTTGGTACCTGTGTGTGAGGGTTTGGTGCCTATGTGTGAGGGTTTGGTACCTGTGTGTGAGGGTTTGGTGCCTGTGTGAGGGCTTGGTGCCTGTGTGTGAGGGTTGGTGCCTGTGTGTGAGGGTTGGTGCCTGTGTGTGAGGGTTGGTGCCTGTGTGTGAGGGTTGGTGCCTGTGTGTGAGGGTTGGTGCCTGTGTGTGAGGGTTGGTGCCTGTGTGTGAGGGTTGGTGCCTGTGTGTGAGGGTTGGTGCCTGTGTGTGAGGGTTGGTGCCTGTGTGTGAGGGTTGGTGCCTGTGTGTGAGGGTTGGTGCCTGTGTGTGAGGGTTGGTGCCTGTGTGTGAGGGTTGGTGCCTGTGTGTGAGGGTTGGTGCCTGTGTGTGAGGGTTGGTGCCTGTGTGTGAGGGTTGGTGCCTGTGTGTGAGGGTTGGTGCCTGTGTGTGAGGGTTGGTGCCTGTGTGTGAGGGTTGGTGCCTGTGTGTGAGGGTTGGTGCCTGTGTGTGAGGGTTTGGTGCCTGTGTGTGAGGGTTTGGTACCTGTGTGTGAGGGTTTGGTGCCTATGTGTGAGGGTTTGGTACCTGTGTGTGAAGGTTTCGTGCCCGTGTGAGAGCAGCCCTGGCTGGCAGGGGTGCTCAGTCCCCGTGCCTTGGTTCCCTGTGCCCTGCAGATGGATCTGTGCATCGAGGCCTTCGGCACCAGCAAGCAGAAGCGGGCGCTGAGCACGCGGCGGCTGAACACGGTTGACAGCGACGTTGTCAGCACCGCTGTCAGCAGGGCCGCAGCCAACGTCATCGATGCCAAGGGAGTCACAGGTACGAGGGCTGCCCGGGCCTGCCCAGCAGGGCACGTGGGGGGAACCTGCAGAGCTTCCTGCTGCAGCGGCAGCTGCTCCCTGCTGGTCCTGCTGAAGTCAGGGCGGGAGTTGCCTGGTTGGGGGGGAGGTCCCTGTGGCATCAGTGTCTGTCCCTGCCTGGTTTTGGGAGTTCTTCTGTACGTCCATGGGTGTCAGCTTACTGGGACAAAGCTGGTACCTCCACCTGGTATGGGGTGCTGGATGTTCCTGAAGCTGACTGTGCCCTGCCTTCACACAGAATGCCCCTGAGCAAGGGTCTGTGCCTCTAGCCAGGCCCAGCAGTGCTGCTGTGAGCCAGGCTGATGGACCTCCTCAGGCCCTCATCAGACTTCAGCTGAAGAAGCAGCAAGCAGGAGTCTGGGCTTGAATACTGTGCCTGCTGCAGGGAATGTTCACTCTCCACAGCTAAGTGATGTTGATACCCCTGCCAGGGAGTGCTGGGGAGGCTGCACCACCCCCTGTGACTGCCCTGAGCAAGGAGCAGTGACAGAGAAGTCAGTCATGACAGGGCAGCAAGAACAGGCAGGGGCCTGGAAGACACAGCTGATGGGCAGAGGCAGTTTGGCTTGGTTCATCTGGCAGAGAGGAGGCCAGAGGGCATCCCACAGCAGCCCACAGGTCGCTGAAGGGCACTCAGAGCTAAACCCTTCTCAACAGTTCCAACAGGAGCCAGCTGCACAGCTTGCAGAGGTCCCTGGACCTCGAGAGGTCCGGGTGGGAGCCTGGGTGAACTTTTTTGCCTTGGAGCACGGCGGCTTTGAGACAGGTCACAGAGTTCTATGGAGTCATCATCCTTGGGGGTTTCCAGGCTTTGGCAAGACAAAGTCAGGTCTTCCCTGGCCATGTGCTGTAGGCAGTTGTTGGACAGAAGACCTCCAGAGCTGCTTGCCACCAGCACTTCTGGGATTCCGAGTTCCATTAGCCAGAAATGGGAGAGGTGTCTGACTGCAGAACTCATCTCACCCCTCCTCTGCTGGGCTGGGTATTGATGGCCCTGCTTCATGCCCAGCAGGTGCCCATTGCAGCCCAGGGTGCCTATCCTGCAGGCAAGAGCTGCAGCAGCATCAGTCTTGGAGCACTCCTTCTCTGGAGTTTCTATAGTCTCATGTGGTTTTTCTGGACTTTGAGGAGCAGAAAGGTCTTGGTGAAAGTGATGGGCACATGGCAGGGGTGTCAGAAGCTCTCCTGTGCCAGCTGGAGTGGTTGCTGTGCACTCAGCTCCCATGTGAGAATCTCAGGTGGAGTTTAGACATTCAGAGCACTTGCGATGACTGATGTTGGCCAAGAACCACCCTTCAGTAGGCTTGTGCTGAAAGGAAGGATCTGGGCTGTGGTGCTGTGGTCTGCCTTCTCCTTTGCATGTTCCAAATACTCTTCTCTCCTCCTTCCCTCCACAGCCTTGATCCAGGATATGACCCAAGAGGACACACAGAACATCTCCAGCTTCCTCCCACCCTGTAATGAAGATGCTGAGAAACCAGAGCAGGTGTACAAGTTTGAGGACAGTATCCTCTGCCATGGCAGGGTGGTTCCTCTCTGGTTTCACCTCTCAGCCCCAGTGTGGAGCACGTGGGGTGGGTGCTGCCAGGCATGTGGGTGAGCTACCCCTTCTCCCCTCCTGGGCCCAAAGCTGAGAGCAGGGACATGCTGTGTTGGCATTTTGGGGCCTGAAGCCCTCCCAGGAGCAGGATGCTGTACCTGCCTGTTGGCAGCAGCTGCACTGGGGCAGTAGTGAGGTCAGCCATGCAGGAGAAGGGATTCGTGGTTGAGCCACAGCCCTTTGGAGACCTCTGTTACTGGCCAGCTTCCAGGCCTTGTCATTTTGTCCTGCCTGTCTGTAATTTCCTGCCCCCTGTCCTGCCCTGCAGCTCCCAAAGCCA
This sequence comes from Indicator maculatus, assembly GCA_013399975.1. Classification (NCBI taxonomy): domain Eukaryota; kingdom Metazoa; phylum Chordata; class Aves; order Piciformes; family Indicatoridae; genus Indicator; species Indicator maculatus. The sequence goes on from VXBD01012228.1 coordinate 22,640, forward strand.
GGGACAGAGCTCCCCTGGCTGCAGGCAGCTCAGGCCAGGGGAGGAGCCAGTGTGCCTGAACTTTTCCTTAAAACCCTTCCAGTTCTGTCCCCAGCAGAGTATGAGGCCCTGCGAGTCCCAGCAGCAGCCTTTGTCAACATCACTGCAGAGGAGATCGCCAAGAAAGCAGAGGAGAAAAGGTGGGGTGGCTGCAGACAGCCTGACAGTGGCCAGGGTAGGCCCTGTGAAGCTGCAGTCTTGCTGTGGGGCAGGAGGGCACACAGGGTGACCTGTCCAGGGCAGAGGGAAGACATCTGATCCACACATGGCTGAGCAGTGCCTGCCTAGGGAAGGCTGCAGCACAGTTGGCTGTGGACAGGGGAGGCAGCAGCAGGACTGGCCTCTGGGGGCTGGCTGCAGGGCAGTCACAGACTTGTTTTGGGTGGAAAAGACCTAAAACCCAATCATCAAGAAGGAAGAGAGGGTCTGAAGGCAGGTGTCTAGGAGATGGGGCCCTGGACTGCACTGAGCACCATGTGGCTGTGGCCTGTCCCTGTCCCAGCCAGGTCTTGCTATGGAGGTTGCTGTGGCTTGGCAGGCTGGCACAGACACCTCTTGGGAGCTGCTTGTGCTGAGCAGGAAAAGCACAACTCACACCTTGCTTCCTGTGCTGGAGCAGAAATGGGTCTGTGCCACATGCAGAGCCTGCAGGTCTGGCACTGCAGCTGCATCTGGAGAGGAGCTGCCATTGATAAGTGTTCCACAGGTGTCTGGGAAATGACAGCTGTGTGCTGAGTATAAACTGGTTCCTGGTTCTCTGAGCCTCGCTTTCCCCTCCTGTCTCTCTTTCAGCCACTGCTCCTTCGTTTTAGAGCAGCTGAAGCTGCTGCCTGCTGATGGGAAGAGCAGAGACCACACGGCCAGGTGCCTCTGGTTCCTGGACACGCTGGTGAAGTTCAGCTGCCTGAAAGTGATCAGGAAGAAGCGTAAGGGAGTTCTGAGCTCCTCCACTCTCAGAATGCCCTCTGGGGCCTGGTTTGTCATTGCTGTAGTGGAGCTGCACAGGCTGAGCTGTGCAATGCAATAGCTATCTGCAGCAGCTGCTTTCAGCCTCCTCCACTCTCAGGCCCGAGAGCATCCCCATGTTGTTAGAGCTTGTTAGCTCTGATCCTCCTCAGTGCTGTGCATTAGGATGGCATCACCAGATCCTCTGAGGCAGGGCAGCTTGGGTTGGAAACCCTGAGCCTCTCTCTGGTTCATCCATAGTTCTGTGCTTACAAACTTGGCTCATGTTTTCATGCCTCAGTCCTAAGCCAAGAGGCTGAAAGCTGTCCACACTCCCTCCTCCAGCCTCCACATTCCAAGTGCAGGAGACACAGTACAGGACAGATCCTTCATATCTGTGTGCCTCTGAGAAAGTCTTCTTCATCCTGTGCTGCTCAGCTCCATGTGTGGGTCAGGGTGACCATGCCCCTGCTGCACTCAGGATGCAAGAGCAGGGCTTTCTGTCCCCCACAGAGCTTGTGTCAGTGCCCACTGAAAATGCCATCAGTGGTGCCCTGGGTGACAGAGAGGATGGTGGAGGAGATGGCAAGCCTGGTATAGATACCCTCCTGCATTGCTGAAGGCAGGAGCCACCCTGAAGGACTTGTGGAGGGTGTGGGAAGGACCATGCATGGTACTAATGGGAGTTTGCTGGTGGTGTCTGAGTTGTGGTGTGTGGCAGGATCATCTCTGCCAGGCAGGCATCTGCCAGATGCAGGGGATGGGCACACCTGAGCCTGAGTGGTGCTGACGTGGGAGGCTTCATTTGTAAGGACAACAGAAGCTGGCAGGAGCCTCGCTCAGGCCTGGGAAATGATGAGACCTGGAGAACAAGTGCCCAGGTTCCTTTCACTCTGCGTTCCTGGAAGTGCTGATCAGTACCATGGTAACAAAGGTGCATGGTGGTGGTGGGCAAGGGGGCAGCACAGAAGGACTCACTGCAAACCCCTCTCTGTCCTAGATCCAATGGGTCCTGACTGCCCACACACAATTAGCCGGAAGCTGATGAAGAACTTCACTTCACTGACCTACAACAACGGCAGGTAAGAAACTCTACTTGCTTTGATGTTAGGGCAGAGACCTGGCAGAGTTCAGCTTGGAGACCTCCTACCAGGATGGAAGATAGCAGCAGCTTCCCTTGCTTCACACCCTGAGCCCTCTAGAGTCAAGGGGTTGTTTCAGTTGAAAAGACCTTTAAAATTACTGAGTCCAGGCATGGACACAGCACTGCCAGGGCACCACTAAACCACCTCACTACATCTACACTCCTCTAATTCCTTCCAGGGATGGGGACTCCACCACGGCCCTGGTCAGCCTAGGCCAAGCCTTGACAACCCTTCTGGGGAAGAAATTGTTCCTCATGTCCCTGGTTCAACCTGAGGCTCTTTCCTCTTGTCCTATCACTTGTTCCTAGGGAGCAGAGCCCAAGCTCCAGCTGGCTGCAGCCTCCTCTCAGGGAGCTGCAGAGAGCAATGAGGTCTCCCTCAGCCTCCTCTTCTCCACACCAACCCCATCCAGCTCCCTCAGCTGCTTCTCCCCAGCCCTCTTCTCCAGACCCTTCCCCAGCTTTGTTGCCCTTCTCTGGCCCTGCACCAGCCCCTCAGTGTCTTTGGAGTGAGGGGCCCAAGCTGAGCTGTGGCCTCAGCAATGCTCCCTGGGTGGTGGCTGCTGCTGTGTGCAGACAGTGCTGGTCTGAAAGGTCTGGGGGAAGCAGGGCCCTGAGTATGACATGGGTTCAGCTAGCATGGCCAGGGGGATGCTCAGCCCTCAGCCTGGCCATGTGTGGGTGCACGCTGTTCAGCTGCTGGGACAGTTCTCTACACCTGCAGTGCCACTGAGCCAAAGTGGATGTTCAGCTCTTCCAGCACCCCAGAGGTGCTGCTGTGGCCTGTGCTGGGTTTTGCTCTCAGGCAGTTGTTTGGGTTCTCGACTGAAACCTGCAGAAATGAGCTAAAGATCTGCACTGGTTAATGCTCTTGGGCTGAGACCCAGGAGGTGTCCCACCAGCAGAGACAGAGGTTGATCTAGTAAGGGTAGGGCCTGGTGCTGTCATGGAGGGCTGCCAGGAGAAGAGCAGAGGCTGGGAAGCTCCTGCAAGGTCATAGAAACACAGAATGGTTTGGGTGGAAAGGGACCTTTAAAGCTCATCCAGCCATGTAGGCTGCATTTTGGTTCATGGGATACCCCACATCTGCTCTGTGCCCCTCCCTGGGACACCTCTCCCCTGTGCCCCTCTGTGGGACACCCCACATCTGCCCTGTGCCCCTCCGTGCTTCACATCTGCCCTCTGCTCCTTTGCTTGCCGTGCAGTGTCCAGAACTTGATCTCTGCATCCATGAAGGCCAAGATCACAGCCTATGTCATTGCTCTGGCTCTGCACATCAACAGCTTCCAAACAGATCTCACAGTCCTGCAGAATGATCTGAAGCTCCCTGAGAGCAGGTGAGTCACCCTGCTTGTCCCTGCCTGCTGGACAGCCCTGATCCTCCTAGACAGCACCCCTGGGAGGGAGCCCTGGAGCCTCTCTGGTACCTGGGTCACAGAGTCATAGCTGCTGCTGAGTCTCCTTTGCTCTCATTGGACTTCATGAGCATGTTGAGGCTTTATCTTCAGGTCATGGTGCTCGTAAAGGAGGGTGGTTGTACATCTCAGACTTGGAGAGGGCTGCCAGGAGGTCCTCAGATGCATCAGGAGGTGCTCAGGTGCCAGGAGGAAGGCAGAGGCAGCATCACCAACACGTCCAGCGAGGGCAGATTCCGGGACTTGTTCTGTTTCATGCCTGACAAGTGGCATCTCCTGGTGCTCTGTGCCCTTCTCTCTGTAGAGCTGTGTGGTGGTTTTGTACCACAGAGAGTTGGGCTTTACCCTGAATGAGTAAATAACCACCTGCTCAGAATTTGGAAATTAAATGGAAATAATATTTACAAAAGTAGATTAAAAGCAAAACCGAACTAAATATAAAAGGTAATAAACATATAACTACATACAGCAGCCAGCCCCACAGAGCCAGAACCCCTGGGCACAGCCCAGCAGACTGTGCCAGCTAGCAGGAATCATCTCTCCCCTGTCCCTGCCACTGCTCTTACCATTACCCAGACAAGGTGAGGAGAAGGCAAGTAAAGGCAGAAGGGGAAAGGGGGAAGGAAGCAGCCAAGGGAACAAGCTGCACCTCAGGTGGCACAGAAATTTGCAGACCAGTGGAAAGGGGTAAAGATACCTTCTGTGTTCTGCTCAGCCCCTTGCAGAGATCCATCCCCCTGGATTCTCTCCAATTCTCTGGAAAAGCTTTTATTTACAATTAGGACATTAGTCCTTAAACCCATAGCAAGTTTTGGTCCCTCTGAGGTGCCAGTCTGAGTGCCAGTGCAGGTCTGCAGTTGACTGCCACAAGGAAACTGGAAACAGAGTCTTTCCTCACAGCTGCAGTCTGAGCCTGCAGCTGGTGTGTATGGGAGGGACTGCAGGCCCCTGGCACTTCCCCACTCCATGCTCAGCACCCAGGAGGTCATTTTTGTTTCTGAAACAGTCATGGACCTGGGGAGGTTGCAGCAGAGTGGTTGGCAGAGCTGCCAGATATTGTGTGCGCAGTGAGGCGATGCCAAGTCAGGGTGAATGGACAGGCAGAAAGCAGTTGGGCAGACAGCCCAGGCTGTGGCTCCCTGGCCTGCATCTGGCCATGGCAGAGGCACTGTGAGAGTGGCTGCAGCACAGGCTGCTCCCAGCAGGTGTCAGCCATAGCTGCTGCAGCTCCTCAGCTCTGCACTGCCTCTGCTGCAGTCTGCGCTGCCTGGCTGTGGCTGCTGTGGCTGTGCCTGGCTGTAGGACAGGTCAGAAACCCTCAGCAGCAGCTCCCAGCACTATCTGCTGGTGTCTCACTGTGCTCCTCCTGCCCTGTCCACCAAGAGCTTCCTGCCTGGGGCACCTTGGTCCTTCTTGCTGGCATTGGCTGGGTAGGGCCTGTGGAGGGCACAGACCCTTGGCTGCCCTGTGTGAGAAGGCGCACTGTGGGCCAACCAGGGGCTCCTGGATGAGGGATGTGCTGCTAGGGTTTGGTGATAACTGGGGGTCAGCAGAGCCCCTGGGTACCCTTGTGGGTGGTGATGCTCCTGGAGGTGGTGGTGCACAGCTCAGCAGCCTCCTGTCCTTCCCAGGAGGCTTCTGCCTTGTGGCCTTGAGCTTGTGTGTGCAGGGTGACCTTGAGAGGTGGAGCCTGCATCCTGCTGGGCCCTGCCTCCTGCTGGGCCCTGCCTCCTGCCTGGTGCAGTGCATGGCACCGAGGGCTCCCTGCCCACTGACTGCTTCTCTGCTGCTCCCCAGGGTGCTGGATATCGCCAGGGCCATGCGGCTGAGGATCTCCAATGCCAAGGGGCTGCCAGGACTTGAGGAGGATCAGAAGCACAAGCTGGGCAGCCTCTCCCTGCCCTTGCCCATGCAGAAAGCGGCAGAGGGGCGGCGGAAGCGCAGGAGGATGACCTGAGGTGCCTGGCGGGTCCCAGCAGGGTGTCACAGAGCTGAACCACTGCTGTGCTGCACATGAAGCTGCCCAGGGACACCTGCTGGGTTTGGCTGCCCATCACCAGCACCCTGAGACCCTGTCTGCAGGCTGGGCCGGGCCACACCTCATTAAAGTGCTGCTTTGGTGCAGCTTTTTCTACAGAAACAGGAAAAAGTGCTGCTGTCTGTCTGAGGGGAGGAAGGTGCAGGCTGAGCCAGCAGGAGGACACACTGTGAAGCTGCAGGTCCCTCCCCAACCACCAGCTGACTGTTCTGGCAGTGCCCTGCTGCCCCATGGGCCGTTCACCCCTTCACACAGGCAGGTCAGGAAGCACAGTACTGCCACACAGCACCCCTGGGCTCTGGGCTTGTCTGCAGAGCTTTGATGTCATTCTGTCTGCAAAAAAAGTGCAGCACAAAATGCTTTTGCCACTTCTGCCCTGCCTGCTTAGGGTGGTGGAATAGAGCCATGGAACTGTTCTGGTTGGCAAAGCTCTTTAAGCTCACCCAGTCCAACCCTTCTCTAACTCTGCTGAGGCCGAGGCTAAGCCATGTCCCCCAGCACCACATCTCTGCCTCTTGGAAACACTTCCAGGGATGGAGATTCAGCCACCTCTGGACAGCTTGTGCCAGGGTTTGAAAACCCCTTCAGCTTAGAAGTTTCTTCTAATGTCCAATCTAAAGCTCTCCAGGAAGAACTTGAGGCCATTTCCTCTTATCCCATCACTTGTTACTGAGGAGAATAGGCTGACTCCCACCTGGCTCTCTTCATAAAGAGACCTGAGCCCTGGGCAAGCCACTGGTGAACAGCCACCAACTGGGGTTAATTCCATCCCCCATGTTCTTTGGCCCTGGCCATCCAGCACTTTTTTCCCCAGCAAAGCCTCCACCCATCCACGCTGTGAGCTGCTAATTTCTAGTTTCTCCATGAGGATGCTGTGGGACAGTGTCAGAAGGCTTTGCTCGAGTCCAGACAAACAGCACCCACAACCTGACCCCCAGCCACTCAGCAATCACCTGCCACGGGAGAACTTGCCTGGGAGGGAGGCTTCTGCTAACTCAAAGCTGCTGTCATCTGCAGGAAGGGTGATGCTGACTCCACAGCTGTGGATTCCCAGTCCTTGGATTGTTTGTCTGCACTTCCTCTCCAGTCCTGCTCTCAGCCTCATTGCAGATGTTCAGCAAGCAGAGCGGTAGGGGTCAGGGGCTTGTGAAAAGCTGAGGATCACCTAAAGCAAAAAGTCTCTGTGACGTCCTCTGAGTTGTCTTTGCTTCAGGGAGTGCTCAGGGCTTAGTCATTTTGCTGTTTCAGGGTCAGTGTTCCTCTGTTCACAGCTCTCATTAGCAGTGACGCAAACAGGATTCTGGTAGGGGATAATTCATGCTGTGGGAATTGCTGATCATCAGTGGCAGTGTTTGTGCCACAGGATGGCTGAGGTTGGGCAGGACCCCTTGAGGTCATCCTGCTCAAGCAGGACTGTCCAGACCCAGGTACCCAGGACCACATCCAGGTGACCTTTGAGTATCTCCAGTGAACGAGGCTCTGCAGCCTCCCTGGGTAACCTGTGACAGTGTTTGGTCACCCTCACAGGGAAAGAGCCACCCCCAGGCTCAGTGTGCTCACAGCCTCTGCTGCCCTGGGAAGAGTCGACTCCTCGGGGCATCTTTAGGCATTTACAACATGGGTGAAGTCCCCCTGAGCCTGCTTTGCTGCAGGCTGAGCAGTGCTGGCTTTGCCAGCCTGGCCCCACAGCAGTGGTGCTCCAGGCCTTGCAGCATCTCAGCCATCCTTCTGCAGGCTCTGCCGTGTCCATGGCTCATGCTGGGAAGCCCAGAGCACTCCAGCACTCCAGCTGTGGCCTCCCCAGTGCTGAGCAGAAGGAAAGGATCACCTGCCTTACATGCTGGAGATTCTCTCCTAACACCACCCAGGACACCCTCAGCTTCTGCTACAGGGACGTGTTTCTGGCTCACATTCCACTTGGTGTCTGCCCCTAGGTCCCTTTCTCCATGCTGCTTCTGGTAGGAAGCTGCTCATCCCTATGGGCAGGACTCTGACCCTGCCTCTGCTGGACCCTGGAAGCCTCTGGCTTGCTCCGGCTGTGTTCTCCAGTCTCAGCAGAGGGAAGGTGTTGTGTTTGCTTAGAGGTTAATTCTCCTTAGGCTCTGGCCCACTGGAGCCAGGTCTGGTGTAGGCTGCTCTGAAGCACCCTGCTGAGACACATGGTGAGTTCATGCTCTTCATCTCCTGCTGCCTCCTCCTGCTGTGTTTCAGGTGGTTGGTTTGGGGCACGAGGAGGGAGCAGACCTGGATCCTCCTGACTGCCATGGGTTTTGGGGTGACCAATGAACTGCTGTGGCTGCAGCTGCCTGCCAAGGGAGCAGAGAAGCACAAAGCAGAGCTGGT
>VXBD01012233.1:613-18319 GCA_013399975.1 Indicator maculatus
GACACCAGCCTCTTAGCCACTTATTAATCAGGAATGATTTCCTGTTCCTTTCAGCATTCATGCCTGCAACTAAGGGTATAGATGAAAAAATTACCTGTGCCCCCAATCCCTCTACTACTTTTCCCAGTGCCTCAAAGTCCGTTTTGATTGATTTAAGACTCTGGTATTGACCTCATCACTTCCCACCTGCATAACTAGCAAGGGATAGTAATCAGAGGGCTGTACTACATTAGGCAGCCTTCTGGTAACATCCCTGACCCGGGCTCCAGGGAGGCAGCAGACTATCCTGTGGGAAGGGTCCAGCCAACATATGGAACCCTCTGTTCCTTTCAAAAGGGAACCACCAATAACAATTACCTTCTTCTTTTTTTTTTTTTTTTTTTTGNTTTTTTTTTTTTTTTTTTTTTTTTTTTTTTGTGTGTGTGTACAAGCTCTGATGTGACAGGGGGACTGATTGGTATACAGGGACTGAATGGTATATAGGAGCTGTGCTTCACAGACATAAATTTCACAACTCACAGATGGCATTGAATATCTGGACATAACAGTGTTAATCTTGTAGAAGAAATAATAATGGATAACATCTGATGCAAATGCTTTTTGATAGGAAGTTTTAATTTTGGTTTTAATTTACATACTTGTGAGTGCCAGAGCTGCCTCAGTAGAAATGAGTTATTAAAAACTTTTGTTACTGATGAAACCCAAAGCTCCATGGAAGCAAAATGCAAAACAGCAATTTTTGTGCCTCAGTATTTATGTATTGTACTCCCTCCATGCAACATTTTCATCCATTTTCATTTTCCAGTGGAACACTTTTTAAATCTGATCTGTATGTGACTTGTGAATGTGGGCATGCACTTGATAGGGTTTTTTTATTTCCTTTGTACCCTAAGTGTGGATAGTGATAATGAAGGTAAAAGTAACCATCTGTACCAAAAGACTTAATGTTTAAGCTGCTTGTAAGCAGCTTTAACTTCATTTGTGATGTTTGCTTAAACACAGAAAAAGTGAGTTAGTGTTTTGGAAAATAAGAAAGCAGAATACCTACCTCCCTCCAAAGGGGATGTTCCCATTTGTAAGTCGCAGGTTTCAGTTGCTTATTGCGTGAAGAATGTAACGTGGACATTTCTACTTCTCCATAATTTCCTTCCTCAGAAAGGCAATTTTGAAAAACATAGGAGGGCACAGCTCACCACTTATTTTCCATGGGTTTCCATTACACAGGGCAGTGCAATTGGTAGGTTTGAGAAAGGTTTGCAACAAGCTTGTTTAGTGTAACTGTAATACACAGGGTTTCCACTGTTGGCTCCACAAATCTCTCACGCTGTGTACTGCCATTCCTCTCTCTTGTTCTGCTGCTGGGTAAGCAAGCAACAAATGGTTTCCAGGTTCGCATGTAAGGCTACATTTCTAAGTGTAATGCAGTCTCTTTGTAGTTCCCAGTAGGCCAAAACATGTAATTCTCCTCTGGTTTCCATTCTTTCCACTGTTCCATATGAAAATCTGAGTAACAGCTTATCAAACTCAGTATTTTCTTCCCTGTTTTCCCTAATCAGTGTAATCTCTGCGTTTACCAGTGGTAAGAGTCATGTTAGTGTTCTTTGTAGCCAGGGTCTGAGGACATACTTGTACCAGAGTCATGTTCAGATGCCTTACCAGGTGGTGAATGAGCATTAAGAAAGTTGATTACATGCTTTCACTTTGCTGGAGAAGGCAGTGGGAGAGCAGCGTGGTGCTTTGTCTCTCTGAGAAGCAGGTCTGTGCTCTCCACTCCAGAGTCCCACCTGAATATGTGCTGATGTTTAGCACAGCCCCTGACAACACCTGGGTAGAGTCCATCACCTGTCTTGGCTTAGATACTGCAGCCTTTCTGAGGTGTGCAGCAAGATGACAAGGGGCAGAGCAGGTGATTATGAGGGAGCCACTTCATACTGCTTGGTTTTTGCAAAATATTTAGGCCTGATGTCTGTCTGACATTGTGACGTTTTGTGTATTGTTTAAATCAGCGCTAGGAGGAGAATACTGTATCAAAATGTTCTCTACTCATCTTCTGAGTAGCTGTAGCACAAACTGGGTAACACATTGAAAGGTTTTCTCTGTTCTTGTGTAGAAGATGTGCTTCCTACAAGGTTGGTGAATGTTTTTTTTCTCTTTGTTTTTTCTTTTTTTTTTTTTTCCCTGAGGAATCTGCAATGGTTTAGTGACTCCGGAGAAGAAGGGCCATGTTAAAGATAACATACACACTGAAATCCTCCAGTCATATTTTATGGTAAAATGGTTGCATTTCAAGCCTTTGATTTTTTTTTTTTTTATGAAATCTTTCCTATTAACAGGCCATTAATATTGTATTGAAAGTATTTAAAGCCTGTATTTGTCACCTGTGCTTATCACTTGCCCACTGTAATTGCAGTTGCTCCTCTCAGAATATCTACTTGGGCTTTGTGAATGGTATTTTTATAATTTGAGAGTGAAATACTCCTCTTAGTCAATCTGTTTTTACTTAATTAGGCAAAAAATGAACGCTCTGCTTTAATGTTTTCACAGATGGGGTGACATAAGGCAGCTTCTGACACTGTCAGTATTTCAAGCATGATGCAGCTGAGAACTAGTTCTATGCTACAAAGAGCATGGAAAGAAGAATATGAGCACACAAATGAAGCATTACACAAGGAAAGCATACCTGGGTTGATGTTTTGCTTCACAGGCACTAATGAGCTCAATTCATTTTCCTCAATAAAATTAAGATCTAAAAGGCTGCTGATAAAATACTCAGATCCTCTTTCCTCAGTGCCTTCTTAAACACACTGGACTAAACTCCCCAGGGAGGTGGTTGAATCAGCATTCTTGGAGGTGTTTAAAAGACACACAAATGTGGTGCTGAGGGACATAGTTTAGCACCAGACTTGGTAGAGTTAGATAATGGTTGCAATTGATGTTCTTAAACGTCTTTTACAACCAAAAAAGGTAAATGATTCTATTCTGTTATCTTTATTTGCTTCTCTTTTCTGTATACAATAAAATGTTTTCTGGAGGTTTACAGTGAGATTTTCTCTAGGATTTAGCCACGGTTGCACCTGTGTTCTGAGCCCAGTTTTGCATTCAGAGAAGCAAGTATAAGATGAGAACTATGTATTGCTTTAAGGCAAGCCCTAACTTCTATAGTATGAAAGCAGGTGGCAGAGATCAGTCTTTCAGGGACAGCCCACCATTCCTTGGGCAGGTATTCTCTGCGTCTTCTACTTGGTGTTCTACACACAGACCTGGATATGTTTAACTTGGAGAAATACATGATGATTTCAGCTGAAAATGGAACAATACTGTGCCTCCTAACCTCCTAGCCTGTCGAGGCCTTATGTAATAGAGAAGGCAAGCAAAAGTACTTTTGTATCAGATTTGTATGAAGGAAGATGGAGTGAAGCACAACACTGGGGAAAACAGCTTTTTGCCTTGCAGTCTTATGCCAGGCCCAGACCAGAGCTGGAGAAAAGACGTGGTCCTCGGCTGGCATAAGAGACAAGGAGAAGCTAATAGGGACCATTTTCCTTTATTTGGTGACTTCTTTTACCCCCTCTCTCTCTACCTTGGATCCAAGATGAATTCAAGCAGGTCACTCTTTGGTGAGTGCATCCCCTCATGCTGTCTTGTTGCTGTGCTTGTGCCAGTGGGAAGCTCTGCCTGACCAGCTATCCTCTCTTCCCTGTGCTGTCCTGCTGAACCTGACCCCTGCAGTGTCCAGTGTGGAAGTAAAGCATTGCTGCTTTACTGTGGGTCTCATTAACCTAGGTGGAGAACTCTCAGCACTGGCACATATTAAGCATGTAATTTCTAGATATTTTGTTCTTCACCTCTTTGTCTGTGACCCACTGTAACACCAGTAATACAAGTTAGGACATTGAGTCACACTGCAGCCAAAGTTCCAGTGGCTGTTTTAATGAAGGGAGCTCAATGATGGCTGTGTTTGGCCTTCTTGGGGTTGGAAGAAGTAAGTCTTGCTGCTTTTTTTTTTTTTTTTTTTCTGTGAACAAGCTCCTCTGCCCTAATTTAACTTGTGAATTTGAAATTCAGTCCTGAAAGACTTTTCAACTATGAAAAGTCAAAAATAATGAGTGAGATTTCTAAGCAAGGCTGAGTTACCAACTCCAGTAACTCACCTCATAATTATTGATGTATTACTTAGATAAACATCTCTTTCCTGCAGGAAAACAGTTGTGTCACACTTGCCTGGAAAAGTTGTTCCTTCTTCCAGTCTCTATAAACAGCCTCTTTCAAGGCCTCCTTTGCTAGAGTTGCATTGAAATGAGTACTGATAATAGACCTCTGTTTCTGCTTTAGTTACTCGTACCTCAAGCCCTAGAAAACTTGCTTTTCTTGGTACTGCAAGATGAGAAGTTCTCTGGTTATACAATGTCTTTGCCAAAATTCAGGAGGCACTGCTGCTCTTTAGGGTAATGAGCTGCAGACCTGTGCTCATCATGAAAGGGAAATTTGCAGCAGTAATTGTCAGCTAATTCTGCATTTGTCCAACATGGTGTCATCAACATCTCTGTCCTACCTATCTAAATCCTAGTGCAATGAGCACAGCTGAAGGCTGAACTACATCATCTACCTGTGAGTTATGTTTAACACATGTTGAACGTGCTGAGCAGGATATAGCTTGGTTAAACAAACCAATGGGCTAAGAAGATATAGAGGCTGGGAGCAAAACAGACAAGTTCTGCCACCACGCTCCTCAAAGCAATCCCTAGAGTGGTACTGTGAGATACATCTCAGCACTCCTGCCACCACATAGGAGTGACTGTAGTGCCTGAGTAAACTGCAGGTAGACAGAATAATTGAGAGGATATACAATGTGAAGAATGTTTGCAAGTGGGTTTGTCTTACCTGGTAACTTACATCCATGACACTCCCTTTCATAAAAAAAATACAGGCTTCTTTTTGCTTGCTTACACATGGGACTCATTCTTTCAACAAAATTTTAAAATGAGCAGTGTTGGTGTCTTTTAACAGGCTTCTTTTGGCATGCTTACATGTGGGACTCATTCTTTCAACAAAGACTTAAAATGAGCAGTGTTGGTGTCTTTTAATAAGCCCACCACTGCTTCAGAAAATGCTTTGAAATGCTGCTTCTGTGATTGTTTTTGCAGGGAGATCTCTCTTGTAATGCGTCAAAAGCAGAACAACCCAAATCCTTCTTTTTTAAATTAGGAAGCCTGTACAACTCTGTGTTAAGCATTGGCACAGAGTCTCTTGGTCAGTACAACTAAAGGAAGGTGATTGTGTAGAAAGTCCCGGTCTGGAGGAGAAGTCTTATCATTGTTTGTATGACTCCATGTACATCTCTCCTGCAGGGACACAAAAATAAAAAAACTAACCTGAATCAGAAAGCATTTCCATGCTCATCATAATCTTCTAGGGAGGAGAAATATAGTTACTGTAGAAGGAATCCTTCCAGCAGATGGCTTGATACTTGTAAGTTACAGCAAGGTTAGGCACTTTGGTTTAGTCATTCACTTGGAGGGCTTCAAATCTCAATACTTACCCCTGGGACTCCTGGTATTCTGAAGTCCTGCACTCCCCCAAATTTACAGGGGAGCCATTTGATGTATTCACTCTTGAAGAACTCTGATTTTTAAAGATACATATAGTATTTAAAAACACACATTTTAAAATAATTTCTAAGAGAGAACACCTATCCACACTGAAGTCTGTCATAACAGTGAGCTCTTCCACTGACTTCAGAACATCTGCACAATCTCCAACTTCATATTACCTTGGTCATGCTAAGTTAAGCACATGATTACTTCTAGACCTGTCTGTCAAGTGAAGGATCTGTTAACTGAGATTCAATTTACCTAAGACCAGACAGACTGGCAACAGAGGAACTTGGATGTGAATCTAGATATTTCTAGCTCCAGGTACCCAAAATGTATGATCTATAAGCCTGGAGCATTTTTTTCATGCTTGGTGACAGGTAGCTGCTCATCTCTAATAAGAAGGTAGACTGCTGCATTTTTGCTTTATCTGTCAGGTATACCTATCTCAATATAAACAAGTAACACAGGCAGGAGGACTTAAGGAAGGATGAACAAAAGCCAGAGAAGTTTTAATTTAGGGAAGAGGTGACTCAGAGGTCATATGACCCTTTTACATGTCATTACAAGAGTGCTTCAGAAGAGAAAGGTGTAATCTGTTCTCTCTGTCCATGGTGGATAACATAAAAGCAGCAGGCCAAAATTACAGGAAAAGAAATTTAGATGAGATATTTTCCTCTTGTCAAGACAGTGAGACATTTTAAAAGATTGCCTAGGAGAAACTGGGATATCTAGTCCTGGAAATAATAGGGATGGTTAAAATGATGTTCATAAATGTACACAGCTGATATGGGCTAGATCAGCATTTTCAACCTATGAGACATGCAGGGTCCATGCAGCATGAAAGGGCAATGGGAGAACAGTCTAAAGAAACCCCTTAGACCACAGCAGGGATATGGCAAACCTCTGCCCTCTGCTCTGAGCGGTTATTTGACATGTTGGGGCAAACCCAGTAAAAACACTATTTTGTAAAATGGTAAAACCTTGACCAAATGCTAAGTAATATACCGATACAGTATCTTCCCTCCTAATTGCCATCAAGTTTGGAACTGGTAGATAGCTTGTAGCCTTTTCTTTCCTGATTAAAGAAGGTTGAAACATTCCTGACTACCTGACTTTCTGGATTTCCCCCAGACATCTTTCTAAGATAATATCAGTTTCTGAAATAAAGTAAATTGTATTTATACCTGGAGATTTTTACAGCGTAAATACTAAGCAGCTACGGCAAGGAGCCAGTCCTTTGTCACTGAAAGCCCACAATAGGCTTCTACATTTTGAGCAGCTACTGAAAAAAACAGGGATGCCTCAGCATTAAACATTGAAAAAGCAGTTCTGGCCCCCGTGTTTCATGAAGAATTTCATGCTGGGATCAACACAGACTCAGGAAAGAGTGGACAACGGTGCATGACATGCTGTAACTTGGCTCAGCTGTTTTCTTCATAATTCCCTCTGTCTCTGTGGCGTTCAGACAGCAACCTGGGTGTTGACCAGAGAGCTGCCCTTTAGTAACCAGATGCTCTTCCCTCTGCCAGCAAAGAAAATGAAGGAGTCCTCTAGTTAGGGTTGGCAGAATTTCAAAGGGAGCAGCTATGGTGTTGGTGTTGAACTTAATCATCAAGAAAACTACGGCCTTGTTTACCTGCTAGCAGGGCACATGATTCACAAGGACTTTCTACTAATGGTAACAAAGAGTTTTGCCTCTGCTCCTGCAGACTCACTCTTTTGGCCCTACCTCATGTGCTTCTATTGGTATTTCCCATGTCCCATTTATGTCCTAGTGGATATCTCCAGGTGAAAAAAAGTGCCTAGATGAGTGGACCACTTGCCAATGCCTACTGCTACCCAAAGGGATGTGTCTTTCCTTTGAAACAAGTATTAATAAAGTACTTATTTCCATTAACCTGATTTTCCCTGAGACCTCTGTCCTATCTTTGTTTGCAATTAGCTCAAAAGATAGTTCAAAAGATAGTACGGGAAGCAGACAGATGACCAAACAGATAATAGATAGCATGACCCCATAGGCACTTTTTTTTTCCTTCTTAGAAAACTAGGCTAAAGCAAGCACTCTTTAGTCAAGTTGTTGCTGTCTGTGAGTTGGTCATGTCAGACATCCAAGACAAAGCCTGCACCTCAAACCCCAGAAGGCTGAATTAAACAGACCCCTAAAGGCCACAATGAATATAAAATCCCTGCCTTGGCTGGTCTGATTGAATCCTCATTGATCCAATGAGCAGCATGGCTCTCAGTACTGCTTCAGCAGACTGTGGGCACAGGTAGTAAAGATACCTTTGTGGTTGAAAGGTGGGACGGAGTTCAGAAGGATTGGGATTGGTCCCCATCTGTGATGCTGCCTTCTTTTGGGACTAGAAGGAGAAGCTAAGGCAATGAGTTGAAGGATACAGCAAGAGAGGAACTGCAGAATCTCAGCACAAAACGTTGCCATCTGGGACACCATTATTAGCCTCCTTGTCATGTCATTCACAGAAAAATACTGACTTTTAAAAAAGCATCACTTGGATTGAAGTGGGAGTCCTTTCAGTAAGGAATAATGCTTAGAAAGCTTTCTGCATGTTTTGGCCTTCTAAAAGGATTTCTGGCAATCTCTTTTTGTCAGGTTACCTTAGTGAACATAGCACAATGATTATTTCCATGTGTTTGAATGTTTTATATCCAGAAGACATCCTTAGTGAGGTGCCTGCAAATCCTCAGGCTGCATCATGTGCAGCACGGCTTGAGGCCCATAGCCTTGATACAAAGATTGCTTTTGCAGTGTTCATGTTGCATTTGAAAAATGCTTTCCTTGCAGGAAATGCAGAGAGGATTCAGAAAATGCAAAAAGTATTCCTGTCGTGCCACACGACGATATGGTAGTTTTGTGTCATCATAAGCCTGCAGTATTTGTTGTCTTAGGAGATCAAAGCCATTATTTAAGCAAGTTATTTTAGCAGTAACCACATTCTCAGTATGGAAAGCAGAAAGGTTTTCCATTGTTCTGCTGGCTGTTGCTAACCTCCAGTGCAAATCCACCTGTGTCTAAAGCAGTGTCTAAAGACCTTCAGTATGAGGAGTTCTTTGGAAAAGCTGAACCTTTATATTTTACCTAAGAAAACAGTGATCTGTTGCTCTCAAAGGAACTGCTAACACATTGACAAATACTGACTTGCAAATCAAGGCAAAAATCTCTCATCCAACTCAGATAATACCTTCAAATTAAAATCCAGGATGTGAATCAAGTTTATTAATCTGAGCTCACTGACTGAAAAGTGTTCTCCAAGCAGGAGGAAAGACGGACAAGCCTGAGTGCCTCAGAAGAATATTCTCTTCTTTATTCACCCAGTCCCAACAGCTCAAGCTCAGGCAACCTGGAGAAATACCAGTGGTTCTTGAGGACTTAGTTCAGCAAAGCTGACGCTGGAGGCAAGCTGGACTGGCTGGCTATTTTGTGGCTACCTTGGATGTGGTAAATGCACTGGAGCTTTTATTTCAACATTGTGCTTGACCAGCATGTAAAAATATGAATGTGAAACTGAGATATTTGAGTTCCAGGTTTATAAAGCAGTTGTGTGCCTGTCCAATTTCATGTGTGACTAGCTTCAGTGGGACTGAACCGTGTATTTAGTAGAGACTGAGAGGCGCCAAGCTGACATCTGGTTTATTACCATGCAAAAAGCAGCCCTTTCATATTGACTGTAACACTCACTTGCGTCTGTGGTTTGATCATGTCATTAAACTTTCCTACCTTGGTTGTTTTGTATGAGAAGTCAGATTGTTAGAGTTTGCCTTTTTGACAGGTGATGTAAGAGGATTAATTCATGAGTGTGCGCTGTGGACTTCAGAGAAGTCTGTCAGTGTGAAAACCTGCAATTAAGAATTGTTTGTCCTGCACATGAAAACACGTACATGACAGCCTTACCCTGAGTACAGCTGACTGTTTGCCATTACTGCTCAAAGCAGTTAAGGTTGAATGTACTCAGGAGGATCAGAATCAGACACAAAAATTAAGACTGCGATTGATAATCCAAAGTTTGTGAAGAACCTAAAGCCTTCAGAACCAACAGAGACTCCACAGGGCAAAGCAGTCAGTGCTAGCTTTCCACTAACTCCAGCAGGCTTTGAACCAAGCTTGTATCTCCTACAGCTGTCCCAGATAGTTATCACTTCATCACTGTACATAACTCTTCATCTGCTTCTCTCAGAAAACAAGAATCAGAGAGCTCTTCAAGCAGGAGACAAGTATTTCTGATGTCAAGGAAAGTGAACAAAACAGCATGTTATTTCTGCACCAGCTATCAAAAATCCAGCATTCTAATTAAAAAATATAAATGGAAAAGAATTGTGAAGGATCAGAACACATACTTGTAGGAATGAGCAGCTTTTTCACTTGGGCTGAATTTCAATTTGATCTTGATATAGCTATGAAGTTGTAAAGTTGGTTTGATGGAATTGTAACAAGTCTCTATGATACTGAAAAGTAAAAATCAACAGAGTAAAGAGGGATTTTTTGACCTCAGGGATTCAGAAGCTACACATCTGTTTCACCTGTAGACACTGGATCCACATGGAGATGGTGAGTGATCGGGAGTGGCAAAAGACAGACCATGCCCACCAGTGCCCTCGATTGTTCAGGTAAAACCCACTTTGCAGATTTGATCTCCATGATTAGAGTATTGTATTGTCTGTTTAATGCCTTCTGAATTCCTAGTGAGGATTTCCTGGAAGTAAGGGGAAGAAAAGAGATAAATGCTGTATAACCTAGTAGCCTGGCTTTCAATACAGACATCTAGGGTGAGGAGGAAAGTGTTTGGAAATGATAAAAACTCATGTTGAGCTCTATAGCAGAGGAGCAGGCAGGAGCTGTTTTATCCAGTTGCTGATGGAAAAGTAAGGCTGAGGTAAAGAGTGGGAGGAGAAAAGCTGATGGCAGCAATTCATTTTGGGGAAAAATATAGAAAAAAAGCTCAAATGGAAAATTATGCTTCTTGGCTAGATCATTCTGTCTGCACAGGGTGGGCCTCACTGGATGTGGCATTTAGCACCATTTCCATATGGTGAGCAGGAATGAGTGAGTGTAGGACGGGTGGGGCCTTCTAAAGCCTTCCTCCTGCTTCAGGTAATGTTGACTGTATAGTCTGTGTGCCCATTTTACTGATGGAGAGTTAGTCCTTGGCCAAGGGCAGAGTGGGAATGAATAAGACATATAGTTGCTGGGGAGGTAGGAAGCACAAAACTGGGGCTGCACAGCAGTGGGGCTGGGACCGTTCCTGAAGTGGGCAGCAGTGCTATAAAGCAGGAGGACAGGGGGCCTGAGAGCTCCTGTGTTAGGGTTTGGGTTTGAGTGCTGTAGGTGTCCAGGGCCATGAGGAGCAAGAGGCTGGGCTGGTTGTGAGGAAGATGGATAGTCCATGAGAGTGGAAATTCAGAGGTTGCGTGCTGTAGCTGCCGCATTCCTCCACTGACTCAGGTTTTCCAGACACTGACAGCACTGTGGAAAGCTGCTACTTACCCTAGCAAAAAAAGAAAAAGGGCCATTGAATAGATGTTTCCTTCCCCTCATCTCTCACTTGCTGGGTATCTGGTGTGCAGTCTCAGTCCAGTCTGAACCATTTGTAGCAGGAGAAAGAAGACATACATGAGAAGGGGAAAACCATACAGGGGTACTTCATGTGTCTATGGAAGCCAAAACCACAAAGCCACAATATCTTGGCCTGAAATGTGTGCTTCCCTTGATCACAGCATACCATAAAGTTGCAGTATTTGGCAACTAGTTTTGGAGGTCAAGAACCAGAACAATTTATTTAAGACTTGCTTAGATTTGCCTGGAAAGCACACCATTTTGTAGAAGCCCACATGTTATTCAGGAGGGAGAAAGACCACCTGGAGCATTTATTTTCTGCTCAAATACCCTATGTTCTCTTCACCTGTGTGTTTAATTGAGTGCATTTTTGAACACTTCTGCAGATGTTCATGCAAAACAGTCTTTCTCCTTGTGTTTTCTAGTCTAGGTGGGCTGTTTGCTGGTAATCCATCTTGTTACCATACCCACACACAAGGCAGGGACAGCAAAGGAGTCACTGAGTCTAGCGCAGGTGGGGCTCTGAGAGAAAGACCCCTACCAGGAACCATGCTTAAGCAGATATTTTTCAGACTTATTTTGAAACAGCCTTTTATTGATTGATCTGTTCCAACAAAGCACTGTTGACCTGACGAACATATGACTGGGTGCTTTAGTCTTGACAAAGGAAGGTCTCTCTATCCTTATATGGTTCATTTGCTCTTCTGCCAGGCACTGTATCTTCTGGGACGGAGCTGAGGAGCTGTGCCTGTAAGATTGACTTGTGGGACTAATGATGCTGGTGCAATGCATGCAAGCTCTGTGCTAGAAGGCAAGTGAAAAAGTGCCTTCCCTCATATCCTCCCAAGGGGCAAATCTCCCCTTGCCATATTGATGATGTTGCAAAATATCATCAAATCTCTCCTTTACCCTTCATGTGGTAAGCTGAGGGAATGGAAGTAGACTTGGTGATGTTGATCCCTAGTGTGTCAAACCATCACACCTAGAAACCTCTCTCATTAGCACAGAAATAACACTCAGCTTCAGGGAACTGGCTGAAATTTGCTTTTCCCTGACTCCACTGTTGGCATTCCTGTTGCTGGAACATCCTGCAATCCTAGAACCGGCCTCTTGCTTCTGCGTCAGGAGTAGGGTGGAGAGCTTTCCCCCACCTAGAGAGATGCCTGGGTTGCACCCTTAGAGCTGGGCAGGAGCAGAACTCAGACTTGGCAACCCAGAGGTAACCAACTATTTCTCCACCACTTTTGGAGGTGTTTGGGAAGAACATGGCCAACCTTAGCATGACTAGAACCCTTTCTTGGATTCTTCACTGTGAAGAGCTTTTAATAAGGCCTCTAGGTGACACCATGAATACTGCACAAGGCAGCCACTCTTGGAGGAATTGGCAAGGAAAAGATTTAATGACCTGTCCCAGCTGTGGGATCATCAGTCCCGCACAAGCACCCAGGAGCTGTGGCTGTTTCCTGGGTAAGGGATGGTATTCTTAGCTGTCACTGGTGGCATGCTCAGAAGATACAGACCCACTGCTGATGGGCTATTTCAGGACCCTGCAGCTCTTTGTTATAGAGAAGGCCAAAACCAACGCTTTCCTAGAGGTGGGGAAGAGCAAAGGTTAATATTAAGAGAGGAGGTGACCACAGATGCCCATGAAGTAATCATGAACCTGCTAAAGCAGGAATATTCAGCAGGATTTCCTCTGTCCTTCAGTTTGAGTTGGGCCAACAAGGAGATCTCTAAAGACTTGTCCAGCATAGAAGTTACCTGTGCTCTAAAGTCCCTGGTTTTTAGGGATAATTGCCAAACCGGAGATTCCCAAATTCTGATGGATGGAAAAGCAAGCCTTTAAAATTTCTCATCAAAATGTTCTAATTTTGGACACTTAGAGGGCTCTCCAGGCAAGGAATGTTGATCATTTCCTTTCCTCCCAAGGAACATGCCAGATGGAGGAGGGAGTGAAGTGAAATCACTGGAGACAAGAGATGGAGGGCCTGGAAAAACTACGTTTCCTGGAGTCCTGGGCTTGGCAAGACTCTAGAGAATTGTCAACAGGGGAAGGAGCAAGACGAGTCAGTTAACCCCTAAAACAAAAGTTTCCAGGAGCTTCGGATGTGAGGCCAGCCCAAACTATCAACCTACAAGGAAAGAGCGATGTGAAGAACAATGACACCTGCTTGCCTTGCAGTGTACCCCTCCTCGCAGCAACGTGAGCTAACTAGCCTGTGTGTACATAACCCATTCCATGCCATGGCTGCCACTCTGGGCATTACTACAACTGTTAATGCTTTCTGACTCTTAGGAAACATAGAGGTTACCCTCTTTACACATGCCCAATTGCTTCCTAATCTGCATGTTACTCCAAATCTGCTGTTCCGTTTGTGCTGTTGCAGTTACTTTTCCACCTTAACTTAGAAAGAAAGGATTGTGGTGGTGCCTCTGCTTTTCTAAGTGAAACAGGATAAGAAATGTTTGCCCAGCTGCATTCAGAAAATCCAGACACACAGAGGGAAACACAATAAATAATTAACTGTCTTTCCATCTGCAGACAACGGTGTTTCTGATACATTTTGTTTGTTTGTTTTTTAACTCATAACCTTCACCTCATAGAAAGACAGAATCTCTGATTTGAAATGCAGTATCCTGAGACATCTTCTGGTGAGCACTTGGACGATGGTTTACATATATGTTTCTGCCCTTAATGAGGAGAAATAAATTGGAAGTAAGTTTCCTGTAATCCTTACATCTCCCTGTGACAGAAGAATATTGAGGAAGAAAACATCTTTACAAAAGATTACAGAGTTTATGCATTAGTTATTCTTTACAGGCTACTAATTGCATGCACTCCTTTATTATTTCCCTCCTTTTTTTTTCTGAGGGGGTGGGGTGATGAGAGAAGGTATTTTCAGCTGTGATTTTTTGACCCAGACAATACTTGTCTTAGGAAGTGGTGGGAAGAACCCAGCGTTAACTGCATCTATCTAGGTGGTCCCCTGCTGCTGATGGAAAAAAATGTATGGCTTCATGTTTTGACCAGAGACAGGTCTGATACATGTGGTACGGTCAGAAAAGTGGGTTTGGTTTTCTGTCTGTCTCCCACACCAGTGATGTGTGGGGCTGCGTGACAGACACACCTGGGCACTGCCTTGACACTGCATAACCTACTTATTTTCCTGTTTCTTGACCTCCTATTTTCCACCCCGGACTCCTTGCAAACAAGCAATCCACTCTATCTACCTTTTTTGCCTTGGATTTCAGTTTTGCTACATGGCATACCCAAACTTGGTATTTTCAGTACTGTTACCTAGGCAATCTCAGCTGATTCACCACTGGCCTTGCAAGGCTCCACTCCCCACATATTGCCAGCACAGCAGCTGGTGCACTTTGGCCGTTTCTCACAAAACTGCCCCTTAATCAAGCTGTGATATCCACCGCTTTCACACCACTCTCTGTCTCAAACAGCAGCTTCCTGTGTTGCCTCCAGTCTCCTGTACCCTATCTGCCTTGCTGAACCTCAGCCTAGTGCCTAGTCTGCAGCTGTGTCCATCTGCCCAGTGTTGGCTCCCTGCTCCCCATCACAGCCCTTGCCCTTGCAGCAGTTTAGCCACTGAATCAGGATGGATATTCCTGTGGAGTTGACTGTTTGCCATCTTCACAGAGCCTAACTGCTGGGTGCCTGCCTCTGCATTTTGCTTTTTTTTTTCTATTCTGGGTTGGGCTGTGCCAAAATACATGCTTTATACTCAGACCTACATTCTTAAGCAATTCAGAGTGCTCTGTAGCTGTGACAAGCCCTTATGCATACTCAGCAAGCCACTAGTTTTTGTGTCAGCTCTTCCTGCATTTTTTTCAAGATTTTTTTTTTTTTAATTATACAACTAACTGGAAACTTCAGTCAAGCCTTTGGACACAAATACAGATTTCCTTCACGAAGGCACTAAACCCACCCCATTTCTTTGCTGATTGCCTGTTCACATTAATGTTTTGGGATTTCATACAGCACTCATACACGAAATTATGACTGACAGTGTAAGAAATAACAGCTTCCCTTTTGCAAATCTCAGGACAGGAGGTGCCAAACCCGATCACTCTCCTTAGCAGTGAAGCAAACCAACAACTAAATGCCAGTGTAGCAAAGGCTTGCAGAATCATCCTCCCCAAGGCTAGCAAATGCTCTCTTCTCCCAGTCCTACCACAGAGAGCCTATTCCCAGGGGCCTAAATGTCTGGGTGACCCAGGCCAAATGCCTGGATGAGAGAGAGAAGGTAAAATTCTCAACACAAAGAGGGGAAAACCCCTGTAAACTGGAGTGAAGCAGCTGCAGCTGCCACGTAGGTGCCCAGGGCTGGGTGATGGGCAGCTGCCTTTCAAGGAGCAGGATAAGCATACCCCTGGCATTTTGCTCCCAGCTACCTTCTGGCCTGCAGCAACATTACCTCAGCCCTGATGGGGAGGAAGGAGGCAGAGCACGTCACCTCCTCAGAGACTCAGGCACTGGGAGGCTTCTTTTTCTGCTGCATTAGCCAGCTCAGATGTGTCACAGATGGGGAATCTGCACCCTGTCCCCCTCACTGGCTCCCAGGGCCTCAAGAGGCACCTGAAACAGATGGGACAAAACCTTGCTGGGGCCAAAATGCACTTGGCATCACAGCCCTGGCTAGAACAGAGGGGCGAAGTCCTCCAGCATATTATTGTGCCCTGCTGGGGCACTGGAGTCCATGGCACGTGTCAGCCACAGATGGAAGGGCAGGGGCTGCATCACAGGGATATGCTCCTCCCATAGGTGCTGGGCTCAGTGCTGGCACATTGGGCAGAGAGGGATGAGGTGGTGCCTGCAGGCCCAGATAGGCACTTCTTTGGGACTTGTGCCAGCCAAAAGGGGGAAGCGAAAACCAGGTTTTTGACTGGCTATTCCCAGAGGACAGAAATAACTGCATTAGCAGAGGCAAATCCTGTGCTGCTCCTGGGATGTGTGGGTAGGCACTGCCTGTGGTGCTGGGGAGCTGGCAGGAGGCTTGGGGTGGGAAGGGGAACTTGTAGGTGAAGAGCAGGATGCCTTCTGAGACAGAGGGTACACCAGGCCTGATGCACCCAGATGAGAGAGGCAGTGCAGTCTCCCATAGGGTGGCAGGGGTGGAAAGCAGCAGCAGCGCTGCTCAGTTGAGTATGGAGCTGGAGGTTGTGACAAAGAGGGGATTCAGGTCAGGAGGAGGAGCAATGCGAGCTCTTCGTGCCACAGTCCCGTTGGGAGGAGCATGGAGAGGTACTGCTGGATGGACCCCCTAGACCATAAGGAAGAGGCCAGGGATGGTGCTACCACCCATGTGTTACTGCACACGAGGAAACTTCCCAGCCAGCAGCCAGGGTGCACCCTG
Source organism: Indicator maculatus (assembly GCA_013399975.1). Taxonomy (NCBI): domain Eukaryota; kingdom Metazoa; phylum Chordata; class Aves; order Piciformes; family Indicatoridae; genus Indicator; species Indicator maculatus. The sequence continues at coordinate 17,146 of VXBD01012233.1, forward strand.
TTCTACGCCTGAACTTGCCTTTATCCTGCCAGAAACCTTTTGTTTGTTTGTTATTAGTTTTTTTTAGTGCTGGAGAACTGTAAGGCTGAGGTCACACTGTGCTGGCAGGGAGTGTGGCTCCAGAAGTGAACAGGACAGCCTATGTGGAACAATGCAGGGCTAGGCTTTCTCCTCAGCTACTGAGGTGCTGCTGTGTCTGGGTGTGGTACACTTCTGTCAGTCACTTCACCGTGATCTGCTTGTACCACCATGAGCGTCCGCAGTCCTTCATAACATTGAAGCATCTGGAATCACCTTGCTTGCCACCTAACACACACCTCTGATGGGGAGGAAGGAGCAAATACAAAAGTTTAGTGAGTCCAAATCCTTGCTCCAGATTGCTCCAGAAAGCCTGTTCTCAGTTTTGGCAAGCTAAAAAATGCAAAAGCTTTCAACTACTACTGATCAAAATGCAAATAAAATGAAAGCACAGAAACCGACATCCTTCTTTCTCTGCTCTGTTAGCTATGGGGGTATTTTCTAAAGTGCAGCTTCTAACAGGGAAACTCCACTTTTTATTAAAAAGTACAACCTGCAGAGTCCCTGTTTAGAGGAACTGTAGCAGTGTGGCTGCATGCTCAGAAATGTGATGATGCAAAAGAACTTCCAGTGAACTGTGAAAGAAATAAAAATGATAAATCAGTTTTGAATGTTCAGATTGGCTTACTCCGACGACATCTGTGCGCCTTTTCTTTTTGAGGTCGGGCTGCAAATGAAAGCTCCAGGGCTCCTCGGTTGTGGTGGGTTTTTTTTGTTTTGTTTTGTTTTGTTTGTTTGGTTGGTTTTTGTTTTGTTTTGCCCCATCAACTGCGTACCGCGCTGAAGGAATTTAGGCCCATAGCGGAGTACAGCACGTCCTGGCCCCGCGGGCTTTGGACGTGTCCCTCCCCAGCGCCGTCACTGTGGCCACGCGGTCTGAGCCCCGTTCTTCACTCTTTATTTTTTTTTTTAGCTTTGCTAATCCTGAAATAATATTTTTTTTCTTCTTCACCTTCCTCCCCCCTCGCAAATCTTTTTGAGAAGCACGTGGTGAACGGGGCTCCCTCTCCCTTCACCACGACCACCCCGCCCCACGACCAGTCTCTTTCCCTCCCCACCGCTGGTCAGCCCTCCCGCCCCCAGGCCGAGCCCCGGC
>VXBD01012236.1:0-18021 GCA_013399975.1 Indicator maculatus
CCTGCACTTGTCCTTATTAAATTCCATGAGGCTTGCCTGCACTCAGCCTGTCCAGGTCACGTTGGATGTCTGCACAGCCTGACAGGTGTCAGCCAACCCCCCCAGTTTTGTATCATCAGAACTTGCTGAGGGTACTCTCAATCCCCCCAGCCAGGTCCTTGATAAATATATTGAACAAAATGATTAATCATTCTCCATGAATGACTAATATTTAACACCTCTCCTTTCCAATTAGGTGTCCACATGCAAGAGGACAAAACTTAAAGAGTTCTGTGCAGAAAATATATCACTTAAATATGAAATAAGAATGGTTTGGCTCTCTAACAATGGGAAATTAGAGTTTACTCTTTGAGAAAATGTAAACCTGAAATATGAGAAAACATTTCATGCATTGTGTTTTTCCCCATAATGAAGAAAAGCTTCTCTGGGTTGATAAAAAAAGAAATAGATTACACCATATGCTGTTGCCATTATTTTGCTTCTTATTCTCTCTATGTAATGCATTAAAACTATCAATAATGATTCTGAAATTGTGTGTTCTGAAATTCAGATTTGAGTTTATTGGGCTGCTCAGTTGCACAAATTGCTGTGAGATACTGCTCAAAACTTTCCCAGTTACAGTCCCTATTTTCCACAGTAAGCAATGAAGCTGGAGGCTTGATTGCATCCCACTTAGCTCCCACCCCTTATCTTCTGTTGCATCTTTGTGGCTGCCTTGGATTTGTGTCAGCACTTCTGGTACCATGTAAAGATTAGTAACAACTTGGAGCAGCTGTGTTAACCTAGAACAACAGTAAGGGCCCATTCTTCAACTTTCATCAGCTAGGAGGAGACCATGTGGCAGCAGCATTTGAGAAGTGTTTACCACTCTTGGCATATTTAATATGCATATCAAATACACCAAGTGCTATTAAGTAGTCTCCCCATCATCTCCAGGGGTGGCTACTGTTGCAGCACATTCAGAGAGCTGCACAGATTGCTAGCCCTTTCATAGAATCACAGAATTGTTAGGGTTGGAAGGGACCTCAAGGATCATCTAGTTCCACCCCCCCTGCCATGGGCAGGGACACATCACACTACATCAGGTTGCTCACAGCCACATCCAGCCTGACTGCAAAAACCTCCAGGGATGAGGCTTCCACCACCTCCCTGGGCAACCTGTGCCAGTGTCTCACCACCCTCATGGGGAAGAATTTCTTCCTAACGTCCAACCTGAATCTACCCACTTCTATTTTTTTCCATTCCCCCTAGTCCTATCACTACCTGACACCCTCAAAAGTCCCTCCCCAGCTTTCTTGGAGCCCCCTTCAGATCCTGGAAGGCCACAATAAGGTCTCCTCAGAGCCTTCTCTTCTCCAGACTGAATAGCTCCAACTCTCTCAGTCTGTTCTCGTAGTAGAGGTGTGATGCTGCCATCCTGATTGACTGAGTGGGAGGACAACATCCATCTCAGCTTGTACATCCTGCTCTCTGATAAAACTGCACAGGAACACCTTTGTTTGATCCTATCTGCTCCTTTCCAAGAAATGCCATTTATTACTCTTGTTTGTTGACTTATCTTGTGGCTTTAACAATCCAGAGATGCAGGCTCATTTGCAAAAATGACTGAGCAGCCAAAGCAAAGGTACAGTCTGCAGGCAGAAAATGCCCAAAGTGATAAAATCACTTGCATGCAATTCCAGAATAAGTCATGGTCTGGGACAGAATCAAGGTTGTCCAACAGCCATTACTTTTATTTACAATGACAACACTCTAATATTGGCTAGTTTAAGGGGATTTGGACTTCTCTGTGATTTCTGTGGTAAAACTATAGCAGAGTGAAACAAAGTCAGATGAATAAGTGTATCTAGAAAGAAAAAGAAGCTTTATTAGGGCTGGCTGCTCTATTTATACAATACCTGTTGCAGTTACTGCCTGGGCAGACAGTGTTTGAAGTGTGGCAGAAGAGATTCTGCAACATGAAGGATCTGGATGTGCTGGAACGTGTCCAGAGAAGGGCTTTGGCCAAGAGGGTTTTGTGCTGTTTCTGTTAATTGTACATATTTGTAAATACTGTAAATGGTGTATATTTGTACACATTCATTGCATTCCATTGTAGACTGTAGTTTTTGCTTGTAAATACAGCTACATTTGCTTCCCAACTGAGCTAGTCTGGTGTTGTTAACGTGGGAGGGGAATTTCAGCCCACCACACTACAGCAGTGAGGGAGAAACAGAGGATCCACATGTTGCCTCCTCTGGCAGTTTACACCAACTTCCACGAGCAGCAGCTGCTTCAGACCTCAGCACTAGTTTTGCTGTGAAGGCAGAAAATAGAGAAAGCAATGGGATTGAGGTCAGTCAGTCCAAAGTAGGAGGCAAGTGTCATTCCATGGTATAACAGCTGGCACTTGCCTGCAGGTGGACTCAGATCCTTTTAGAAAGAGGACTGAATGTAAACCAGGTGTCCTACATCCAAATTTTCTAGTTGTAGAGCTGTGTTCCAAAAGCAGAGAGCTGACTCACATCTGCTCTCCATTTGCATGGAGCCCAGTTATCATGTGGGATAGGTAAGGCAGCATCTGGTTTGCTGACTACAGCTGCTCAGGGAATCATTGGTGATTTTGTGGGACCTTTGCCAAACAGAAATTGAGCACTTCTGGGCCTAAAGTGTTTTCTTCAGGGTGAGCTGGCAGCTTAAACAGGATTTGTGGGTTTTCAGTTACAGCTGTTAGGTGCTCCTTAGATAGTCTGATAGACCCTTTATTAGCTTAAACAGCATATAGATCTGAAGGGGTTTGCCCATGGGTGACTCTAGTGAGGATTTCATGCTTGGGGAAGCCCACAGGTGGGCCAAAGTTCTGGGCAGTCATCACAGCTGGGCAGGCTGGCCCTGTGTGCATCATGGCTCATACCCTCTGCTCAGCTGCCCTTGGGGCTGTGATACAGTGTGGTCAGGGAGGCTTCACAGAATCACAGGGGCTGGAAGGGACCTCGAAAGATCATCCAGTCTAACCCTCCTGCCAGAGCAGGACCACCTACACCAGACCACACAGGAACACATCCAGGTGAGTCCTGAATATCTCCAGAAAGGGAGACTCCACAACCCCCCTGGGCAGCCTGTTCCAGTGCTCCATCATCCTCACAGGGAAAAAATCCCTCCCCATATTTATGTGAAACTTCCTATGCCTCAACTTCCACCCATTGCCCCTGGTCCTGTCAGTGGGCACCACCGAGCAGAGCCTGGCTCCATCCTCTTGGCACTCACCCTTTACATATTTATCAACATTGATGAGGTCACCTCTCAGTCTCCTCCTCTCCAAGCTAAAGAGCCCCAGCTCCCTCAGTCTGTCCTCGTATAGAAGATGTTCCACTCCCTTCATCATCCTTGTGGCTTTGCACTGGACTCCCTCAAGTAGCTCCCTGTCCTGTCATTCTTTAACTGAAGGGTCCAGAACTGGACACAATACTCCAGATGCAGCCCCACCAGTGCAGAGCAGAAGGGGAGGAGAACCTCTCTCGACCTACTTGTCACACTCCTTCTAATCCACCTCAGAATGGCATTGGCCTTCTTGGTTGCAAGAGCACATTGCTGGCTCATGGTCACCCTTCCATCCACCAGGACCCCCAAGTCTCTTCCACCTTCACTGCTCTCCAGCAGGTCAGTCCCCAACCTTTACTGGTGCATAGAGTTGTTCCCTCCCAAGTGCAAGACTCTACACTTGCCCTTGTTGAACTTCAGGCTTGAAACCAGGCAGCAAATACTGATGCCAGGCAGTGCAATCACTTAAGTTTCAGTCTTTCAAAGTTACAGTCAATGCAATTCCCTTGTATTTAATTAAGTGCCATATCCATGCTCTTAGATATAAATCAGCCAGTATCAGCTATTGTGCTACATGCTGCTGGTAAATAACATAACTCCTGTCACAGTGAAGATTTTAATCTAATTTTTTTAAAAGATCTTTTCATTTTCCAGGGACATTGCTCATCAGGCACATTGGTCCCAGCGCAGGCAGCCTGTGACAGAGACAGACAGACCCACTGAGCTAATCAGATTGCAAATAAGAAAGCGACAGCAAACCCCTGATCCAAGAGCCTGCTTAGGGAGGAGAAGAGTGAGTAGTTAGGCAAGAGCCACCTATTTGCACAGCCCAGTGCTGCATGCATTTTGTGTCAAGTGGGGAGGAACAGCTGAACTGGGCAGCCCAGCTTTATCAGGCTGGGTTGAAACAGACCCCAAACAAATCCCACGCTTGTGAAAGTTGGCTTAGCTTCCACTGATCTTAATGACAGCTACACAAGAACATCAAAGTAGCAGAATTTGGCCCCATGAAAGGCAAGAAATAACCCATTGATGGGGCTCATTGTAAGGTGTTAGCAGTTTAAAATTACAGTCATTGTGTGGCACAAAGAACATTCTGAACAACCCATTCCCTTATGGATATGATTTAAAATTAATCCGTTCTTCCGCCTCACTCCGTTATTGCCAGCAAACCAGTGATGTGGAATTACTTACTTCTAAGCCATATGGTCTTCTGAGGACAGATACTTCCTTAGCTTACTCTAATTAATACATTTCATGCATCAGAGGTTCACTCTGATTTTTGATTTTTTTGGTCAACTCAACTGAACAAAAAGGAAAAGTTGATTTTTGCAGTTAGATGTTAGGGATGCATTTTGCTTTCTCTTTTCCTATTTAGTTCAGAATCAAAGAGGCTTCCATAACCTGCCAAGTCAAGGCATTCTAGCAAGTGTGTTGGAGAAGAGATCAAATGGTATTAAACCCCTGTTTTTCATGCTTCTACCTAAAAATGTAATTTGTTAAAATGATTTTTTTGTGACAGAGTCACTTCTGCACATGACTGTGTGTAAAGCAAGGATCCAGACCTTGATGACTTATTTAGCAAAGATTTCTTGATTTTCTTAACAGCTCAGGGTTTTAGTTTGGTTTGCTTTGCTTTTTTCCCTGCTGTGTTGTTTCCTGCTGTCAAGAACACAAAAAAATGTAGCCCCTTATGCTTCATCTAACCCATACCAAGCTGAACAAAATAGAGGCAGGCATAGCAAGAGGGGCAAAATATCACTTCAGCAAGTTTATTTGTGACATTTCAGTGTCCTGAATCGAGGAACATTTTAAAATTATTTCCTGCAAAGTATTTTTATATGAAAAATAATGAATCTATGTAATTCTTAGGTGGAATTTGATGTTCTAATAACGCATAACACAATATCAATGGGTGTGTAATCCCCTCGTGAATTCACACATTCCCCTTCAAACATGATTTTGCTGCCTTTCCACTGTTCTGTATCTCATTAACTGAGTGTTGTTTCCATCTCCCTTTTTCTTTACCTGTGTAATTGCCCTCTGTGGGAGTATCTTGGTTCACAGAAGACCTTTCCCTGACACTGGGCACTATTGACATCCCATTTTGAGGGCTATGCCGACAATTAGAGGCGGGGGGAAAATGAGAAGTCCAGTCAAACTGTGAATGGACTACTTGAGTCTGAATTTCCTCCACCTGTTTTCTTAACTTTGAAATAGAATAATTTTGATGTTTGGCTGTATCAGATAGCTCTGTAACAAAATGCAAAGTGGAAAGAAAACTCTTCCGTATAAAATCTGTGGACCTTCACTACCAGTGAAGACTAAGACTTCTGAAAAAGCCTGACAAGTATGCAGAGGTTTTAGTGTGCAGACATTTTGGACCTCTCCACACCCCTGCACCAATATGTATTTATTTACTTATTTCTTTTTAGGCAATTGTTAGTTCTGCACACATGCTGAAAACCTTGAAACTGTGACCCAAATGAAGGCAGGAAAGAGTGCTTTGTCTAACCTTGGCAATTACACAGAAGAGGATTAAGAACACCCACTCAGTCTTCTGCTTGCAAGTCATCCTTGCAACTCATAGCATCCTTCTCAGAAGCAATGACTGCCAATATCACTCCTCCTAAATCCCCAGCAGCTCTTAAAGTTAATCCCAGAGCCAAAAAACTTCACTCTTACCTCTGAATATGGATGCCTACAGAGAGAGTTAAATGAACAGAAATAATGCAATCCAAATTTCCATCATTCCTGATGAAGGCATAACCTCCTGACACAGACATGGCCTTATAACACATCATCTTTTCCTGACAGTTCTATGGAAAGATTTCACACTCTCTGCCTTTTGGCTATCATCTCTGCCTCTAATAATTCATTCTCCCACAAGGCTGAAGAGAATACTGATGAACAGAGTATTAAGAAAGAAAACTGTAATATCAGAACCTGCAGGGAAAGAAATCATATAACTTAACACAGGTTTGGATGACCCAAATGACAGTAATTTGGTTGTTCCACTGAGATGCATAGATGTGCATATTTGTATTTGTTAATATAATTTCCTTAGCTCTTTAAAGGTTACAGTTAGTGTTCCACATTTCCTTAAAGAATAATTTATTTCTAGCCTTTAGGTAGGCTCATGAAATAGCTGACAGCTTTCTGTGTATCTGCAGTATACTTAGATCATAATCCCATTTTCAGGAAGCATCTGTACCAACCTCACTATGCTCATAATGATGAAATAATTATGTTAGTGTTAAAATTCATCCTTTGCCAGTAACAAGCTGCAGAAATCTTGAATTATCCCTGGGCTAAGGTTCACAATCTGTTTAAATTGGCCTTTGATGGAACAAGTAAACAACTTCAATTATCTGGGCAAATAACTGAAGTATTCTTAGATCTGGGGGTGAGGTTATATTAATCATGTCCTACCTCTAGAGAAGGTCCATTTCTATCAAACACCTCATGAGAAGACAGGAGTGCCTGCTCCAGAATAGCACTTATTAGCCTTCACAGGTGATGGGTGTCATAATGTCAATTCTGTGAAGCTGGAGCTTCCAAATAACAAATTACTGAGGGTCAGTAATTTATCCCCAGTTTATATCAATCAGCAAAAAGTACTGAATATGTGAGTGCACCGCTTGCATTTGTCACAAACAGGCTACAACTGAATGATGTCCTTACAATACATACATCTAGGATGCAGATCATGGGCCAGAGGCAGGTAGAAATTCACCACAGTTGGTAAAGTAGCTTTGGACTTCTCCTGAGTCATCTTAAAAAAGAGAGAGGGCCTTGCACCACTAAGATTAATGATTTGGACTGAAAACCCTTTCTCAGTTCTCCCCATTCCCAGTAAATCTGCTCCAGGACTCATTTGCACAATATTTAAGCAGAGGAAATGGCATTGGTCAGCTGGTGCTATACCAAACCTGAGATTTATTGAGGACTACATTTCTCATTATGCCTTTGTCGCAGGCTTCCAAATATCTTATGCAGTGCTGTATTTATTACATTACAGCCCCACTATAGCTTTACAGTAGTTTCTATTATATGAACTCAGAGGAGAAATAAGGTAGAAATAAATATACTGTCACTTTTCCAGATGTATTGTTCAACATGCTAAACTCACCACCTGAAATTTATGGCACTGGGAACTAAATGATAGATTAATATAAACTTGGCAACGGGTAATATCACAGAATCACAGAATCAACCAGGTTGGAAAAGACCTCAGAGATCATCAACTCCAACCTACTACCTAATACCTAACACCTCCTGACAGCTAAACTATGACTCCAAGTGCCACTTTCAATCTTTTTTTGAACCCCTCCAGGGATGGTGACTCCACCACCTCCCTGGGCAGCACATTCCAATGGCCAATTACTCTTTCCGTGAAGAACTTTCTCCTCACCTTCCCGTGGCAACTGCCTTGGCAATATCCCTGTGGAGTTAGAACAATGACCATGTTTTTATATTACCTGTAACAAAAGTAATTAAGCCAAATGCAAATCCAGTGTGTTTGAATTCAGTTGATTATTTATTAGAAGATGCCTTTGTGACTGATTATAAATGGTTGGGTGAAAACTCTGTTCCCCATCCTATTTTTAATTGACTTCTTTCATGAAGAAGCTGAGGATATCATTAGTTGTTTTACATTTGATTTTCAAAGGACTTTTTATCTTAGAGACAGCTTTGGGAGCTTACCTGAACACCAAAGAAAGAGTTGCACCTTCACAGGTGCTTCGATATCATTGCTTTCAATTGTATTGGAAGACTACACATGGAAGTGGGAACAAGCATGGAGTTAGGAGGGAGCTGGCCAGCCCCAAGGATGCACATCTTTGCTCTGCAGCCTGCCTCTTTTCCCCAGATTTTCAAATGCATTTGCCACCCAGCAACAAACTGATATTAGAAAACACTCCAGTGGTTAATCTGCACTTGAATTCTTTTACATACCTGAGCTGACTGCAGACACTGAGCAATCTAGCAGCAAGGATGGACTGCAGGAATTTCACTTCCTAGAATGCTATACCAAACCTGAGACAACAGGAGTTGTCTCCAAAGTGGTCCAGAGAACACCCCTCTCCATTTCAGACTGCCCATGGAAATGGCATTACCTGTAGGGTTTTCTCTGGTATTTTACTAGTGAAGGTCTGTTTGCCAATAAACATGTGAATATATCTTAAGTATGAACCAGAAGAGCTGTGTGTTTTGGTCAGAAAAAATTTAAGATCTAGCTCAAAACCTTCTGTGGTAGTTTTAGGCCGTACCTTTAAAATTTTCCACAGATCTTGAACACAAATTGGTAGGATGTAAATAAAATCACTATAAATCACTATTGGGTGTAAAAAGGAAAATAATGATAGTTCTAAACAATCCCATTGGACATTGTCTCTTTCAGCTTCCTTGCTCTGGGAAATAGTAACTTTGTGCTTCTGCTGTCTTCTGCTGCCCTTGACTGCATTGTTTTGGCTAACAGCTCTCTGCTCTTTTCTCTTGTCTCTTTGTGTCCAGGCAGGTAAGGAACAGGGCAGGGAGTGGGAAGCTATTAGCAGTTCCCTTGGTTTTTGGCCAGGGGGGTTCTTGTGCTGTTTATAAATTGTAAATACCTGTAAATATTGTAAATACTGCATATTCTGTACATACTCATTGCATTCCATTGTAGATTGTAGATTTGCTTGTAAATACAGCTTTCATTTGCTTCATAATGGGTTGGTCTGGCAATTTAATACTGGGGGGAATTTTCAACCCACCACACCTTCAAATATGCTGTGATGGTTTGAAACTGTCTTTTTAATTTTTCTTTGCAAAGTTCAAGCAGAGAAAGCTAAAGAATCTAAATAAGTCACTAGTGGGTGTAAAAAAAGCAAAACAATGACTGTACTAAACACTTCCATTGGATAGATAGAAATGTTTAAGAACCACTACTCAGAGCTGGGGCAGTTGGAGTGGGGAGTTTGCTTCCTTGCTGGGCTTCTGTCTGGCTGCTGCTGCTTCTTCTCTTCTGGTTGAAGATAACACTGACCTTGGTGAGCTAAGTTAACAGCCTCTCTGCTTTCTAACTCTGCCTTCGGCCAGGGGGGTGTAGGGGGAGGCCCCTTGGAGGTCCCCTCAGGGGAAGCAAAGGGAGCTTGGTTGTGCTTTTCTGTTGACTGTACCTATTTGTAAATGTTGTGAATTGTGTCTATTTGTACATATTCATTGCATTTCATCATAGATTGTAGATTTGCTTGTAAATACAGCTTTCATTTGCTTCCAGATTGGGCTAGCCTGGTTATTGTCGGTGTGGGGATTTCAGCTCTCGCACTGATACACATGCAGAGTGGGATTGTTTAGCTAGGAATTCTCTCACAACGAGTCTTGTCTTACCAAGACATGCTATGTGCTTCCTGACACAGCTTGTGTTTCATAAAGCATCAGTAGTCACATGAGTGCCTGCTAATGTGTGTATCAGTTTCAAAAGATCTTCCAGCTGTCACAGCTGCAGACAGGTTTTGAAAACAAATATTCAGAACCCATGAAAGCTAAGAGTAAATATATTACAAAAGCCACTGTCTGCTTTGATTTAGATTCACATGATTTCAAAACCAATATCATGACTGATTTAAATCTCTGGGTATTTGAATGTGTGGAATTGGCTCTTACTTGCAACCTGAACAAGGTACCACACAAAGCAGTAGAAAAGAGACCTGGGAGAGTAAAGTAAGTTTGGTTCAAAGTGATGAGAACACAGATATCAGATTAATAAAAGGTGCCACATATGTGGGAACATGGAAAACATAGACATTATACAGATTGTTTATCATTCTGCTTGTCCTAAGGACTTTTCTTTGCCCAGCACCAGTCCAGCCTCTGCTGTGTGGTTGCTTCACAGCTTAAATAGTGAACTGTCCTGAAGCAGAGGGAAAAAGGAAATTGAGTCCATCTATAACACCTCTCAATAAACCATGAAGGAGGTATTGGTTCTGTCACCAGCAGATTAAAGTACCTGGTTTCGTTATAATTTGATAGCATTTTTTCTTGTTCTATTATTTCACTGCATTTTATTTAAAAGAAAAAGAACTGAAGATGTTTAAAAATACATTCCCATTGTAGCAAAAAGGCATTTACATTATCTTTCTGCTTCTGCACTTCTGTCTCACAGTTAAAATTTCTCAGACTGAAAGTGGGTTCTACTTTTCACTGAAAAAAGGGTTGGTATAGATTTTTCCTTTAATCATATGTGGATCTTCCTCCTTTTGTTTCTGTCTTTGTACGTTTCCACCATAGCAAATTAGTCTCAGAACCGTATAGATTATTCCTTTAATCATATGTGGATCTTCCTCCTTTTGTTTCTGTCTTTGTACGTTTCCACCATAGCAAATTAGTCTCAGAACCAATGATGAAATACCCATTTATTTAAGTGGGATAATAACATTTTTTTTCTGTGTTTGTATGTTTCCACCATAGCAAATTAGTCTCAGAACCAGTGATGAAATACCCATTTATTTAAGTGGGATAATAACATTTTCCTTGAGTTTAATCTTTGCTGTTGGCATCCCAGTGGTGTCTAAGTTTTTGCAAATGGACAACATGAAGCATTTTTTTCTTTGAAGACTAAGTTAATGATTTGGCTTACTATTTAAAGCCTCTTGAGAAATCCTGTGAGGGACCTCATTGAAAACCTTCTTGAATAAATGGCAAGACTCTCGCTTACATCAACAGATGAGATCAACCCTCACATCTCTTAGCAACATTATAAACAGCACTAGACCCAAACTGCAGATTGTGGCATTTCAGAACTCACTGCAGTGTATCTCCAGTTACCTCAGACAATTTATTTCCTTTGGGGCAAATGAGAAGTTCAGCCAAGCTATTGTCATTATCTATTCCTGTAAATTATTGATATCTGGAATGCTGATCCTTCAGGCTATCTTACAGTAAGTATTAAGGCTTCCTGCAGTACTATTTTTCTTACTGGCTCTTGTCCCATATTTTGGCCTTGCCCACTTCTAGAATGAGCAATGATGGGCTATGAGTGACAGATCATTGTTGTTTGTAGCTGTAGGATTATTTGTGTTCATTTCAGGAACGTCAGAGAAAATGCAATGTTGATAATTGATTTCAAGCAGGAGAAGGCAATGCTTTCTTTTAACAGCAAGTATCTTTGCAGCTACAGTAAATTTTACTTTACACATTTGAAAGTGTGTGCTTACCTATCTGTACAAGGCAAGACATGCTTCTGCTAGGATTCAGCAGCATCTCTCCCACTTTTCTTTCTGCTGTGTTGTCTAGAGAAAAGCAAGAGCTATGGCATTCTCTGAAGTTAGCATGGAGCAGAGAGCAGTAGGCTTAAGCTGTCTGTCTAGGTCTGGAAGGAAGGAGCTGGATGCTGTCTTGTTAGGAAGAGAATGGCCACTGCATATTTGGGAGGATCCTCTCTCACACAAAGCAAAACCAAAAAAAAACACCAAAAAAAACCCCCAAAAAACAAAACCAAGACCAAACCAGCAAAGCAAAGCAAAGGTTTCAGAGCCCTTCTGAAACATGCTGTTGACCTCACATGGTAACACCAGAGTTCTGACAGAGTAGACTTCCAGCAGGCTGCAAAACCATGTGTGTCTGAGAAGCCTTAAAGCCCAGTAGAAAATAATTATTATGTGTAAAGCTCCTGGGACAGATTATTCAATCCTATTTTCCCGCAGAGTTTTATCATCTCCTGTCAAGGAGAACATATTACAGAAATCCAGGGCTCTGTATGTCTGCAGACTTCTTCAATACATATAAATACTGAAACTCTGGGGATAGTAGAGTACTGAGGAATTCATCTCACCTGTGGGGGTTTGAAACTGTCTTTTTAGTTTGTCTTTGCAAAGCTCAAGCAGAGAAAGTAAAAAGAGTGTAAATAAATCACTATTGGGTGTAAGAAAGCAAAATAATGATTGTTCTAAACTCTTCCATTGGATAGATAGAAATGTTTAAGAACTACTACTCAAAACAAAGTAGGCACAGCCAGGGCAACTTGCTGGGCTGTCTGGCTGCTGTTTCTTCTTCTTCTCTTCTGTCTGAAGATAACACACTGACCTTGGTGAGCTACGCTAACAACCTTTTTGCTTTTAGCTAACTCTGCTTTCTGCCAGGGGGGTCTGGGGGGGAGGCCCCTTTGGGGGAAGCAAATGGAGCTTGGTTGTGCTTTTCTGTTGATTGTATACATTTGTAAATGTTGTGAATTGTGTCTATTTGTACATATTCATTGCATTTCATCATAGATTGTAGATTTGCTTGTAAATACAGCTTTCATTCGCTTCCAGACTGAGCTAGCCTGGTCATTGTTGGTGTGGGGGGAATTTCAGCTCACACTGATACATCACCCTGTAAGAGTGCTTGGATCTCAAAAGCTTGTGGTCTTGGGTGACTTATTTAAAGTCATAGTGAAGCCTGTAGGAAGAGCTGAGCCATGACGTTTTTACGAGGCTGGAGCTGGTGTTATGTTAGGCTGCCCTTTCCCTGGTAACCCATGCTCAGGTGGCAAGGAGCTCTGGTCCCAAGGAAAGCATTTAAGTACAGCATGAGTACTGGCCATAAAGCCCATAAACACAGGGCTTGCCTGAATTTCACAGGGATTCAAATTACATGTGATCTTTGCTGGGATCTTCTCTCTGCTCCCCAGTTAGAAGAAAGCATGAAATCAGCTCCAGAGTGCTGATAATCTCCCTGGATGTTTTGAATGTTCTGGGGATAGCAAGTTGCCCATGTGTGTTCCCAAAGCCCCAGCCATGTCCTTGCAAACAGTTTGGATTTCTCCCTTGGCATCACCCTGCCTTCTGCTCTCCTGCATCTCTGTCCCATCTACCCTGATCCAGAAACCCAGTGAGCTCTATCCGTGAGCTGCAGGGGAAAGGGGAACATTGCTGTGGAAGTAACAGCTCCTGACATTCAACTCAAGGAGTGGGAAGTCTGCCATCACACCTTCTGCTAATACAGAGAAAGCTTTGAGGCTTGTATTACAGCCTCAGGCCAGCAAGTGAGGCTTGAGGTGTACACAGGAAGCTGACCTGGACTACCCCATGGTCACAGCACAGGAGGACATCTCACGACACAACCATATGCTGAGGTTGACATGGTTGGTGGCTTGTGAGGCAGACCTCTCCCTAAAGAGAGTGGCAGGTGTTTTGACTGATGTTTAGCAGCAAATAGTTTTTAGCTTATTAATCTTGCAGAGCACTCATTAAGTACTCTGTTGCTTTATTTGATGCAATAGAGGCAGTCTTTAACTCACACTTGGTGGTGCCAGCTCTCTGGATCATGCCACCCTCCTTTTTGACCACTCTTTACAATATGAGGTTTGCAGGCTCATAAAGTTCAATAAAGACAAGTGCAGTGCCCTGCATCTTGAAAGGAATAACACCAGGCACCAGTACAGAGTAGGGGTCATCCTGCTAGAAAGCAGCCCAGTGGAGAAAGACCTTGGAATCCTAGTGGACAGCAAGTTATCTATGGGACAGCAATAGGCCTTTGTGGGCATACTCCACCCTGGTGAGACCACACCTGGAATATTGTGTCCAGTTTTGGGCTCCTCAATTCAAGAGAGACAGAGATCTGCTGGATAGATTCCAATGAAGAGCTAAGAGGATGGCTGGGGGACTGGAATATCTCTCCTATGAAGAAAGCCTGAGAGACCTGAGGCTGTTTAGTGTTGAGAAGGGAAGGCTGAGAGGGGATCTTATCACCATCTATAAATATCTGAGGGGTGTGTGTCAAGTTGAAGGTGCCAGTCTCTTTTTGCTGGTGCCCGGTGATGGAACACGGAACAATATGTACAAGAGAGAACACAGGAGGTTCCACCTCAACAAGAGGAGACACTTCTTTACAGTGAGGTTGACCAGAGCACTTGGACAGGCTGCCCAGAGAGGTTGTGGAGTCTCCTTCTCTGGAGACTTTCAAAACCCACCCGGATGCATTCCTGTGTGATCTGGTACAGGTGACCTTGCTCTGGCAGGGGCGGGGGCTGGACTAGATGTTCTTTCAAGGTCCCTTCCAACCCCTAACATTCTGTGATTCTGTGGTATTCCCACTCTTCTTTTCCTCTCCTAACTTGCTCTTCCTTGCTCATGTATTTGATTATTAGAAGATTTTTCTTTCACCTTGTAGCTATCCTTTAACTTCACAAGAGCCAAATACGCTTACAAGGATATGGGTCCTTCAGTGCTAAGATGGCAAAAAAGAAATTATTCACTATTTTTATGGTACCAGAATTAAACTGTGCCTTGCCAGGCTTGCTTAGCTGGCACTAGGAAGATTAATCCACCCACATTTGGCTTACTCAAGTTACAGACTGTTTACGCTAACAATTTGGAGAAAATGACACCAGTGGTCTCCAAGAAGCAAAGTGCCAACACGACAGATTTCCAAATCTGCAAGTAACAAAGAGATGGGCCTCAGCAGGAAATGAAAGCCTTGCATGCTGGATTAATAAAGAGAAAGCTGTTCATGGTGTATAAAATACAATGTGTGTGCAGGACCTGCTTGCTAATCCCAAGCTATAGCAGGGCTAAAAAGTTTGGCTTTTCCCATTGCTAACTATCTAGGAAACCCAGACACACTAGTGTATTAAGATGTTCCTTCAAATTGGCATTTCCTTGCATGTATAAAAGGTCCTTTTCTAATCAAATCTCCATTTAAATTCCACATTCTGCAGAGGCTTCTGCAGAGGCTTCTGCACAGGCTTAATCCAAATTTTGTACATGAATACTTGCAAGATTATGGCCTGAAAGTATATTGGCCTTCCAGTATCTGAAGGGGGCCTGCAAGAAAGCTGGGGAGGGGCTTTTTAGGGTGTCAGGTAGTGATAAGACTAGGAGGAATGGAACAAATACAGAAATGGGTAGATTCAGATTGGACATTAGGGAGAAGTTCTTCCCCATGAGGGTGGTGAGACACTGGAACAGGTTGCCCAGGGAGGTGGTGGAAGCCTCTTCCCTGGAGGTTTTCAAGGCCAGGCTGGATGTGGCTCTCAGTAACCTGATGTAGTGTGAGGTGTCCCTGCCCATGTCAGGGGGGTTGGAATTGGATGATCCTTGAGGTCCCTTCCAACCCAAACAATTCTATGATTCTGTGATTCTGTATCTTTTTTAAAACCTCATAATCATGACCTTGCATAAGAGACAAGTGGGCTTTTCAACCATGTTTGAGAATGTGAGGTTAGCAGTTCACCTCCCATCTCATACTGGGGGCCTGATCCCTAGGAATCTCTTAAAAATCCTGAGCAGCATATTTGAAGAAAGAAAACAATGTTCACAAGTGCAAGCCTGCAAACCGTTTTTAGAGCCAGATGAAGATACTGAAGGAACAGTCAAGAGGAGAATGACTAACAGCTGCAACTGCCAAGACAGAGAAGTCTTGAGTAAATAGCATAATTGTACATGCCAAGTACTCCAACATGGAACATTTATTTTTATATCCGTGTGGGGAGGGAGAGGTGTAGTAAATGATTCACCCTCACTACCAACTGCTTGCAGAACTCACCCTGTATTTTCATCTAAATTACTATGATCATGGCAATAGCCTGTGAAGTACATGCCCTATGAGCATGGTGATACAACAAAGAAAAAAAAAAAAAGCAGGAGGATGCAAAGGAAAGTTGCAAATGTTTGTAGGAAGCTTTCATCAAAGCTCAAGTGATTGGTTTGTCAATACTGTCATATCAGTTACCCGTATTTCAACTCTATTTTTGATTTATGGCCCAGTCTTTAGCCCACTGGAGGCAATGAAAAGGTTTGCACTGAGAACAGCATGGTCAAAATCAGCTTTTAACCTTCCCAGTCACAGGCTGAGTTGTTTCTCTGCAGAAAGTCCCAATGCGGGTGCAAAAAAATAGCTTTCCTCTTCTGTAACTCCCAAATTCTCTTCTCAGGACCATGAAAACCATTGGTACATTGAATAACCTGCTGTGAGCCCAAGTCAGAAATCCATGCCTCTACCCAAAAACTACTGATAACTTTCAAACTGATCCATCTTGCATTGCTAGTAATTACAGGCCTCAGTCTGCTCAGGCTAGGGGTGGAACCTTTCTCACATACTTCGTGACTTCCAGCTCTTTTGTGGTCTCAGTCATTTCTGAGAACTACCTTCAGTGCCTCTCCATTGTGCTGCCCACAGAGTAACAATGCAGCCCAGCATGGGTGTTAATACCCTAGTGAAGTACTGCCCAGGCAGAGGTACCTGGGTGTGGTGGGTGGAAAATTCTCCCCCCAACATTAACTTTGCCAGACCAGCTCAGTTGGAAGCAAATGAAAGCTGGATTTACAAGCAAAACTACAATCTACAATGGACTGCAATGAACATGTACAAAATAGAGAGGATTTACAGTATTTAAAGGTATTTACAAATAACAAACAGCACAACAGCCAAAGACCAGGGGAGCTGCAACAGCTTCTCCCTTCCCTGCCTCCCCCTTACCCTCCTGTACAAAAGGGACAAGAGACAGAAGCAGAGATATTAGACTTAGCCAAAACAATGCAGCCAAGGTCAAGCAGAAGCAAGTTAGTCTCTCCCAGTCTGAGGAAGTGAGAAGAGAG
This sequence comes from Indicator maculatus, assembly GCA_013399975.1. NCBI lineage: Eukaryota > Metazoa > Chordata > Aves > Piciformes > Indicatoridae > Indicator > Indicator maculatus. The sequence goes on from VXBD01012236.1 coordinate 16,860, forward strand.
AGAGATATTGCTTTGGGAACTAAATTTTGTGGTAGATATCTCTCCGATGGGATTGTTTAGAATAATCATTATTTTCCTTTTTACACCCAAGAGTGATTTATTTACATTTTTACTACTTTCTGCTTGAGATCTGTGAAAAAAATTTTAAAGGCATAGCCTAAAACTACCACACTGGGGAAAGGTAGTCCTTAAAATAAAATAATGCAACCAAATCCAGTTTCTCAATTATGAGGGCACAAAGTGTGACTGTAGAATGATTACTGATGAGGTGTAATGGGATGCCAAGTGTGGTCCTTTAGAACCTGTCTCTTCTCTGAGCAAGAGTAGTAAATATCAGTAAAGCATTGACATTATGTCCAAAAGCTGGCTGAGAAGCTCAACAGGGATATGTTAGACAGTTGGGAGTGAAGCCTTTAGCCACAGTAAAGCACTGGACAATAGATCCCTTTTAGTACATTAGCTGGACAAATGACTCATAAGAAACTGAAATAAAAACCTAGGTCTAAACCTCTCCCTTGTGTATTGAGGCTGCCATGAATTTTATGAAGAGAAGATTTCCAATAATCTTTCATTCAAAAAAAAAAAAAAAGGAAAAAAAGAAAAAAAGAGCTGCTTTTACTAATTCTTTTTTTTTTTTTTTCTGACCCAGATAACTCCATGCTGTATGAGATGGTGGAGAGCCATATGTCAACAGCCTCTTCCTGTGACTCTCCCTGCAGGGAACATCTATCATGCAACCATAGGTGTTGGAAGGACAAAAGCTCTGAGGTGTGATCCTCCACATTAGCACAACTAAACAACAAGTGGAGTGCCCAAGATGCTCTCACATTCACTGTGCAGCCTAGAGAGTGAACAGACAACAGAAAGTGAGCTCTCTTTTTGTTTAGCATCATCTAGTGGATAACTCTACACAAATTCATAATGACTGTTATTGGTCTGAACCAAGACTGCCTCTTATGGAAACTACCATAAGGTTGCTGATGGTTTGCCTCTGAGGAAAGAAATGATGGTTGGGTACATCCATGAGCTTAAGTCTTCTGCCATTCACCAGAGAAAAGACCTTGATTCCAGGCATGTGTATAGATGGCTCTGCCAGAAGAAAAGCAGAATAGTATCATAGAATTGTAGAATCATAGAATCAGTCAGGGTTGGAAGGGACCAC
>VXBD01012237.1:345-41558 GCA_013399975.1 Indicator maculatus
CTCATGAGTTTGGCTTGTGCCCACCTCTCCAGCCTGTCAAGGTCTGTCTGGATGGCATCCCTTCCCTCCAGCATGTCTGCTGCACCACACAGCTTGATGTCATCAGCAAACCTGCTGAGGGTGCACTCAATGCCACTGTCCATGTCACCAACAAAGATGTTGAACAAGACTGGTCCCAGCACTGATCCCTGAGGGACTCCACTTGTCACTGGCCTCCACTTGGACATGGAGCCATTGACAGCCACTCTTTGGGTGCAGCCATCAAGCCAGTTCTTTATCCATCTTGTGGTCCACCCATCAAACCCATGTTTCACCAGTATACATACATATATGTATGTATGTATGTATAAAAAGATGGGGAAATGTATATAAATATTATCAGTATATTTATTTCCCTCAACACTGTTTTTTTTTTTTTTAATACTGTATTCACATCAGTCTCAGAAGAATCTTTACTGAGACATCCATGCTAAGGAAAAATAAATTTTTCATGGAGTTAGTTGAATCAAAACCAAACAAAAGCACAACATTATACTTTATAGTTTCATAATATACATTATACTTTTTAGTCAAATAGTAGGGAAAGCATTTCTGCTTTATCAATGGCATTAGAAATGTAAAACAAGGGCCTTGAGCTCTACAGAATCATAACTTTCAGTTATTATATGTGCAGTTACATACAGGAAGTGTGTGGTTACATTTTCTTTCCTTTGACATGCAAAATTCTGCACACAGCCTAGAATGATTTATTTCCTGAACTCCCATACCATAAAAACAACTCTTATTTCCCCAGACCTCTTAATTTAGTTCATCTTATTGTTACTTAATTGAAGGACTGAAGATAGTTCAAAAATGCAGCCAGAATTCCAGACTGCAAAATTGTGTACCTAGTGAAAGGAAAAAGAGCTGCAAGCATGTAGTCCATCCAGATAGTGTAATGGCATTTTCATAGATGTGTTCACCCAGCATGAGTTGAGTGTGAGGACTTGAGTCTCAGCGGCATATGATACCTCACCTGTTTCCAGAACTTAGAATTGGATGACTGTGGTTGTGCAGTGTGCTGCTCTTTCCATTTGATGGTACCTTGCTGCTTGATAATAAACCTAAGAGATTCCTGAAGCTTTTCATAAGTCCCAATTGGTTCCATTTCCAGCAGGATCACCTTTATATCATTTTGAATGAGGGCATTGTATAAAGCAATGTGTTGATCATAAGCATGTTCTTTACAATTAATCAGCTGGTGTGTTAGAAGGATGATTAGCCGTCTGCTCTTCTGCATCCTCTTCTCAATTGCGCTGGCTGTATCTAGAAATGTGCAAGAAAATGATGAGACCCTTTCTTATATAAACTCTTTCATGTTTAGGCACTTTATTTTCATTGACTTTCAACCAGAAATAACTTCTGTAACACTTCAGCCTGGTTTCTTTGGTGGAAAGATTCATAATTTCACTGCTATTAAGAATTGTTAGGAATTTCTAATTCAACAACCTAGAGTCAGCTTTAGTATATCTGGATTGCATCAAAAATCTGTGCTCGATCAATAGTCTCCATGTAAGTAATCATGTTGTGTCAAGTGTAGTGCTATACAGACTGATCCTGCAATACTTACCCAGGAAAACTGGACATGTGCAGGCTTTTGGGTGACTTGCTTCTAGGAGGTTTTCTAATTGTCAGAAGGGTGGTTAATTGTCCTGAGCTACAGCATGCTAATTTGCACTCTAACCTACACGTTGGGTTGGCACCTGCCCTGCTGGGGTGAATCCAGACTTGAAGGACACTTGCACATCAGCATGACTAAAGGTCTATTTCTTTCACACTGACATGTTAGGGAAAGTAAATCAGCCACAACTGAGACTGTGATGTGAAAGGTGTTGAATCCAGGAAACTCAGGACCCACCATGCTATGGGAGAAACTTCTGGACCGCCTTGGAAATCTCCACATCAAGTCTCCAGGAGCTGCTTTTCTCAATGGCCAATCTGCCCAGAGAGGCTGTGGAGTTTCCTTCTCTGGAGACTTTCAAAACACATCTGGATGTGTTCCAGTGTGGTCTGCTTTGGCAGGGGGGTTGGACTAGATGATTTCTAGAGGTCCCTTTCAACCCCTAAAATTCTGTGATTCTGTGATGTCTGTGCAGATGAATGCCTATGCAGTCGAATGGCTGTCCCAGTTAGAAGAGATTCCTGTGGTCTGTAGAATGAAAGCTGGAGATGTTTATGTGGAAGCATATGATGCTAAGTCAAAAGGGAGGAGGTTGGAGTCAGGCAATAGAAATTCAATGTAACAATTATTTAACAAAGTCACTGATTTGCATATATCATCAGCCAGCTGCATGTGTGCATCCTGTTTTCCTTTGCTGGGGACTGCCACCACATTTCAGGAGTCTTCTCATTTTCAGAAAGGTCCACTTTTCACAGAATTTTCAGGGTTGGAAGGGACCCCAAGGATCGTCTAGTTCCAACCCCCTTGCCATAGGCAGGGACACCCTCCACTAGATCTGGTTGCCCAGAGCCACATCCAGCCTGGCCTTCAAAACATCCAGCAATGGGGCTTCCACCACCTCCCTGGGCAACCTGTTCCAGTGTCTCACCACCCTTATGGTGAAGAACTTCTTCCTGACACCTAATCTAAATCCATCCTCCTCTAGCTTAGATACATTCCTCCTCCTCCTATCACTACCTGAGACCCTAAAAAGTCCTTCACCAGCTTTCTTGCAGGCCCCCCTCACATATTGGAAAGCCACAATAAGGTCTCCTCGGACCTTATTGTTTTTCAGCTCCTGTGTCAGGCAGAGAACCCTTTTAATGACTTCTGTGTCCTATTTCTTGGCTCTGGCAGTCTGTGAAAACAATTTGCCTTTTCTTTATGTTCACCAGTTATAACTCCTTTCATTTTCTTCTTTTTCATTAGATTTTGCTGATGTTAGAAAAATAGATCCTTTGGAAGGTGAGAAAATTAAGGTAAGCAGCTATTGTCTTACGTTTAGTTCCCAAAATAACAAAAATTAAAAAAAAAATTCTTTATTGATTTTGAGGTGCAGCCCCTTGTGCTCAGGACTGAAAGACCATGGACCTAGGGAGGTATTCACTTCTGCATCTGGATTTCTGATGCCATACTTGTGGCAAGAGGAAAGATGGGGCTGCATGATGCAAATACTTTACCTGATGGATTCATTGCAATCTGGTTTGTGACTGTCAGAAGTTTATATTAGTTCAGAAAGTGACAGAAAACATTGTGAAATAAAAACCATCGACTGTTACACACAAAAATTCAAGCATCTGAAATCCACATACTTCTTGGAGAGCACCTCAGTGGAAGTATAATATAAGCTTGCCCTGTTCTTTAAGTCTTTTCCAGACTTTTGCCCATGGACACTGCTGAAGATAGGACATTTGCCACACAGAACATTGCTCCAGCAAAGCATGATCACTCCTCTGTTATTTGCTCATGGGTTTGTCTATTACAGACAGTAGCTCCAGCAGTGTTTGTTTAGATTTTGCAGCAAGAAATGTCACTGGCAGGACAAGGAGACCAAGGGAAGAATGGAGTAGAAGGCAATGGTGAAAGCTTTTGGTTTTCTGGGTAATAGTTGCATTTGCACCTCTTCAGGCAGCTGTTAGGTTTCAGGAAATGCCATTAGTTAGTAATACCATGCAACAGAATGCTAGTTGAGAGAAGCATAGTGGGAGTCCAACATCAATGAAGTGCTATTTTCCACTTGAATCATTCTGTTTAAATTTCATTTTTACTGGAATAACACAAGTTTCAAGTAATAAAGTTTTGCTGTGGAACCAGAAGTCAAAAGCATATCTTGAAATAATAATTCCTCTTTATATTCTCACTGCAATTTTTTTCCTAGAAACACAAGGAAGTTTACAGTGAAAAATATGAATCATCAAATGCTATGGTACATGTTCAGGAAGGATTACAATAGCTCAGAGTGGCATTTCCTGTCTTACTCTGCTTAGTATATTTTAATTGTAAGGTTTGGGATTTGAAAGGCTCAAGATCAGAAGATAAACAAGTGTGGGAAGCATATGTATAAAGTTCATCTGCCTGGAAGCAGAGAACATGTAATTGTTCCCAGTGGTAAGCAGATTTGGAATAGCTTTCCCATCCAAGTGAGAGCATTTTGAAGCATGAAAATGGCCAGGGAAGAGAAAAGCTGAAGTCTAGAGAAGTAGGCAAGAAGAGAAAAAGAAAGACAATGTCAATGCTCAAGATGTTTTTAGAGTTTTAACTAAATCCGATTGAACAAGTCAAATAAAACGTACTCACTGTCCAAAGCTGGCTTGGTGAGCCCTCTGCCACTCCTGGGCTACAGGCATCTATTCATGCCTTTATAAGGTCAAAATGTCTTTGTTTTCATCCAGCTTATTAGAGCCATTGCTAGCCCCACAGACTTTGCCTCGGTTGCATGCAATGCTCAGTTTTCTTCAGGACTGCCATCCATAAACCACAATTTAGGAGTAGTGACCCATAACAAAATACTGTGCTGTCTCTAATCACCTGAAGAGGTGGTGTATGTTTTAGTCATTGACAGTTTTGTGAACTACTGTTAGTTCCTTCTTCTACATGTGAATAGTGTGAGTCAGCAACAATTACAGTTATTTTTTTATACTCTTGTTGCAGTGGCTTTTCCCAAGGCCAGGCAGCACTTTTGTTACTCTCCAGAAGAGTAGTGCATCAAATATCTCAGCCCCAAGTCTGGGCAGATGAATGACACCTGGCCCAATGCAGATGATTTCTGAAATGTGTAACTGATAATGTGCCACCTTTGGCTTTGTGCCTGCTTACTAACAGGGAGAGACAATCTGGTCCATAGAATAACAAGAGCACAAGATACAAAGTCAGCTCTGAAGGAAAGCAGCACCCTGATGACAGCAATCGTGAGACAGTGTGAAGGTGTCCACATGGAAATTAGCACAGATTAATTAATATGATTCTGTTCTGTAAGCAAGAAAACAATTAAAGAACATCATCTCTCTCCTGAATTAGTGCAGGGAATTGTGTGAAATGAAAGCAGGTCACATTAGTGAACAGAAGCTGAACTTCCTGTGACTCTAACACCCTCATAACAGGTTGAAAGACCCTGAGTGATAACAAGGTTAATTCATCAATTTATTTTGTGGGTTTTCTCTCTTGTGCCTTGTAGACCTTCTCATGAATGGTTTGGATGTGGCTTTGCCCAGATAACGGCAGTGCAGTCACACTACTCAAAAAGCACATATATGTTTAAAAGAGTTAAAAAAAAAGGGGTCACATTTCCTGTATGACTCAATAAGATGCTAAGCAATCCATGACCCTGCTTGTAGCTTGCTTGCCCTAGCACACCAGCAAACACAGAAAGCCATTGGGTCACCCTGTCCCAAAGAGCAGATACAGCTTCTGAGGAGATGAGCAGCAAGCTCTGGAATGTAAAGGGATGTCTAAAACTACTAAAAGGGACTAGAACCATGATCTGCCCAACTTTGCCAACTCATTCAGTGCATTTGCTGGTTTGAAACTTACCTTCTCCAGGATATATATCTCTCCCATAAATACAAAGTTTATATCCACATTTATTTTCTAGAATATCTGGCATAATTTGGCAAACAAAATATTCCACAAAATCAGCTTCATTGGTGTGGTTTTTGGGATAGATAACATATGCATCATATAGCTTCCCATCTGTAAGGCAAAACAAGACAAAAGTGTGGCATTAACATGAATTAGACCTGTCTATTGCAAGAAATAGAAGAGAAATAAAAGTATCAGTCTTTCAAATACATCAAAGTAGAAATTCATGTCAATCTGAGTAATTTGTAGCATTGGATGTGTGTTTGGAAATTCAAGACTGCGCATGTTTGGCATTTTCCATGTTCAATTATTACATTGTTTTTTGAAACTTTGGAGAAACCAGCCTTTAGATTATGAAGGCTTTATCTTAAAGCGTATGGAGTAAGAGTTCAATTGGTTGAAGCATGTTAGCATGAAATAGAGATGAAGCTCAGCATTTCAGTGATTTCTGTTAACAGCCTCACTCTATCAGGAGAAGATGCTCCACTTAAAATCTCATGCCTTAAAGAAATTGCTCATCATTCCCACAATATATCATACCACTGAGTGAAAAGCTCTGTTACTAAAGAAGCAGTCTTGCAATCAGAACCAAGTACAAACGCAAATATTTCTTTTGCTCTTTTCTTAATTTTTCTCAAATATGTTTTCCATTATGGTACTTTAACAAATATGTCATTTATTTCTGTCCAATGTTGCTATCTAAGGTTCTTGTTCAGACTGTTCTTACAATAGAATAATTTTTTAAAACCCCAAAAACAAACGAACAAACAAAACAACCAGCCACTTCCAAGATCTGATTCATTTAATCACAAAATACACTTAAATGGAAAATGCCCTAAAAAGCACACTTCTTTCCTCTTTAAAGAGAACATAAGTAATTAGCTCAACTGTAGACACTCAGACATCGATGGTAGGATTCAGATTTAAAAGATGTAAATTTAGATGTCTACGTGAAAGCTAGGTGTCTAAAGTCCTGCCACAGTCAGTAGAGAACTGACCATTGCAGCTGGTGAATTCTAGAGTGATTCAGCTTACTCTCATGTAAATGCCAGGGACCCAGATGAGTTGCCTAAGCATAGGTATCTGGTGCCATCTGAGCCTTCCTCTGGTACCCTGCTGCGGTGAAGGCACAATATGACCAGAATTATGGCCCCAAATACCAGAAAAGTTGTCCCAACACGTTTGGGCAAGTCCCCTCTTCCAGCCTCCTTTCTGGAGTGGGGGACAAAGGCCCAGGCGCCAACCTGTCTCCTAAGGGGTAAACAACTGCATGCACCCATCGCATGGCATGCTCATGCTCCTTCCATTTAAGGGCATAATTCTAGCTTCACGCTTTCTGTAGGCTAAAGCAGGTTGTTGACAAGTGTGCCCACTGGCCAGATCCAACCTCGAGAAACTTGTAAGTATTACCTCACTTGTTTACTAGTTGCTCTCTCCTTTTGTTCTCTCACTTTTCTCGAACCGTGTAAGCTCACAGCGCTTAAGCTCATTGTCTGTAAGTCTTCTCACTCCCACATGCAAACACACTAGCAGCCTCTGCGACACGGAGAAGAAGCCAGCACCTCAAGCTGCCCAAAGAACCTGCAAAGGAGATCCCTTCACTGAAGCTACAAAAGCCAGCATCGTAAGCCCAGTTCATCTTAAAGAGGACTTTACTCCCCAGGGTAAGCTTTAGGCCAAGGGGGGAGGGACTGGCAGTCCGGGCAGTCCAACATCTGCTATAGCTACAAGCAGCAGACCGAACAGCCATGACTTCGTGTGCTGGTTTGGAAAGCAGGACAGTGTTCAGGTGCATCCTGTGTGACCCCACCATTCGTGGGAGACAACCAGAGCCCCACTGTCATTGCTCCACAGCCCTGTGTCACCAGGGTAATATAACTCAGGACTTCCTGAGAGAGAGAGAGAGAGACACACCCTCTCCTTTGAGTTCAAGCAAAGGACTTCATTGTAACCTTAAATTGGAAGCAGTCGCATCAGCATTGCCAGTTAATCCGAGTCAAGCAAGAGGAAGTCGTCACTCCACATAGCCGCACCCTGTCCCCAAAGCCCATTGCTGGGATCAGGATGTCCAACCCTGCCCACCGGGAACCCTCACCCCACTCCATTGTGCAAGCCGATCCTGCAAGGGCTGACCCCAAAGGACCTGTCTCCGCCACACATGACCACTTCCCAGCACCAGCCCTGCCAGCCTCCAGCTGCCGCAGTTGCACTGTGGGAGCACCCTGCCAAGGGAAGCCACCGATCAGTGGAAAGCCTCGCTCCTCCCGCGGAGGCAGGAGGAGAAAGAAAGTTACCATTCGGAGGAAAGCCCCCCACAGCCTGCCAGTGACTCAGCCGCAGCCTCAGCCCCGGGAGCCTTCCCCCACCTGAAACAGTCCAGCCACAGCCCTGGGCAGACAGTAAGCAGGCAGCAGCCAACTAGCGCAATCCAGCAACTTGGTTTGCTGCAAACAAAGACACAGTGTATCTTTTCACGTGTGCAGCACTCACTAACGTTCAGTTCAAAGTACCCATGCCTAGCCGCGTGATATTCCATCTTAAACTGCCTCTTGATAGCATTGTAAATATTTCTCTGTATATAGTCACAGATGCCAAGTGTCTTGTCAAGTCTCCATCTGATGGACAAGCAGCAGAACTTCCCCCTTCATTCCCTTAATTAGAAATTAATTCTGTAAATATTCTAATAGGGTCAAATTGTATATACTAAACCAGTTTTGGGATATGTTTTCACCACTGTGCACTAGAATCAATATATAAAAATAGTGATTAATCCGTTATTAATAATTTTTAATATTTAATAAAAATAATTTCCATAATTAATATTTCAAAATTCTTAAATTAATAACCTCTTAATCACACCTGCCTGATGTCCAGATCCTTCTCCAGCAATCTGCAGCATCTGGCAGATCTGTGTTACAACGTTCAGTCTTTTAGCCATCCCAAATGACTCCAGATGCCCATGTTTGGATTACTGACTCAAGGTCCTGGCGCCTGGTTAGCTCAGTTGATTTTATTAGTGAGAAGCTGGATTTCGTCACCTAAAAACATGCATCATTAGGCACTGCCTGCCCTTCAGCTGTCACTGTAAAGGGGTTCAGGTCTCTCCTAAATACTAAGAGATTTTCAATTGTAGCAGCAGCCTACAGTTATACGGCTGAACCCAGTCCCAGATCTCCAAGTTCTATGTCTATGATGAGAACTTGCATGTGTGCACCTCAGTTGCATACGATTAAATTTAGATGTCTTAATCTTGAGCTGAAGTCCGTTCCTGAAGTTGTATTTTCCCCCAAAGTGTCTTCTACAATCTTAATACCTTTTGTATGGACTTACAAATATTGTATTGCTCTAACATGCCTGTTAAAACATTATCCAACAGACAAGTTCCTTTGCTTCAGGGAGCACATAAGAAGTACAGTTAGTATCATTGTAAATTGGATTTTCACTGGCATTCTATGTATCATGGAAAATATTTTTGTTTAAAAAATATGAAACCAGGACTGAATCCCCTTTTACATCATGCATCACTATAGAACCCAGGAAACAAGGAAATGTTAAGCACACCTATATTATGTATGTCTCCTCTTATTTAAATGATTTCAGAAGAGACAAGAAAGTGAAGGATCAGGATCATGTGTCATATGAATCAGTAAGTAACTATCAAAAAATTCTATTTTCATACGATTTGCTTTTTTCCTTTTTTCAGCTTTCTTGCTCAGTCCTTACTTACCATCCTTGACAGAATAAGGCTGAAATATCTCTCGATACAACAGGACGATATCAACTTGGAAGGACTGATAAAGTATAACAGACACTGCTATTGCAAGTAGTAGAACTAGAGATCCTGTGATCAAGAGGATGTTAGGGAGACACACTGCAAAGAAGAAAAATATATTGTTAGCCGTTAGAGAAGTTAACCCATGAAGCCTCAGCCTCTTGTATCCTTACTTCTATTGTACCTTTAAGGAGCTCACAATGACAACAAAGCTTTTTCATTCCCCTGATAGTGTAGCCAACACAGAGAACCTTAAACTATAAGCATACTAAGCAGTACATAACTAATATTTATTTCCACTGAATCCAGACCTACCTACGCTAAATACCGCAGCTGACAACAATGTTGAAGTGTTTTTGTAACATTGCAAAACTCTTAATAACACAACCAGCCACTATGTTCAAGCACTTTTAAAGGCATCTAAGACTATGCGTGACAACTGTAAGTGTCCACAAAAGGACAAGCTGAGGCTTCTGGCAAAGTTGCACAAACAGGGTATAGAGGAACATGTGCAAATAATAAATCTGCAAGATGAGAACAAAGTACACAGAACAAGCAGGAAAACAGAACATGCCCTGGTCACATAATATAAATTATGTTAAAAGAAGATGATGTTCTCCCCTGCCTGTTTCTTTGAAGATGACCAAGGATCAGAAAATATCAATGACAAGGAAAAATGGGAAATAAAGACGCCACTCACTTTTGTTTCAGTTTCTCTCATGGGACAGTTCTTGAATCTGCCCATATTCACATCAGAGATTAAGACTTGTTAAGGATAGGTTCAGTCTAGGTATAAGAAAGAAAGTTCTTACAATGAGGATGGTGAAACACTAGCATAGGTTGCCTAGAGAGGTGGTAGATGCCCCATCCCTGGAAACATTCAAGGTCCACTTTGGACAGGGCTCTGAACAACATGATCTAGTTGAAGATGTCCCTACTAATTGCAGGGGGATTGAGTAGATGACCTTTAAATGTCTGTTCCAACCCAACCTGTTTTGTGATTCTGTAATTCTATAAGGATGTCAATCACCAACTCTCTGCTATCATATGCGCACAGATAGACTAGGACAAGACGTAATTATCAGTCTTCTAGGGGGGAGCCATGTTTCTATCACAATTCATATAGCTGCATTTCTGTAACAGCCCACTGCGACTCGCAGAGCAGAAGTCATTCTAAATATGTGCATTCTAGATGTCATCTAGTTCTGCTACAGCAAGAGATAATGAGAGGAAAAAAAGCAAGGTCATTTTGTACTCCTTCCAAAGTAGAAGCATAGAAGCTTAATCCACAGCCACAATGCTAAAGAAGACACTTTTGACCTCTGTGCTGGACATGTTGAATTCACCTAGGATTTAGTATTTAAAATAGTATGAATTTCAGATAGCCAAGTTTGAAACTAAAATATCAAAAGCTTCATAGAGCAGTTATACAAAGAGAATTCTTTATTCCTGTGGAGAGAAGAATAATGGCAATTGTCTCACAGAAGAAATCTGCTCCCTAGAAAGATACCGAAATCTACTCCAATTGGCTTTAACACATAGAGCGGTTCCATGTACGTTTTTTCTCTGACAGTTAAACTCATTAAGACATTTCCGTTTGCCATCCGCCTTCTTTACAGCTGCACAGATTGCATTGGGTTGGAAGGGACCCTCAAATGCCATCTCCAACTCCCCTGCAGTGAGCAAGGACACCTCTAACTAGATCAGACTGCCCAGGGCCACATCAAGTCTGATCTTGAATGTATCCAGGGATGGGGCCTCAACCATATCCCTGGGCAACCTCTTCCAGTATTTTACCAGTCTCCTTGTAAAGATTTCTTTATGTCTAATCTAAGTCTACCCTGCTCCAATTTAAAACCATTGTCCCTCATCCTATCGCTACATGCCCTTCTAAACTTCTTTACTCAATTACTCCTGCCCAGCATGACAACCCATCATCCTAAAGTTGTAATAATGTAAGCATTTTAGCACTTTTCTGTGATGCAGATAACTGAAATTATTTGGATTTAAAAATACACCTCCAGATGTGTTGGACTGGGTGATGAACTTTTGTTCCCAAAGAAATATACTGCAGGCATGGATGCAGCAGCAAGCCCTTCACCAGCGCTTAAGGAGGTGCATCTTACAGCAGGATGAGGAACCAGTCCAAATTGCCTATACAGAAGAGGCAGCAAAACAGATTGTAAAATGCTACACATCGTATGCAGCCACTAAGTATGCTACAAGGTGAAGGCACTGATCGTCACCAAGGAGCAATTTTAGAGCTTTTGCTTGGACTTGGCACTGAGTGAATGAAATAAGGTAAAATATTTAGCAAAGAAGAGTCTCTTATATTGAAATTTACAGGTTCCCTGGCTTCTGCAGGAGATGTTGAATAAAGCAGTGTTTTAAGTAGTACTTATGAAGGAATCCTAAAAACATTAGAGCCTGAGAAATTCCACTGAAAATGTGTCAATAGTTTATGGATATATGTTCCCTTTCTTCTAGTAGGATGTGAGGTAAATTTGACATGATTTTCACACTCCTGATGTTTCTTTCTTTGTCATTTAAAGGGAAAGAGAAAGAAATGTCAGGCATGTGATGAAGCAGAACTCACCAGAACCAGGAGTTTTGAGGAAATCACTTTCATAAGACTGGAGTGGGCAAGAAAACAATCTGTTTATTTTATAGTGAAGCCTGGCCATTTTTTAGTTTTAGCAGTGTCTTATTATTCCTATGAAGGAACTTTATCCTTGTGGACCCCTTCAAATTTTATGATTTGATTGAATTTCCTGGTCAATACACATACACAGAGAGAAAATCTGGAAACCACTATGGGGTGAGGACAACCCAAGCATCAGAGAACACTCAATGTTTCTTATTGCTTCATTTAATGGCAGTGCACTCACCACAACATTATAAATACTTTTGCAATGCATTGAAAAATTATCTATAAAACATCTAGGCAAGAAACAGGTTCCAACAACAGCTCCTGCAATTATGAACCAAAAAAAATCCCACTGTTTGCAATTGGGTTTGCACAGATTAGATCAAGGCTGTAAGTAAGAAGTAATTAATTTCCTGTGTTTGTAAAGCATCAGTAAAAGAACTCCACATGGGTTTTCCAGGAAGATCAGGTTCAGTTCCTAGTAAGGCTGAATCAGCCTGTCATTTCTCTGGAATAAATTAGCTATCTTCAGCACCATGGGGACAAGGGCCAGAAGTCACTTCTGGAGGCCTTGAACAACAGATCCTGTTGTTCAGTTTGACTTTGCTGTATGATTTAGCAGCAGAGTTCATGAGTCGCCTGTCTTCTACTACTATTTATTTATATTCAAGAGCAATGGGAATACTGAACTATCAGCTCACAAGAAACTATATTGGAAAAGCCAGACCAAACAAATTAGAAGTTAATATTTGAAGGATTTCCTGGCAAACCCTGGAAGAACAGACAGGGGATTTGTAACCAGACAGTAAATGCAGAGTTCTGGGTATGGAATTCCTGTCCACATCTGTTTACCAAAGATGAGCCAGAAGGTTAGGTTTAGCACTAAGTATCTTTGAGGAAGAACAGAGCTGATGTTCTGGGCCAAACTCATCTCTGCTTCAAATGGCTGGAATTTCTAGCATTCTCCAGAGAAGAAGGTTTAAGCCAGAAAGATTTGTGGTTCTCTGGCTATTTTACACTTCCTTGTGATTAAGAATTGAAGAATGATCAGGGAGAAATAACATGATACTTGTGGGTCAGACACATGAAAAGCCACCTCCAGTTATGTAACAAATTCTGTATCAAAGTGAGGAACTAGAAGCCAATGGCAGCTTTTATACTAATAAAAAGAGAAGGACTTGGAAAGTATTCAGACAGCATATGTATTCCCTAGCAGACAGGTTAAAGGGAATGCTAAAGGGATATTTCTGACTTGGTACAGCTCTGATGGTAGTAGGATTTAACACTTGCAGTGTTTCTTTGATTACTTGTCATTGCCTTTGTCTCAGGAGCTAACAGCTTCCCTCCCACTGCTTTTGTGAGCACTGATTCACAGTTATCAGTGGACTGAACCGGCATGACCAGTGTAACTGATTAGCTTTCTGATTCTTGAGACGTGCATTTTCCAGCATGAGAAATATCAAACAGCTGTGGAGGGCAACTAACGAGTAGTCAATGCAGGCAGAGTTGTTATCTCTTGCCAGGTGTCCAATAAGACTAGCTACATCTTTGTCATGAAAGGTGGAGGAAAAGGTAATTAAAAGTTCTTGCAAATTCCTTAGCCTTGCTCTGACCCAAGACATACTACAGATCAAGTTACATAGATGATCTCAGAGCACATGAGAAGACATGTTTGTGGCGGAGAGGAAATGTAAAATCTGGGATGATCTCCATCTCTGGAATTGAAAAGGGAGATATAGGATTGAAAGATCTGGAGGAAATTAGAGTTAAAAAAGTTATTATGAGTCATGAAGAATGTTTTTATGAACAAGTGTTGGTAAAGGAGTCAGAAAATATCAAATAGCTTGAGGCAAAGAGGGGAGACAAAGAATGGGAAATAGTGTGGAAGGATGAGTTCCCTACTGACTGGCAATGATCAAAGTCCAGGTGCAGGATGGATAAGAAATAAATAGAGAAAGATCTTCCTCAGAAGGAGGAGAAGCAGCTATGTAGCAGCACCAGCAGCTGAACGACCCAGGGACGCTAGTCCCTCCTAATGGAGGCAAGAAAATAGCTGCAGAAACTGTCCAATTTCAAAACCAAATCCTCATTAAATTCTTCTGCTAAAGCAAAGAAAGAATTTGCTCAGTTTCTCTGTATCTACAGGCCATAGCATGTGTAGTCCGGATACCTTCAAATCGTATCAAAAGGGGCTGACTGCACTGCATTACTCATGGTAACAGAGGAACTTAGGTCATGTTGCTTATCTCTAAAGAGCTGATCAGGTTCTGTTAGCAGCATTTATTTCCTATTTAAAAATCTAAGTGCAAAGACACTTGGGATGGATAGACATTTGGGACAGACAGTTGAGAAACTTTTTTCACAATACAGTATTTTCTTCGTACACTTGCATGAATGCATGCACTTGTGCATCACCTATATCCTAGACTGGAAAATATCCTTTTTGCCTCATGAAATGTCAGGCAGCTTTGACACTGACATCCATTCTTGGCAGTATTGAGTATTTTTATTTTCCATGGAGACAAACCCAAACATTTCTCACAAGTCTTGACTGTGAAAGAAACTCCTCCTTTTCTTATCACTCCTCTCTGGCAATTTTTTCTGTTCTCATGCTCATTACAATTGTTACCGAAGTAAATTGCTAGGGTTAATTATAGTGATATTGTTAACAGTGAACTAGTACTCTAAGTACTTGATTATGACTCAGAAAAATAGATTTAATTCCTGGTTCCCACAGAAAATTTCCATGTGGCAAGCCAAATCACTCATTCAGCAGGTTTTTGAAGGCAGAGACTATTGCTGTGAGACTGAACAGTTATTAACACAGAAGACTTCTAATGCAACTAGTTATAGCACCTTTGCTTCCTCAGTCTTCCACTTGCGCTGCTAAACACTTTTTCTCTACTTCATTAAATGACTTCAAAATGCACTAATCTGAGTAAGTGACACAACCTCTATTCATGTCTTACTTCCTACCACAAATCTGTGCTACAAATAATGATAATGTAACTCATACTGAATGTCCTGAAAATAAAGAAATTAATCAGAATGCAGAGCAAGAACTTGTGCAAAAAGAACAATAACAAGAAAACAGCTAGGAGACACACCTTGTGCTGTGGGAAACACTAAGGAACAATGACATATTTAAAAACAAACAAACAAACAAAACCTTTTTTTTTCCATATTAAAAATAAACAAACAAATCAAACACAAAAAAAGGAGAGTACACATTTTTATTACACATTTACAAGACAAGAGGCACAAGCATACCCTAAAGCATTTTTATTGTACTCAGTGGCAAGCTCTCTTCTGTTTAGCATAAATATTGCTCAGCTGTGTGAGGAGAGAGTGAAGAAAACTAAAGCAGAGCACAACCATTTCTGGACATAACACTGCTTACACCAACAATGCTGAGGAGCAGAAGCAGGCATCTTGACAATAGAGGCAACAAGGAGAAGGGGACAGGTATCCACACAAAGCAGGCAGCAGCAAAGAGGGGGTCACAGTCAAGAGCTTTCGTGAACATTTACTGAAGACCTATGGATAAAAAAGATAAAAAAAAAAGGTTTGTCTATAACAGAAATCAGGTTCAATGAATCACTTAATGAATGCAGAGTGTAAAATATACCTCTTCCTTCACCTAATTTGTAATATGGGGCAAATAAAGGGGCATTGCATGAACTAGAGCAAGCAGGAACTGTTAGCTTCCTTCACTCCACTGCAAGTACACTCCCACACTCAGATATTTCAGAATAGATGTGCAGAGCAGAGCTGATGTGCTTTCAGCTTCATCAGTGATGCTGTGCTTGCACTCACTTAATATTCAACCAAAACATCACCTGCTACCTTCCTCTTGGCAGTAATTGGTGGTATTCTGGTGGATGATGCCATATTCTCTGGTACAGTTTACCCACATCCCTTCTAGTCTAGGTTACAACAAGGAAATGTGTCTATGCTTTGAAGCCATGATCTTGTAAGAAATTATGAACAGTCAAGAGTATTGTGGGACATGGAGCTCTGCATACTACACTTGACACAATGCACTTGACTTTATTCTTCCCATTATTCTCTCATCTCACAGAAAATGAACCCTTGTTAAGGGCCTATCAAGGACCTTGGGATTTCTTCTTAAGGTCCTATGTGGTTCAGCATATCTGAATAGATAAGAAAGGAAACCATTGACTGCAGCTTCTTTTTGTTTCTTCACAGACACAAAAGCATTTTCTGCCACGTGAATCTAACTCAATAGTTCTGGCAACAGTGTTTAGGGATATGGCTATCCTTATTAAAAAATAATTCCTATAGGGGTTATAGACCATCCCAGTCTCCACCATTCACTACCTTGGATTTTCCTTCTCTGGCAGAGAGAAGGGAAAACCTCTGAACACAGTGACACTCAGCGCGAGGAAGGATAAAGCCAAACACTACAGAAGTTAGATGGCCGGTTATCATGGAATGGGAAGAAAGGTGAGCAAACTGGCAAATGAAATTCTTGTTCATAAAGTTTGCCTATTTTCTGCCAGGGTTCCACACTAGAAGCAGCAGTTTCTCACAATGCATTATAACAGTAATGACCAAAGAAGAGGTGAATTCTTTGACCAGCTCTCATCTGCTGAGGCTTCTCTACAGCCTGAGTATTTTGTAGACAAAACTGCACTATACCAATGTGCTTCAAATCCAAGTGCATTGCCTGCTTTCAAAACATGAGGAATTTTCACCAAGCAGAAATATTCTGGAAACAGGATATTCTTATCACAGGGCTGATACGGTCATGCTCTGTATACTTAATACTCAATCTCTTGCTAATACCATCTGAGTAATCCCCCCTTGCTCCCTCCCAAGCCTTACCTTCTACCCCTCACACCCCTGCCAGCAGAATTACCCCAAGGACTTTCACAACCCAATGAATCCAAGAGAATCTTGCCACTGGCTTGAATTTTTAGGGAGGAAACACCCTGGTTTTCTCTTATTATTAACAGAAACCAATAATAAAATACAGTCACCAATGTATTTCAAAGTTCAAAGTGTAAGAAAACAAAACGAAAAATCCTACCTTCACACTGTGCTTTGAGTTCTAATGTCACTGTGGCCTTTGTGTTGTGCATTTCATTCACCACCACACACGTGAAATTTGCCTGCAGATCCTCCTTTTTTACTTCAGTGATATGCAAAGTTGTCTCTCCATAATGTACTTGATCAAGTCCTTCAAAACTAACAGAAAGAACTTGTGCTGTTGGCTTTAATGGCTGGTACAGCTTGCATAGGAGAAAAATTATTCTGTATTTAATGTACTTACTAGTGAGTTTTTTCATGAAATCTTGACAAATTTAAATGCTTCACTGGGTTGTTATCTACATCCCATGCGACAAAAGCTATTGGCTGTTTCTTGATCCCCAGGCGGGCCTTACATTTCAGAGACAAAGCATCACCTAATCAAGATAACAGAGACATGTAAATTCTCCTTGATGAAAAACAAGCATCATTTTTTTTCCTTGCAACATTTTTTTCCACAAATCTTTATACTACCTGTGAGTTTTATCTTAATGATTTTGGCATATTTTTCTGAACTACTGGTGACAAAATGTTGACAAGAGGAGATTTGAAAAGAAATAGTAAAATGAAACTTCAAATAACCTAATACCACACCAACGATTATAAGAGGAAACATTTATATTTGTTATGATGAAGGCAATGTAGACTTTACTTGTGATGCTTAACCCATGTAATCAGCTATTGAGGGACATGGAAAGCAAATGCTGGTTTACACATGAATGTACATTGAAATCACAGAATTAAATTTCGATATATATTATTTTGAATAAGTCTAGTGTGTAGAGCCTTATCTTGGATTTTATTCAAGATGGACAAAAATAAAGTTAATCAGTCCAAGCAGAGCTAAAGCAGGAAATTACTTAACAAGTGTTTGTCACTGGGAAATATTTATTCCAAAGTAAGAGTCATCATTGCACTGGAAGAAGAGATAATTAAAACTTCTAAAATTATTTCTATGTAAATCTGCATCTAAGCAGGGCTTAGATAAGATTAACAAATTTTATTATTTACTTTATGAATTAGTATTATGGAGCATGGGAAAACCCCTTGATGTTTTCAAACTGAGACAAGAGAACCAGCACAGTAAATGTTTTTTAAATGTAAAGTGAATTTGCTCCATGCGACCAGTGCTGGGGGAAAGGGAAGAGGAAGGGGGCATGAAGAGCCCACAAAGTACCAGAGACCCACCATCTTATTAGAGAAAAGTGGTCCTGCATAAACCTGTGAACCACAGTACAGGGCAACTCAGACTGGAACCTCTGACCCTGCAGTACCTGCCACCTGAGTGGCAGTGTTGTAGAACAGAAGCAGCGGACTGGTAACTGAGATCCCTTGTTCCAGGGGCCCAGATTCACCTCTCCTGCCCTGGGACACAGGCACCCTGGACTACCTATTTATGATTCAGATGGGCTCAGTCTCTTTCTGGAGTTCCACCTTTCTCTGTTGACTGTGCAAAAACCCCACATGACTTTCACTCTTACCACAAGCATCTTGCTCTGATGCTGTAAGTTTCTCAGAGTGAATCTAAATCACTGAGAACGTCTATGGTTACAAATGAAAGGAAGCCAGGGAGTAAGCTCTGCATCACAGGCTCTCCAACCTGGTGTTTCTAAGTTCACTTCCCAGTCCTATCTTTCAGCCCTCCCAGTATCTTCCAACCAGACAGATCTGCTAAATGCTAGCCAACACAGACGCGAGCCATGCAGTGCTCTCAGACCTCAGGACCAGCAACCAGCCCTTTGCTCTCCTTCATTCATGAACAGCAATACTGTCTCCACATCAGGACTGTGAGTAGCAAGGAGTACCTCTAGTTTCAAAGACAGCCCATCCTTCTCTCTTATGGGTACTACTAAGCAATTTCAGGTGATAGGAAGTGGATATCAGCTGTCATTCCAACAGCTGAGATGTAACATTGACTGTGAGTAATCCTAGTCTATCCCAGCGAGAGTAAAAAGGGTTATTTAAATACCCTTAAATTGCTGTTTAATGGCTAAATAACCCATCAGTTATCACAGTATCACAGTATATCAGAGGTTGGAAGGGACCTCAAAAGATCATCAGGTCCAAGCCCCCTGCCAGAGCAGGATCACTTAGGATAGTCCACACAGGAATGCATCCGGATGGGTTTTGAAAGTCTCCAGAGAAGGAGATTCCACAACCCCCCTGGGCAGCCTGTTCCAGTGCTCTGTCACCCTCACCGTAAAGAAATTTCTCCTCATGGTGAGGTGAAATCTTCTGTGTTCAAGTTTGAACCCATTGTTTCTTGTCTTATCACTGTGAACAACCAAAGAGATCCTGGCCCCCTTCACTTGACACCCACCCCTCAGATATTTATAGACATTGATCGGATCCCCATTATTATACCTATCTTCACATCACTGTTCCTGGGGTGAATTAGCTCTGGTAAATATTATGGTGCAAAACTGTAATAGAAAATTCCATTGTTAAATCTTGATGATCCCCATGTTCACTAGACCATCACAAAATTACAAAATCACAGAATATTAGGGATTGGAAGATTATCAGGGATTGGAAGATCATCAGAATTTGGAAGATCGCCAGGTGTTGGAAGAGGTCAAAAGATCATAGAGTCCAACCCCCCTGCCAGAGCAGGACCACGTTAATTTAAAAACAATTTAAAGCCTATACTTACCAAGCTCCACTTTTACTACATCTTTATCCTTTGGAAATAAAATTTGAAGAGGTAAAGGTGAGGGTTTTTCTTTAGAAATTAAGAAAGTAAAGAAAGTACATGTTAGAAAGCTGTGAAAATGCATTTTGTAAGGTAATTATTATCACCTGTAAGGTTAACATTTTAAGACGTCAAAGTATATTTTCAAACAGCATTTCATATGTCTGCTATGGTTACCTGGGTTTATTATTATAATAAAATATTCTGGGGGAGTCTGTACCCATTAATAGTTTAAGTTTTTCTCTCTGTTAATTTCAGTTTTTATCTTTGCACATAAAGAGCAAGGAAAAGGTTTTGTTTATCAAGTACTGTTTTAACTATTGAGTGGAGGGGGAAAATCCAAGTTAAAAAAAAAAAAAGAGAGACAGAGATAAGGTGAATCCTTCCAACATTTGAGAAATTAATCACATTAGTGATATGAAATAGATAGTTTATACTTTTGTGCAGTATCTCAGCCGTGTACCCTGTATCCCACAGTTGCCTGCCTGTGTTCCCCTCTGTTTCCCCCCTTCTCTGCAGGCTGATAACCAAGCACATCTGCTTTGAAAGATTCTCTCTGCTGTCAGCACACTACTGCTGCACGCAACTGCCTCCCACTACATCAGTCTGCCATGACATTTGGCATCTCTTATCCTTATATTCTAGAAGGAATACTGTTTTTTTCTTTGATGCATTTATTTTCCATCCTCAATAATAATTGTTGTAGATGGGTCCAAACTATATTCATCTGCTTGATTTGAATTAGTCAATCAGATCTTTTGGATTTCTTTCCCTTCATGCATGTTTCTTCTTTTCATGCCCTTTATACTGTCTCATATTTCCCACTCCAAACACGTTGCTTGCAAGCCTTTCTGTAATTAATTTTTTTCCATTTGAAAGCACCTCTGTGAAATCTTTATTTACCTAAAAAGAAATCTGCAGAAACTCCTACTACCCGAGCTACCAGAAAAGCAATTCTATTTACCCATTCTGTTTCTAATTTTCATTAGCTGGATCTAGTAAGAAATAAGTCAGGCCAAAGTCAGTAGCTTCCTAATTATCTGACTATGCTCTTAGCTGTCAGCATTCAGAGACAGAAGGTCCTCTGAGTCAGCATGGATCAGCAAGGAAACAGGAATATAGATCATAAGCCAATATTATCAAAAAATAACATCTCCATTCGTCAGCATACTAATTTTAAGGGCTGATAAAAACTCAGAGAAATTGTCATTAAATACTTCAAATGTAGTAAAAACTGGAGCAGACATGTCAAAATAAATCTAGAAGTTTTTTCACTCCTACTATCAAATCAATGCTAGGCAATCAGGATAGACCAGAAGATGCTGAGTTGCAGGCCATGAACACATTCAATGATCTAACAAGCTACAAATTCTTTTCCATTTGAACAAATAGAAAGTAAAGCTTTATAGCATCCCATTGAGGAAACCCTTCATTTCACAAACAAGTGCTATCAGACAGCTCTACCAAGCACAGTATATAACCAGAGTTGTTAGACACTTTTAGCAATAAGCTGAATGTGGCCAGGTATGAATTTACCCCATCTTGCTCCAATTGGATCTCAACCCACAAAATTCACCTAAAAGAAAGCTGAAGTTTCATTATGTAAATAATACAAACCAACAGAAACCCTTTTTCTTTTTAATGTACAAAAGCCGCTTCCTTTGCTTCAAGCAAACATCAGTCTCTTTTATCTTAACAAGCTGCAAAACGACAATCTTACCCTTACTTATGAAAATCCTTGTTGCTGATACATTAAACACATTTCCTTTATGAGTGTAGATAAATTGGCAAGTATAATAACCATCATCCTCCTTTCCTGGGTTGTTAAAAAAAATATATTTTCCTCTCTTGGAGTATTTCTGTTCCTGAAGAGGTTTGCAGTCCTGTAAAAGAAAAAAATCATTTGACTGCAAATAGCTTTTCACAGTAATCTGATCTACAGCTGGCACTGTCATGGTTTTATTTACCTTGTACCACTGGATGATAGTAGCATTCTTATAATTATCAATTGTAGGACAAACGATTTTTCCAATTCCAGTGTCATTTGCATAACGAATCTGACTTGGGAAGCACACTCCTTGCTTGAATGGGTGCACCTGCACATTCGTGTTGAACGAACTTGTGCGATTATCTGGACTTGAAAAATAGAATAAAGGTATGTCAATGATAATATTTTTATGTGGAATATGCTAAATATTTTTAACAAAATATTTGAAGTCTTTTTATACGAACATATGGATGATTACTGTAGTTCAGTCACAGATTTTAATTACCTAGAAATAACAATTGCAGAAGGAATACTTAGATAAATTGGTACATATCATGAAAAAAAATGCATCACTTCCACAACTAACAATTGGAATGTATTATTAAAATGTGTAAGTGGGTGTTACACTTTTCGATGTTACACTTACAAATGTCTAACACAGGTGTAGTTTCCAGAATCCTCTCTAGAAGTTGGCAGAAACCAAAGAAATTGTTGCAA
This sequence comes from Indicator maculatus, assembly GCA_013399975.1. Taxonomy (NCBI): domain Eukaryota; kingdom Metazoa; phylum Chordata; class Aves; order Piciformes; family Indicatoridae; genus Indicator; species Indicator maculatus. Next base: position 22,551 of record VXBD01012237.1, read on the forward strand.
GGAAAATATTCGAGATCCTCTTTCTTCTGCAGGAATCATTTTGTTAGTATCTGTGTGATACCAGCTGACCTTCACCGCTGACCTCCACAGGGGGCATTTTATAACAAAAGCCTCACCTTCCATTGTATCAACTGCAAATGAACAAAAGATAAAAATCCCAGATGAATTAAACCTTAACCTCTCTGAGACAGTGGAGAACTTTGAATTCTTGGGTCAGTAGGCCAGTATTACAGTTTTAAGGCTATGCCTGTGGGGTTTTTTTTTTTTTTTTTTTTTTTTGGTTGGTTGGTTGGTTGGTTGGTTGGGTTTGGTTTTGGGTTTTTTTGGTTGTTTTTTTTTTTTTTTTTTCATTTCCAGAGGTTTAAAGTCTAGAGATGGCCAGCTTTTAGAGGCTGGACAGAATAATAAAAGATAAATTTATATCATTCAATTGGTCTGCAGAATTTCTCATATTTGCAGTACAAACTTGTTTGGCCTCTTGTCTCTGGGCTGCCTCTTGCTTTGGTTCTGGCTCCTTTATCTCTGACCTCACGTGCAGGCTGAAATGTCTTCTGTTTTGGCTGTGTAAGGTACAGGGGGGAGGAAGAGGGAGGGAGATCAGGCTGGTTGTCAATACACCTCCCTTCCAGTGAGGTGGTTTTGTGCTGTTGTTGAGCTGTAAAATACATGCAAATACACCTTGTACATGTTTATTGCATTTTATATTTTTATATTTAATCTACTTTTGTAAATATAATTCCATTTTTCTTCCAAATTCTGAGTGGGTGTGGTAAATTTACTCGGGGCAGCGGAGGGGGTTGTGTAAATTTCCAATTTGTTGGGGTGCAATCAAACCCACAACAGCCATTCATGTCCCTCTGCCTTCCTGGAGGCAAAGTAGTAGAAAGAGGAAGCAACAACATGCAGAAGAGCTTCTTTCTGAATCTCATGAAATTGTGAAGAAAAAAAAAAATTAAAGAAGTGGAACCAACTGAAAGGAAGAATGTTATGGAAAAGTGAAGAGATGCCAGAAAGGAATAAGAAGCTTAGGTAAATACACCACACGTGCTCACACAAAAGAAGAAAAAGGACCAAGATGGAAGTAGGATACTGTTTTTGATAGGTTTTTCACTGGGTGTATTTCTACTTTTCCGTACTGAAACCATAATATATAACTGACACGTAAATCAAGCAATTTGGATATATATTTCAATTCCATCCCGAAGGGACAAACCTCAAATTTGTCCTCAACCAGACAGTGAACAGGACCCAGGAGATCTGGTTTTCCAGGACATTGCCCGTGTTGCCCAGGCTTGTCCGAACATGCCCTGGGGTCCAAGTGGGCCAGGTATTTGTGCCTTTGGCCATGTTTGGAAAAAAAATGATTCTATAGATTAAAGTATCAGGTTTCTATCTCTTAATCTTTGTTGCTACTGGCCATCATTGTCACAGGAAATCTCTAAATGCTAGCCCAAAGGGTGAGCAATTTGCCTTGTTTTACTGGAAGCAGCAACAAACACTGCAGCAAAGGTTGCAGCTAAAGAACCTCTCAGTAGCAGGCAAAGCTACAAAAGCTGCCAAGCCCAGAGCTGCAGGGACGAGAGGGCTCAAAAGCCCTAAAAGATATCCCAGATCTCAGCCACATCATCTGCCTGCCTGCAGTGTGCCAGGGATGCATCCTTCACAGAGAAGTCTTTCCCCAGCACAGCAGCATCCACATGCAGACACCATTGCTGCTTTGTTCAACCTGTGTGAATTCAAATGCGCCACATATTCTTGGGATTATAAGCGCAGTAACTGAATATACTGGACTAAAGTGATTTGCAGTGAGTAACCCAGCAAATCTGACTTTTATAGGCATCTGTTAAAAGTTTCTGTTGCCCTAGCCATTCTATTGGACAAATTCTGGAGTTCCCCTTTGTAGGCAAAGCCGGTATGTTGCTGAAGTCCTTCTTTACAGTTTGAATTACTGTTTGCCATTTCTGGTTTTTGCTAATATTGTTTACATTGTTACATGTTCCTGCTTGTGAGATACCTTTCCAAAATCAAGTATTTCGAATCAGTATATAGGTTTTGTTAATATTTTTTGCAGGATTTTGGGATTAATAAAGTTATCAATATTTTTATTAATTGTTCTGCTAATTATTAAATATTAATAACCATAACAAATTCCCAGGGTCTTGAATAGAGAATTGGCTGTTCAAAGCAGAAAGGCTAATCAGAAAGTTAAATTGCATTTTGGAGAAGTGAAAGGTGAGAAAATAAACAAGAATGAAGACTGGACAAAGATGGAGATTGGCAGAGGTTGCATGAAAGTGAGAGTAGATAACCAAATAACTAACAAAAATAATTAATATCTATCAAAAATTACACTTTGTGGGAGTATCGACACTGCCTGGCTTTAGACACACAGGTGCACAAATCAGGTGATAAATCTCTCTATATGGTGAACACTTTGCTTCTGCTCTGGTTGTCTATCAGGCAGTGGTCCATCTGCACTGACATACCTTCTCACTTACTAATTCAGGTACCTAAATTAGCCACATCAGGTAGAAATACCCCCAACCCTGTCCTTTTAACAGCATTCCGATGAGCCTTGCAAAGACAGAAGAATGTGACAGAGGTGTCAGGAAAGGAAAGGTGGCACTGTTCTACTGAAGGAGAAACATATTACAAGTACCCCTTTGGGAACAGCCTGAACATTTCCACAGAAAAAATCTCAACAGAAAGTATTTTTTAAAATGTGACTTACACGTTTCAGATGTCACAGGAATTGAGAAGATAGATAGGAAGATCAAATGTGCATACCCCATCATATTTCTAAATGAAAACAAAAAACAATGCGTTCTTAGAACATACTCTGAATCAGTGTTCTAACATTATGGCACTGAGGTACACCTACTAACAGATTGCACTATCATGCAGAAATAAGCTGTGTCATGGGAGCTGCTTTGCACAGTCTCTCTGTGTGTAGCAGTGGTTTTGAAGCTCTGATGTTATGCCTTGTTCTATAATCAATGTAATAGTTGATGTTCCAATGAAACTACTGTTACGACTTAGACATCAAGGTACTGGAGCGAGTGCAGAGGAGGGCAATGAAGGTGGTGACGGGCCTGGAGAATAAATCTTATGAAGAGTTACTGAAGGAGCTGGGGCTGTTTAGTTTGAAAAAGAGGAGACAAAGGGGAGACCTCATCACTCTACAACTACCTGAAAAGACATTGTAGAGAGGCTGATGATGATCTCATCTCACAGGTGATTAGTGATAGAACAAGAGGGAACGACCTCAAGATGCAATTGGGTAGGTTTAGCCTGGACATTAGGAAAGATGTTTTCACAGAAAGAGTGGTCAGGCCTTGGAATGGGCTGTCCAGGGAGGTGGTCGAGTCACCAACCCTGGATGTGTTTAAAAGTCATTTGAATGTAATGCTTGGGGATATGGTTTAGGGGGTGAATTTGTAGAGTGGGGTTATCAGTTGGACTTGGTGGTTCTGAGGGTCCTTTTCAACCCGAATGTTTCTATGATTCTGTGACTTCTGCAATTCCGTAATTTGGGAGGGGGAAGTATTGTGCCATAGTGGGCCTCAGGAAGAAGCCTGGTTTTACTCAGTTGCTTTCTTTTTAAAGGAAGCTAAATGTACAGTGCCATTCTCTTCATAGGTAAGTGCAGAAGATTTATACCCTGATTTAGAAAAGGAAAGATCCTGAATTTGGGAATATATACCCTGGCTTTGATTTAAGCTTACATCCAACCAACTGCTTAGGTGTACAACATTTTTTTGTTTTGTTTTCTATGAAAGGGGAGGTACTTCTGGTATCTTCTCCAGGTGAAGTGTTTAGCAGTAAGAACAAAACCAAGTGAGTGTCAGTGGCAGAGATAACTTGAAGGGGAACTGAAGAAATGGACTGGAAAGCTAGATAAAGTATATTATACTCTTGCGTGGCAGTTTTAAGTTGTGCCTAGATGATTCTCCACAGATCTTGCACACAAAGTGATAGAATGTGAATAAATTACCACTGGATGCAAAAAGGAAAATAATAATAAGGACTAAATAATTCCAGCAAACTATGTTATTAAAGAAATTGGCTATTTATTTGTGGATATTAAGTTGACCTAATCTAGGAGTATATCAGGAGACAGCACACATGCAATCCAGCTATACTATGCAACTGAAACCATTCTACTTACCATTAATAAACCCTTTGTTTGAATGCTGTCTTTCACTGCAGATCACAGAGTGGTAGGCTCTGTTATCATGTATGAGGAAGAAGCAGATAAGTTTTCAAGAAAAACCAAGTTAGAAGCAGACTATAGCTCATCTTGCAGATACTGTGTACAAGAGAAGCAGTGATAAATAGGCAAGACATGTACAGGCAGGGTAAGTACTGTCACCACACTTACTGCAAGGAATTTTTTATTTCAGTGCCAAAGATCTCCAGACTAAACAAACATTGGCAGACCTTATCAAGGCCCATGTTTTTGCCAAGTCCGAAATTCAGAGCAAACTCAATTTTGAGCTTTCAGGAATGTCATGAGTTTTGTGTTGATATGGAAAGTTTCTTCTTTTAAAAGGTTTCATAACATCCAGAGGCTTATTCTCAAACTCTTAAAACTAGTAACAAAATAGTGGTGGAAGATAATGGCGTAAGAATTTCAGCATACATATTTTGCAGGGATATTTGCAAATCACAAAAAAAGGATGACGTTTAGGCTGAAAAAGCAGCATCCCAGCATTAATGTCAAGGCAAGACTGATGCCATGCCTTTTACAGGAAGTGACCAGCTAGGAGCTCCTAGAAGCAATGTTCACTTTGTTCTCTGCATTAATTTCCACTCTAGTTAACGGTCTTTCACTACCTGTTACTGTAGTTAATCTTACTGGCTGAAATCAGCTTTGGTTAACCTACCTCTCACCTGTTTTTTCTCACAGAAATGATAGCTTTCACTTGTAGTTCACAAGAGCCATCACTGATCGTTTCAAATAATTTGCTGTCTCCATATTCTTTGCGATTTGCTACTGAGCATCGGCCTATGCGGAGGAGCCTTTTTCTTCCTCAAAGGTCCTGCTGAACAGCCAGGTGACCAGTTTTGCAGGCTGTCTTTAAACTATTTGGTACACATGTGGGTACACTTAGAATGGTTTGCTTGTTCCAGGGGACTGACTGACACAGCTTGGACTTGGGGCCATAGATAATCAGAACCAGCAAGGGAAGGTGAGTGCCTCCAAAGGAGCCCTCTGCCACCAGATGTTGAATACCTACAGCACGCCAAATACAGATAAGCAAAATACTGGGCTGCAGCAGTGCTTGTAAATACAAATGAGATTAGATGCATTACTATCAACTGAGTCTCTTCAGAGAAGTCTACAAACAGACCCTAAGAGTCAACTGACTGACTGACTCTGACTGAATAACAAGTAGAATTTAATAAATTAGAATGAGTAATTAAATAGACAATAAAAATATTCCAAATATTTCTTCTGTGCTGGGCGGCTTTTCTCTCCAAGTGTTTGGTTCTGTCCCACAAGCTTATTTGGCCCCAGCAAGGTATATCAGCAGTTACACCAGCAGTCCTACTTATTTTGCTTAAGCAAGCAGATACTTCAGCAAGATGACAAAAAGCAAAACTGTTGATTTTTAGAGGAAAATTGGTTTCATAGACTTGAAACAGTCTCTCTGGTTCTCTGATGTGTAGACTGTCTGAAGTGAGGTTCTTTCCCATTTGCCATTTTAATGCATGTGTCTGGTTTTGTATTTGGCCACCACTGACACCTGGTGATTGATAGAAAGGAGCTGTGCTTTCTCTGGTTTTGAGACACAGCTTTGTCCAGGAATGGAGTTAGCCAGTTAGTTACCCTCATCAACTATTCCGCAAGTGCCAGGAGTGAGAAATTTGCATTTACCTATCACCATTCTTGCCAGTTGTTGTATTTAGCCTTCTGTTTCTTGAAAAAGAATGTCTTCAAGAGACCTTACCATAATGGCTGCCACCTTGCACCAAAAGAGTGGACAGATTCTTCCCATCTAACTCTGATGATTGCTTTATTGACTTCTCCCTCATTTTCAAGTTGCCACGTAACGGTTGACAGCAGTTTAAGTAGAGTTTGTGGTTTGTGTGCGTGAATATATGCAGTATATGGGGTTCTTATTAAAGAGGAATGTTCCCTGAAAATACAAAGAGCTCAGGCAATTAAAAGAACAATGTGATTTTTTGTTTGCAGTTTCCAAAGTTAGCAGCAAACTGCCATTATTATCTCAAAATAAAAACTGGGGCAGAGGTAGCAGTTCTACAGAGCAAAAAGCAAGAGAAGAACTGGTTCACTGCCTTACAGCTTGTGGTGTTAATCTGCACAAAGTACAATGAAAGCATCCACACAACTGTGATACTTAGGTCTGATAAAAAGAGTATTATGAAGCACAAGACGAAGGCACTAAGACACCTCACGTCCCACAGTCAAAAGGAAGAAATTGCTGTAGGTTGAAGCACTGAGAGACATAGGTCATAATTACTAGACGTAGTTATGGGTTTTCTTTCTGATTTTGCATATTTATTTAGAACTTATGTTTTGTTACATTTGTCTGGTGTAAAACCTACACAGTAGATTTTGGGGTCCTCGGTATACCATAAATGTAGATTCTTAAAATTCAGGGGAAAAAAGATGAGATTCCCTTCCATAAATCTCCTTCTTCCTATAGCTCATAATGAGGGCATGTTATGAACTTAAGTCTAAGCTCTGTGAATGAAAGTTTCAGTATAACGCTGAAAAAGCACTGGATCTGTGTTAGTACCATGTCTGTGATTTTTTTTTTCAATTGTATTTGGCAACAAGCTGTTTATATTACCATTTATGTAAGTGAACAAGCATTATAAAAGAACCACAACTTGCATACTGACAAAAATTGGAAATGTTATTGAAATGTTCACTTTTAAAAGCTTAATAGACTTTACAACATAAATATACTGTGAAACAGTAGTTGCATGAGATTTGTTTACTAAGACATAAAATTATTGAATTCACCTTTTGAAAGTTATTTTCATTCTTTTATTAAAACAGAAAATCTATTCTGGTTGAAAAATAGGTTGTTAGATTCAAACAGCAATAACAGTGAACTTATTCCAGAACTAGCACCCAGCAGGTCACACCTATACTAGTTACAGCTGTAAGTGTAAAACATAGTAATTTCTGTAGTAAAGTACAGAAACACTAAAGCTGATATGGATACTATTCTTACAAAACATATTGAGGTAATAAAGTACATAAATATACTAAATTCTGAAAAAATCCATTGCACAGTAAATGTTTTCTGTGTCTATGAATAACTAGTAAAAATATCTGAGGGCAAATCCATTTCTTTATAAGGCAAATCTTTGTGGCTCTTAAAATTATTTGTCTATCACATAAACATATCTACTATTTGAATCTTTTTGGGGGGATAAAGAAGCACATAAGTGAACTCAAATAATCTTTGTTGTAAAATACTTCATTTATTTTTGGATAAATGATAATTTAAAAATTTTACTTACCTTCTGGAATACTCAGAGAACAGAAAAGTGGCTTGCTCTCTGTGGTTGAATCCTTTACACTGATTTCCTTGCTGTAGCTTGTACCAGATACTGCTGGAACTCTGTTTAAGTGGCTTTTGCAGTTCATCTCTCTAGGAGCAAGATATGTAGCTTCATTATGAGACACCTCCCACCAAATAGAGCAGAACATGGAAATGACTGTAGCAGTCTTAAGTGCCTATCAGAGATGACATCTCACAGTTACAGTTAATCAGATACCTTTTGCCAACAGCATAGGCTTTCCATTAATCACAGATTATTCTATTTCAGCATGACTATGTTGCAATAAATCTGGCAGATGGTTATGGAATTTCTCACGTCTGGAATGAAAAAAGAACAGATATTGAGCCAACAGAGGGTACTTTGGAACAGATTTTGTCTGAAACCAAGTGACAGCTTCACCTACTCTAGTCTGGCAGCAGCTACCAGAGAACAGCTCTAGAAGTCCCTGAAGAGCCAGGAATAGCTTTTAGTGAATGAAATTGCTTCGCTGAAACTAAGCTGATAAAAGAAGGCTGCTGAAAAACCATTTGTCTATATTTCCAGCTAAATTAAGTCTAAAGGTAAAAAGGCTAGAGGGGCAGAGCAGTTCCACAGGAAATCAAGAAGCGACTCTGAGCATGAGGGAGCGGAAGAAGTCACCACAGTGTACAGTGACTGACAAGCCTGACAAGAGCAGGAAAGCAGGTACTCAGCAGACCAGAAACATATTTTTAGGGAGCATTGTTAGTGAGTGCTGAGCCAACTTCTAAGCATCAGCACTAGAAATAACCTAGCAGATGAAAGATTCCAAACTATCCTTTTCTTGTGTAACAGCCAGTCTAAGGGGGCAATTTCAGTACAAAATCAGTCAAATTCCCTAGGGCAAAAGAGGCTGTACATCTTAGCAGGGTAACCACTAAAGATGTTTTGAGAATCAACTGTTTGTCCTTTCTTTTACCAAACAGGAAGATTTTAAGCTATGGTCAGTCAAGCTCTTATTTTTCCTGGCAGAGTAACGAATACCACTTATCATTTCCAGTGTTCCTGGGACTCTCATTTCAGCATACAGCAAGTCCACATCAGTACATAAAGATATAACAATTATACATCAACATTACTGATGTCACATCCATATTTTTCCCAGTTTTTGGTATAGCCTTTTCTCTGAAGTGGTCTAGAGGTTAATGCAAAAAAGCCAAAAAAAAAAACCCAGCCTGGAACAAGGAAATCATATAATCTTAGAATCTTTTTAGCCAAGTCCACCACTAATCCATGTCCCTAAACACCACATCAGCATGTCTTTTAAAGGGTGACTCCACCACTTCCCTGAGCAATCTATTCCAATGCTTGACAATCCTTTCAGGAAAGAAAGTTTTCCTGATGTCCAATCTAAATCTCCCCTGGTGAAGCTTGAGGCCATTTCCTCTCATCCTATTGTTTGTTACTTGGGAGAAGAGACCAACCAACACATCAGCCTTCTTTCAGACAGTTGTGGAGAGTGATAAGCTCTCCTCTGAGCCTCCTTTTCTCCAGACTAAACAACTCCAGTTTCCTCAGCTGCTCCTCACAATACTTATGCTCTAAACCCTTTGGACACGCTCCAGCACCTCAGTGTCCTTCTAGTAGTGAGGGGCCCAGAATGAAACAGTATTTGAGGTACAACCTCATTAGTGCTGAGTCCAGGGGTCAATCACTTCCATAGTCTTGATGGCCATGCTCTTCCTGATAGAAGCTAGGATGCTCTTGGCTTTCTTGGCCACCTGAGCACACTTCTGGCTCACATTTGTCTGGCTGTCAAACAGCACCTCCAGGTCATTTCCAAATGGGCAACTTTCCAGCCTCTCTGTCCCCGGCCTCTAGGACTGCATGAGATTACTGTGACCAAGGCCAGGACTCAGTACTTGGCCTTGTTGAACCTCATACCATTTGCCTCAGCCCATCAATCCAGCCTGTTCAGATCCCATTGTAGAGTATTTCAATCTTCAGGCAAATCAACACTCCCACTTCACTCGATGTGGTCTGCAAACCCACTGAGGGTACACTTGATCTTGTTGTCCAGGTAACTGATAAAGACATTCAAGAGACTGAGCCCTGGCAAACACTACTTGTGGCCAGTCACCAATCAGATTTAACTCCATTCACTACTCTTAAGGGTTGGCCATCCAGGCAGTTTTTCACGCCATGTACACGTTAATCCAAGCCATGAACAGCGAGTTTCTCCAGAAGAATGCTGTGGGAAGCAATATCAAATGCTTTACTAAAGTCCAGGTAAACAACATTCACAGCCTTTCCTCATCCACTAAGGTTTGATGCAGGGTGTAGGCTGTCTTAACCTCAGCGATCTCACAATGCTTTGGTCAGCTGTTCAAGGTCAGCTCAGATCCCTGCCTTGAAAAGCTCACAAACCACTTCTCTGCACAGATTCATGCAGTTTCATTGGAATCAAGGCCTTCCTCATTTTGTGACTACAGAGAATTTTTAGTCTGGAGTAATTATCTGCATTCAGCGGTAGATTCAGCATCCTCTCATCACAACATGTCAGGTTAGTTTAGAGAAAGGTTAAGTATATTCAGAATAAACTAACTGTCATTGTCTGGCTACAGGATAAGCTATTCTATCATAAAGCCCACTGAAACATGAAACCAGAGATGCTCACTTTGTTTCTCCATGCCTCAGAAGACCCCTTCATGTTGTAGTCCATTCCCAATGCCCAGGCTGTTCCCAGATGATGGTGCAGGTAGGAAACTGATCTCCTGGCTAAAAGATACAGTGGCCAGCTGATCAAAAGCCATTCTGCAGATTTCTTAAGAACCTACAATCAATACTGAAAGGTTTGTAACTTTCAGTCCTGCTTCTCCAAAACATCCTGTTTGGTAAGTATATGAAAAAATATGCCTAGAAAAAAATGTCAGGTAACTTCTTTGAGGACTTAGGTGCATCATATTCCATTGGCAGCCTGTATGCATAGAACTTCAGCAAGTGAATCATTCATCCTTCAAGCAAAGAGGTCAAGAAGTAATGGGTTTAAACTGAAGGATGGAATAGCTATGTGAGATAACAGGGGGAAAAAAAATTAGCAGGAAAGGTAGCGAAGCACTGGAAGAGGTTGCTGGGAACCTAGTGCCACTAGGTGTTATGAATTAAAATCTGGTACTTGTATCAAGATGCTGGAGCTGATCCCACAGGTCCTTACCATCTCTAAGAGGAAATGGCCCAGAGACTCAGCAGTCTGTGATTCAAAGGATGGGTTTAGTGGAACATGGCTGTGTGAACTTAACTCAGATGTCTTGGCAAAATCACTCCTGACTCATGCTTACCTACATAGTTGAAGATGTACCAGATAAAAAAAATGAAAACGTAGAACAAATGAAGCGTTAAGATCATGAGAGACAGAGTTCAAACATTCAACAGGAAAAATTATGTCTCCAAAGAGAGATAAAATCTGAAATAAAAATCAGAGATAGGAAAACAGTAGCTCAGCAACATCAGGGTTTAATCCACTCCAAGAAACAGTGCTTAGTCTAGCAGTGTAACACCCACCCCTATTAGCCAGGCAAAAATTGCTGTGCACACCTTCTAGCCCCTGACTGGGGCCTGCAAGGAGGCTGGAGAGGGATTGTATACAAAGGCCTGGAGTGATAGGATGAGGGGCAATGATTTGAAATTAGAGAGGAGTAGATTTAGATTGGATGTTAGGAAAAAGTTCTTTACAATGTCAGTGGTTGAGCACTGGAATAGGTTGCCCAGGGAGGTGGTTGAGGTCCCACCCCTGCAATATTCAAGGTGAGGCTTGACAGGGCTCTGAGCAGACTGGTCTGGTTGAGGATGCTGCTGCTCACTGCAGGGAGGCTGGACTAGATGACTAGATGGACTAGAGGTCCCTGCCAACCCGTGTGAGTCTACGATTCTAGTATTTTTTGCACCCTGCTCGCAGACTGTCATTGCACTCAGCAGGGGACACCCGGACAGAAGTGCCCCTGACAAGATTTCACTATCTGCATTTATTTAGGTCAACATAAGGAGCAGTGGTGAAGTTAGAAAATGGTCAGATGTCAACAGAAACAGTTGTTGGGTGTGTCCATACCCATGATAACTCTAATATTTTTCAGCTGGTGGTGATCTGCCCTAATGAGGGTGCAGCATCCTTCCTGTTCCTCTCTGTTGTGGTGTCTTACTTGCAGCTAGCACAAACACCTCACGCTTCATGGAGAAAGGAATTAGTTTTTTCAAGGGTTATAATATTCTGATGGAGGTGTACTCCTCTTCCCCCAAAGTAAGAATTGCCCCTGGTATTTATAATTAACTATGCTATCTTATTACCACCCGTATTGTGATAAAGATGAATGAAGTAGTGCCCAAATAGCTTTACTAAGCTCATTTCACTGAGAAGTTTGAGGCAGTTATCCCAAGATACACTGTTGGCATGTACATACACCAGAGTGTATCAAGTTTGTGTGGCAAAACTTGTGGAGTACCAGGAGCTGCTACCATGAGAAGATACCAGGAGCTGCCCTCATGCTGGATAGAGCCAGTTTCACCTGGCTCCAAGGAAGACCCACCACTGGCCCATCACTGACATTGATAGCACCTCTGTGATAACATACTTAAGAAAGGGTAAAAACTGCTGCATAGTAACTGTGAGAGAGTGAGACAATGTGAAAGAAACAACCCTGAAGCCAAGAAGGTCAGCAAAAAAGGAGGAGGAGGTGCTCCAGGCAACAGAGCAGAGATTCCCCTGCTGCTCGTGGTGAAGACCATGGTGATGCAGTTTATCCCTCTGCAGCCCACAAACGACCATGGTAGAGCAGATATTCACCTGCAACCCACAAAGGACCCTACATTGGAGCAGGTGAAGTACCCTGAGGGAAGCTGTAGCCCATAGAAAGCCCATGCTAAAGCAGGCTCCTGGCAGAACCTGAGGCCATGGAGAGGAACTCATGCAGGTTTTCTGGCAGGACATCTGGCATGTGGGGGACCCACACTGGAGTAGTCTATTCCTGAAGGTTGCACCCAATGGAATAGACCCAAACCAAAGCAGTTTGTGAAGAACTGCATCCCACCACAAAAGTTCCCATTGGAAGGGTTTGTGAAGAAGTATCTCCTATGGGAGGAACCTCACACTGCAGCATGGGAAGAATGTGAGGAAGAAGGAGCGGCACAACCAAAACTTTATAAACTGACCACAATCCCCATTCTCCATCACCCTGCGCTGCTCAGCAGAAGGAGGCAGAAGAGTTGGGAACGAAGCTGAGCCTGGGAAGAAGGAACGGGTGGGGAGAAGGTGGATTTAGTTTTATTTCTCACTATCTTACTCTGTTACTACTTGGCACTAAATTCAATTAATTTTCCCAAGCTGAGTCTAATTTACCCTTACTGGTAACTGATAAGTGATATCCTGTACTTATCTCAGCTGGTAAGCAAAAGTTTATTGTATTTCCTCCCTGTGTCCTGTTGAGGAGGTGGAGTGATAGAGTGACTTGGTGGGCCCCTGATGGCTAGCTAAGGTCAACTGGTATGTCAAGGCCCCACATAACCCCTCATCATAAGATGAGGACATGTGTGTGGATAAAAAAGGATTGAGAAGAATTTAAGTGTTTAACAAGCCATCAGTATTTTCATCATACTCATTTTTCTCCTTCTCCCACCAAGGCAGAGCTATTAAATCTCTTATCAGGTTTTCAATTCCACCATAGTTGCCAGGAAGTGTATTAAGGTTCAGAGGATGAAAAACAGAGTGAAAGTATCTCAAAGCAATTAGCTAAAGTAACAAGAATTATGTATGTCCTTTTTAATGTGACTGGCATGTATTTACCATCGGGTTGCACATCGATATGTTACCTGGGAAGTTATTTGATCACCAGCAGTTTATAAAAGATCTTAACAGTGATACTTATGCTTGTCAGGCCTATTACACTATTCAAACAAAAATCTCATTGTCCTCACCAAAGCCTTTCTATCTTAAACCCAGATTCCCTTTCTAAGGAAGTTGTCTGTTTCTCTGCATCTGCACTGTCATCCCACAGAGGCTGCGTACAGCCAGCCAAGACAAAAATAATAGAAGCTGTTCTGAATGTCACAAGGTCACCAGAAGGATGCTCATAGAGGCACCACAAAGACCATTGAAATGAGGATTGATGTAGTATATCTGCTGTGCTTGTGGAAATAAAAATGTTCTACTGTGTCTCCAAGATCTTCCGTTCCCACAGATGGTCCTGTCCTTGGGCACCAGAACACCTTACAGTACAGACATGAGAATGAGTCTGAGTAGACAAGTATCTTTGAGCAAGAAACCTATCCAAACATCATCCACAAAACAAAAGATGAATAAAATAGCCCTTCTCTGTCCCAGTGACTTCATGGCACAGTCAAAATGTGCCTAAGTAAGATCGTCCAAATTTTAAGTCAAAGACACTTATATTCAAGAGGTCATTGCTTGGTACAAGACATAGACTAATTCCAGAAGCCTCAGGCCCTTACAGCCAACTGTCCCCTCAGAGTACACCAGAAGCTAATCTCCTCCTGTGTAGCACTCACTCTTTCCCACTCTTTCTTCTGTGGAAACAAATCATTATTCAGCACATGACCGTTGTTCCTATCTGACCTTTTTCCTGAGAATAAGGATGGTCTTCTATACAATTTCTTGGGAAGAACCTTCTGCAAAAACATGGCATTTGGAAATCATAGATGCAAAATACACACTTATTAATTTACACAACTAAAATGCATTTGTATTCTCTGGAAAGACTTTGAAGATAATTTGTTGACAAAGCATACTGTTTATAACGACTTCTTACTAAATAGTCTTGTTTGTTCCTTAATGTATATGACTTACTGGAAGCTTTACTGATAAAAGACAGCTGTGACATACCGACAGAGTGCAAGACCAGAGCTTTAGTTGGAAAGGTTATTTATATTTTTTTATATAATATCACTATTTAACAAAATGTCTTACTTATTCTACAGGTTATGGACTAGACTTTTAGAAGAAGAGTTGGATTTGGGGTCCAGTGATGACTTCAGGGAGGCAGCTCTTGAAGGCAGTGGAGGAGAAGCTCCCCCAGAACCCTGTGAGGTGGGTAACCCACAGTTAATCGGCACCTACACTAGACATATGAGTCTTCAACATGGATTCAGCAAAAAATGGAAGTCAGTTCATGTCTGGTTTTAATTTAAAAGTGTTTGATTAAAAACATCTCTGTTCTACTTTATTTCTATGACCATCAGCAGAGTTTGTACAGTCTCCTACCAGTTTTTGTGGACATCAGTACCTTCAAGAGATGCAGGTTTCAAGCGCCTCTGCCCAACTGCTCAGAGTTGTAACAACAGGCCAAACTCTTCCTACAAACTACAGCTAACAAACTGTTCCAAACTCTTCCAAACCACAGCTAACAGCCTGCAGAAACATGCTGGTTGGAGACCTCGCACATCATCAGTGAAGAGCATGCTCTGCATTGTACAAGGTGAACAGGTACATCTCTTTGTTCTTCTCTCACTACATCACGCCCTCATGCGCTGCAGCCCAACAGCCATACTATCTGTAGCCCCCAGATACTCCAGTTGAGGACTGAGGCTCTAGTACAAGATTCAAGAGTTGGAAGTTTCCTAGGTCCTGTGAAACTAATTGAAATGCAAAGGCCAGCTGTCAGTCAGTTCTGCAGCAGAATGATTGCTTTTGGACAGTGGATAAATTTTCATTGGAAGTCCCATGAGATCAGGCATCCTCTGGCTTTAATTGGTTTGTTATTGTTAGGTACTGATCTACACAAAGCACTATTCTCAGAGGAAGAATCTTACAAACACATAAAAAGTGATCAGCTTTCACTACCTGGGAATGGGTCATTGTGGACTTTCTCTGAAAACCATCTGTTAGCAGCTGCCAAGAGGACAAACAGATTGTAAGTGGTTACTAGCAAAAGAACAGAGAACAAAACAGGAAATGTTATTATACTGATGCAACATATCCTTATCTTGAGCACTGGGTGTAATTGTGGTCCCAAGTGATAAAAAAAAGCATATGATTTTAAAAGTTATTAAGAAGAGCAGTAAGGATATCAGAGAGACAGAAGGCTTTTGCTACAAGGACAAACCAATCTGACTGTCACTCTGCAGCTGAGAAAACTGTGGGCTTACAGCACCAGGAAAAATTACACAGGGAGAGCTATGTCAGTTCCTCTCAAGATCAAAGAAATAGTTAAATCATTAGGAGCACATTTTAACCAGAGAATAGTACTGCTTCAGATAAATAAACCCAGAAACTAATTGCCACATGAATTTTCAACTGTTGGGTTCAAAATGCAAGACTCAGGTTTAAGGAGAGACACATTGATCAGCATGTAAGACATTATTGGAAACTTTAACAGAGGATGTCCATTCCGTGTAATTGACAGTGGCAGGGTTCATCCTCCTCCCTATTGCCTGTTTTTGATGGCTTGTGCTTTTGGTTAGTAAGAGGATAAAGACCTGTGGATGGAGAACTAGGGGGTTGTGTACAATAGGGAAACAGAAGAAAGACAAAAGCAGAGGTAACTCAATTAAGAGTTTTTTGGTTTGTTGTTGTGTTTGGTTGGTTTTGGGTTTGTTGTGGATTTTGGGGAGTTTGGGGTCTTTTGTTTGGTTTTTGGGGTTTTTTTTGGTTGGTTGGTTGTTTTTTGTCAATTGTTTCATTTAATCTCAAACCCACTGTGATTAATAATTCTGCTAAGAATCAAAAAAGCAGTTTTCCATCCCTGCAATGAGGAATTCCTGAAGAACCTGGAGACCTGTTCCTGTAAGTTCTCAAGTTGTGGTTTTTGATACCATTTGTGCCTTTCCTCTCCTTTGCAGAAGAAGTAATAGAATGTTTAAAAATAATTAAAAATGCATACAAATTCACTGAATGTCTGTCCTGCAAAGTCTGATACATCATGCAAGCCTGCAAAGTCTGATACATCATGCAAGCCCTCATGTACACTTAATTTCAGAGTCAGCACCCTGTACTGGACTCCCAGTTAAGTGCCAGCCACCCTACACAGTTTGTTCAGGTAATTGCATGTGAGTGAATGCTATAGTCT
The DNA here is from genome assembly GCA_013399975.1 of Indicator maculatus. NCBI lineage: Eukaryota > Metazoa > Chordata > Aves > Piciformes > Indicatoridae > Indicator > Indicator maculatus. Next base: position 39,125 of record VXBD01012237.1, read on the forward strand.
GCGTCCAGACTGCTCATTAGCTCAGTAATGATCTTGAGGCCTTTGTGTCTTAAGTGAATTGTCTGACATCCTCAAGTGACATTACATAACTGCACACTTTGTACACACTAAGCAAAGGATGCTCCCTGGCCAGCTCCATATTACCTCAGTACAGACTGCTGTGCATAGGATAGGACAGGTGGGTGACACAGAAATGATTGGGTCAGACACTACATATCCACATAGTATGAAGATTTGCTATTTTCTTACTTTAAAGAACTTGCAGACTGGCAGGAGGCATTTTTCCCTGGTATTCATTTTCATTACCCAGGAAAAAAGTTATTTTGGCGTGTTACAAAGGACAGAGTCAGTTTACTGTTCCCAAAGGCCATTTAAGCCCAGACAACATAGACAGGAACACAAATTGCCTAACATTCGGGCTCCAGCTGTCATGTATTTTTAGCCAAATATTGCCTGAATTGAGATTTAGAAAACTAGAGTGACCCACACCTCAGAAAAAAATTCCATACATCTGCTGTTCCAAACAGCCTGAGCTCATTCATTGTCTCTAAACGCTCAGAACCTTAGCCTGTGTAAAGGACAAGGATTTCTCCCCAACACAAAATCATTTACAGCTCAGAATGAGAGCGATCTGCAATGCCCAGACAAGTCTTTCAATCAGAACACTTACCCAGTTTCTAAGGCCTCTGGAGGCTTCTGTGTCATGGCAAGAACCCTCCACCCTGTGCATTAAAACCGGGCTGCTATGTGTTGGGGTTTATAAATCATGGGGAAGACATAGAATAGCCATGAGTGAATTTTTACTCTAGCCATGTGAGGGGTGGATGCTAATGGAAATTTGTGTTCTGAGGCTCTGACTTCCTAAGTGTGTTGGGCTCCCTCACATTTGCTTTCAACAAGCAAAACTGTACTACGAGGCACAAATTGGCCCAAGTACCTCAGAAGAAGCAGAAAGTGTTTTAGGAAGAGTTAAGGGAGCACATTCTCTTTCGAAACAAGAGAAGCGACCAGCTTCCTGATGACTGTTTTACCCACAAGGGTAGTATGAGGATGAAGAATTGTACATCATGCATTCTGATTTTTTGTATCATCAGAGCTGTTTCTGCTCTGTTATCTATTCTCAGAAGACAGATAGCCAGCTTACATCATGACTGTGGGTGGAAATAAGCATATCCTATTAGTCAGCAGTAAGCATCGAGATTACCGTTTAGGGATTAAAGCTCCTTCTGCAGATTTTAAAAGTCCTCATCATATGCCACTTGCCAGACTAGACAATCACTTTCCCTCTTGGGGGGCAGGGGGCTTATCTAAATTTGGGCAAAGACACTGCCCATAGACACTGACATTTCTAGCTCTGCAGGATAACACAGAAAGAATACTATGTTCGTATAAATTATTTTACCCTCATTTTCTCAGTCAAACAGAAGTTTTCTGAATAACAGTGCTTGTATAGAGAACCCTTTCCACAGGCTTTCCTCTTGCTGCTCTCACAAAGCTTATTAATATTGTTAAGTTTCTGTCAGGCTGGTTTTCTGGCCCAGCAAAACTTCAGGTGTCAGATCTGACTTTTGGGTAGCCACAAAGTTTGAATTTTAAGAGCTCAGCAGAAATGGCAATCTATCTTGAAAAAAACCCAGCAAATTGGTTTAATCTCTCTCCATATCACTAGCAAAAGCACTCTTTCTGTGAATACATATGCCAAAGGATGGAAAGACAGTTTAGAAGCAGTCATAACGAGAACAGCAACTCTATGGCTGATAAGCCAGTGAAGGAAACATGTCTGTAAAGCCATTGCTACACTATACTCTTAGAAAAGTAGCTGGGAGATACTAAAGTCCTTGACTTTTTATCCTTATTAAAAATATTCTGTTCAGTTTGTGTTGCTTTTCTGGAGTTTCACAGTATCACAGTATATCAGAGGTTGGAAGGGACTTCAAGAGATCATCGAGTCCAACCCCTCTGCCAGAGCAGGATCACTTAGGGCAGTCCGCACAGGAATGCATCCAGGTGGGTTTTGAAAGTCTCCAGAGAAGGAGGCTCCACAACCCCCCTGGGCAGCCTCATTCATTGCTTTGTCACCCTCACTGTAAAGAAGTTTCTCCTCATGTTGAGGTGAAATCTTCTATGTTCAAGTTTGAACCCATTGTTCCTTGTCCTATCACTGTGAACCACTGAAAAGAACCTGGCCCCCTCCACTTGACACCCACCCCTCAGATATTTATAGACATTGATCAGATATTTATAGACATTGATCAGATCCCCTCTCAGTCTTCTCTTCTCACAAGAGCACATTGTTGTTCCATGGAGAACTTGCTGTCCACCAGCACTCCAAAGTCTCTCTGTGGAGCTGCTTTCCAGCAGGGCAGCCCCTAACCTGTACTGGTGCCTGTTGTTATTTTTCCCCAGATGCAGGACCCTGCACTTGTCCTTATTA